>JARBWK010000008.1:138654769-138681039 GCA_030556195.1 Anolis apletophallus | reverse complement strand
CAGGAGAACAAGACCTGGCCTTGATCCTTCCCTCCCTCCGCAGCTCCCTTTGGCCAAGCAGCCCGCCCGGTTTGGTCCAAGAGTGCAGGAGCGAGCCTGGGTTGGTGTGGTCTCATGCTGGGGACCTGGGAGAGGTCCACCCAAGCAACACCCTTTCTCTCCCCTCTCCCTCCCTCCCTCTCTTCCTTCTTTTCTTTCTTTCTTTCTTTCTTTCCTCCTAGTTGCCTCCTTCTCCTCCTTCTCCCCTCCCTCCCACCACCCTCTCCCGAACTCTGCCGCTTGGCTCTGGCTGCAGGAATTTATAGTCTGCCACCGGGGGAGCCAGGCGAGTCGCCATGGAGATGGCTTCCCTGGGAGCCAGGAGGTCAGGCCAGCCAGAGACCCGTGGGCAAATCAATGGATCAATGCGAGGGCCCCGCCGCAGCCCAGAGAGCGAGAGACGGAGGGAACAGAGCAGAGACTTTGCCGGGAGAAGGAGCGAGGAGGGGCATGAAAGGGGAAAGAGGGGCGCGGACCAGGGTTTTTTTTGGTCCGTGATCTGCGCCCCCCCCCCCCTCGGCTTGCGCCCCTAGGCCATGGCCTCGCTGGCCTTTTGGGTAATCCGGGCAAGCAGGCAAGCTAATCTGCAACACACACACACACACTGGTCTTTCAAAAGACAAAGTCAGTCTCATCCCAGTGGCTTCTCAGGACAGAGACACTACAGTTCTTTTACAAAAAAACCAAAAAACATAAGCTTTACTCCAGTCTGAATTTTCGAGTCCAACGAGTCTGTTATTCCTCGTTGTCTATGCTTCTCTCCTTCGGGCACCTTAAAGAAAGATTGGCTTCCACGCAGAGAGGAGTCAGTCGCGCCACGTTACCTCCACCTCATCTGTACGATACCTGCGTATTAATAGAAACAGAATTTAAGGCTGCAATCCCATACTGGCTCATCCACCTGTGAAGCATTTCCACCTTTCTCACAGACACACAAGACACAAACATTTTCTTGAAGACACCTGGGTGTTTGAATAACTGATCACCCCTTGGAGCTCGCAGTGGCGCAATGGGTTAAAACCCTTGTGCGGGCAGGACTGTAGACCAACAGGTTGGAGATTCGAATCCGGGGAGAGCACAGATAAGCTCCCTCTGTCAGCTCCAGCTCCCCATGCAGGGTCATGAGAGAAGCCTCCCACAAGGATGGTAAAACATCAAAATACCCGGGTGTTCTCGGACAACGTCCTTGCATACGGCCAATTATCTCAACCAGAAGCGACTTGCAGTTTCGCAGGTCGCTCCTGATATGAAACAAAACCCCTTGTTTCAATCGATAAAGTAAAAACAGAATCTAAAGTTTTGAGTGACAACATTTTCTTCGCTTTTGCTTTGTTGCGCCTAAACAAGCCAAGATAATAAGCTGGGAATAAACTGGGCCTTTTTTGTTTTTTGCCACGGATCCTGGCTTGGTTTGGAGCAACAAACCACGATCCTTAGTTCAGGCGTCCTTTTGGATATTTCCATTTCCTATTGTTTTTAATCACTGGAGCAAAGAAGGAGAAGTGAACAAATCAATCACAACAATATGCTGCTCATGCAATGTAAGCAGACAATGGGAATTCCAGACAAGAATCAATCAGGTAAACTTAAGCTAAAGAGTATAACAGCTGTGGTATGGCAAAATATATTTATATATTCAAGCAACTGTGAAGAGTTCCCCCCATGGCATCATACTCTCTTCATAACACAATATAGTAAGGTATTCAAAATAACAGTATGATACAAATATTCAATTCCTACATTCAACAAATAATAGCATCAATCGTTTCCTTGTATATACAGTTCGCTCTATGCAATTAAAGAATATACCGCTTTCAATATATCAGCTCAATGCTGAGTCCTGTATAGGCAAACTGGTCCCCGATGGTGGTACTCACTGTCCTGGTGTCCACATTTCTCAAAATAATATGTTCTTTAAGGTTGAACGGGAGAGATATCTCCACACTTTCGTGTAAAACTCCCGCGGCGAACCAAAACAAATTGCGCCCGGCCGTATTCCAAGCCGTTGCTGGGGCGCGCCGCAAAGCAATCAACGCCGTCTCTCAGTAAAACTATTGCGACGTAGCGGCTTGTGTTTGGCAGCCGGTCAAGCCGTATAGTACAATGAGTGCACAAGACAGGAGAGCAGGAAAACGATGAGGGCAAATGCTTTGGATGGGAGCGTAGGAAAGAAGTTCAGGAGTGAAATCACGGGAGGATCAGAGAAGGCAAGGAGGGGTCTCCGTTCCGCCTACGGGTAACCATACATGGGCCCAATCCCGTTTCGTTATTCACTTCCTCAGGGCGGGGCTCTGGGTACATGTAGCTTCTCAATAATCAACAGGATCATCCAACATAGCTAAATCTATAATACATCAATATAGTACAAACTATCATAGCAATAGACACAAGAATAGGAGATAGGGTAGGGGGAAGACAGCGTTCATACATACCAAGGTCAATTCACTAGGTCATCACCAAGAAGTATAGACCGCGTATACGGTAACTTAATGGCAAAAATAGTGGGTTTAAATGCTAAATATGAGGGTGGAGCTCATTAGCTCAAGATGTGGTTGATTGTTAATTGGTCGTTAAGTCCTTTGGGTGACTCACAGGCTAACAGAATTATCCATTTGGCTTCGCAGCGCAGGAGTGCATCCTGCATACACCCATGAGGCCTTAAAGCTATCTTCTCTAATCCCATGAATGTGAAATCTGGTTGTGAGTTATGTACAGTTTTGAAATGTTTGTATAGTTCTGAATCCTCACTTCCCGTGGCTATTCTGGAACGATGTTCCCCAACTCTCACCTTCAATGTACGTTTAGTCTGTCCGACATAATTGAGCGGGCATGAGCACGTTAACAAATACGTACAGGCCTTTGAGGAGCAGGTAAAGAAACTTTTGGGTTTGTAGGTTCTCTTAGTGTGTGGTACCATTATGGTATTGGCTGTGGATACCAAATTACATACTGAGCAATTACCACATCTCCTGGTGCCCACGCTTAGAGAGCTGTGGGGTGGTTTGTATTCATTGTTTGAGTGTGTAAGTATATCTTTGAGATTGGCTGTCCTTTTATATGCCAGCATTGGTGGTTTTTCCAAGCCTTGAATGTCTGCCACTAGTGGCCAGTGACGTTTTACAATACTTACTATGTCATGACTGTGTGTGCTAAGATGTAGTGGCCATATCATTCTGTCTGGACTCTTTTTAGCTTTCTTTTGAAACAATGAGGCCCTAGGGATTTTATCGATTTTGTTTTTGGCTTTAATCAGTATTTCATGGGGATAGCCCCTATCAGCAAAATTCTGAAGGAGCCGATTGGCATCTATGTTGAATTGTTCCATTGAGGAGGAGTTTCTTTTGATTCTAATTAACTGTGAAAAAGGTAAATTATTTTTAAGCTGAAAAGGATGGAAACTATTATAGTGCAGTACAGAATTCTTTGCTGTTGGTTTGGAATAATTTTGTACTTTTAAGGAGTGATTGTGTTTAGATATGGTAATATCCAAAAAATCTATTTTATTTCTACTATATGTAGTAGCAAATTTTATGTTAGGGTGCCAATTGGCCAACCATCCGTCACAATCCTTAGGTGAAATAACATCATTAAAGAAAAATATGACATCATCTATGTACCTCCACCACTGAGTAATATTGTTTGTAATTTGGGGATTAGTGGTACTGTAGTACAAATTCTTTTCTTCTAGATTACTAACAAATAAGTTCGCTATACTCGGTGCTGTGGGGGACCCCATGGCCACTCCCCCAACTTGTAAATAGAACTGATCATTATAAAGGAAATAATTATAATCTAGGATACAATCCAATATTTCCATTAAGTAACCAGTGGGAGGATGCATAGGTCTTGTACGTTTGTCTAATGTGTTTTCAATAATAGATCTTGCTTCTTCTAAAGGGACGTTTGTGTACAGTGACGCAATATCCGAGGTGGCCAAGTATGTATGATCTGTTATGTTAATAGTCTCAATTTTTTGTATCAAGTCAGCAGTGTCCCTGATGTAGGAGGGAGAGGACTGCACAAAAGGTTGGAGTAGAGTATCAATGAATTTGGCTAGGGGTTCAAGGACACTATTGCTGGCTGCCACGATGGGCCTGCCAGGAGGGGGCGCTATTCCTTTGTGTGTTTTTGGAAGATGGTAAAACGTGGGAATTTTTGGATGTTTATTTATAAGGAATTCTGACAATTTAGGGTCTATAAATCCCATCATTTCCCCATAATGGACTATATTGCTGATAGTATTCATATATTTCTTTGTGGGGTCACTGGGTATGGGTTTATAGAATGTCCTATTATCAAGTTGTTTATGAGATTCTTTATCATAGTCCGATCTATTAAGACAGACTATTCCTCCATCTTTATCTGATTTCTTAAATAAAATAGTAGGGTGGTTCCCTAATTTCTTGATAGTCTCTAATTCTGTCTTGGTCAGGTTAGTTTTTTTAAAATCATTGGCATGATTAATTTTTTTCACTTCCCTTGTTACTATGTTTTCGAAGGCCCTTACGTTAGGAGACACAAGGTTAGGAGTAAATTTACTTTTTATGCGTACTGTAGTATTAGTAGGTACTCTCTCGGTAGTGCTCCCCCCTCTGAAGTGATCTTTTAAACGTATATACCTAAAAAGTGTAGATAAGTCTTTTCTTATATCCACTTGGTTGCATGGAGCAGTAAAGACAAAAGATAGGCCTTTATTCATGATTTTATTTGTTTTTGGAGAAAGGGGGACATCCGAGAGATTCATAACTAGGTTGTTTTTTTCTTTGGAGGGTCCTTGTGAAAATCCCGTTCTTTATAGAATCCCTCTCTGTGTCTGTTCCTGCGTGGGTACCTACGTGTGTTAGATGTGGTGGAGGAGTCTGACCATCTACTATTGTCCTCCATAGAAGATGCTGAAGTCAAGCCTTCCTCAGGAAATCTAACATTTTTGTCAGAGTTCTTTCTATAGTATGGTTTCCTTTCCCAGTCAAATATATTGCCTTTCCTATAGTCTTCCTTGTCTCTATTCAGTTTCTTTAACTTATACTGACGTTGTTCCACAAAGAGTTTGTCGCATTCCTTTTTAATATTATCCAAATCAGGTTGTGTTAAAGTAGTATTGAGCTCTGTCTTTTTATTACTAATGTCCTGTGTTAAAGAATCATATTCTGTATTAGTTCTCTGTAATAAGTGTATAAGGAGATCTCTAGAACACTTCATGAGAATCTCATCCCATACCTTAGTGAAAGTCTCGTCTGACTTGTATGTACCAGGGGGGAGAATGATTCTCAACCCTCTGGGGACTAGATCTTGTCTGATATAATCTGCCAGCGCTGAGGCATTCAGGCCGACTCTGATTTGTCTTAATTCAAGTTCTTTCAGATCATCTACTTTAGCTGCTTGATGACTGGAAGCTGGGGCAGAGGAGGCCGAGGTTCCCTCTAGGGGATCCAATGACCACTCCCTGAGAATGGAAGGCATCTGTGTCTGTGGGAATCTGCTACTACTGTCTTCCTCCATATCCCTATAGAACCAGCAAAGGCTGGGAACAACAATGCAAGAACAACAAAAATATACCTATCTAGTGTCACAGTACACTGTAAACTTAAGCTAAAGAGTATAACAGCTGTGGTATGGCAAAATATATTTATATATTCAAGCAACTGTGAAGAGTTCCCCCCATGGCATCATACTCTCTTCATAACACAATATAGTAAGGTATTCAAAATAACAGTATGATACAAATATTCAATTCCTACATTCAACAAATAATAGCATCAATCGTTTCCATGTATATACAGTTCGCTCTATGCAATTAAAGAATATACCGCTTTCAATATATCAGCTCAATGCTGAGTCCTGTATAGGCAAACTGGTCCCCGATGGTGGTACTCACTGTCCTGGTGTCCACATTTCTCAAAATAATATGTTCTTTAAGGTTGAACGGGAGAGATATCTCCACACTTTCGTGTAAAACTCCCGCGGCGAACCAAAACAAATTGCGCCCGGCCGTATTCCAAGCCGTTGCTGGGGCGCGCCGCAAAGCAATCAACGCTGTCTCTCAGTAAAAGCAAAGAATTCTGTACTGCACTATAATAGTTTCCATCCTTTTCAGCTTAAAAATAATTTACCTTTTTCACAGTTAATTAGAATCAAAAGAAACTCCTCCTCAATGGAACAATTCAACATAGATGCCAATCGGCTCCTTCAGAATTTTGCTGATAGGGGCTATCCCCATGAAATACTGATTAAAGCCAAAAACAAAATCGATAAAATCCCTAGGGCCTCATTGTTTCAAAAGAAAGCTAAAAAGAGTCCAGACAGAATGATATGGCCACTACATCTTAGCACACACAGTCATGACATAGTAAGTATTGTAAAACGTCACTGGCCACTAGTGGCAGACATTCAAGGCTTGGAAAAACCACCAATGCTGGCATATAAAAGGACAGCCAATCTCAAAGATATACTTACACACTCAAACAATGAATACAAACCACCCCACAGCTCTCTAAGCGTGGGCACCAGGAGATGTGGTAATTGCTCAGTATGTAATTTGGTATCCACAGCCAATACCATAATGGTACCACACACTAAGAGAACCTACAAACCCAAAAGTTTCTTTACCTGCTCCTCAAAGGCCTGTACGTATTTGTTAACGTGCTCATGCCCGCTCAATTATGTCGGACAGACTAAACGTACATTGAAGGTGAGAGTTGGGGAACATCGTTCCAGAATAGCCACGGGAAGTGAGGATTCAGAACTATACAAACATTTCAAAACTGTACATAACTCACAACCAGATTTCACATTCATGGGATTAGAGAAGATAGCTTTAAGGCCTCATGGGTGTATGCAGGATGCACTCCTGCGCTGCGAGCCAAATGGATAATTCTGTTAGCCTGTGAGTCACCCAAAGGACTTAACGACCAATTAACAATCAACCACATCTTGAGCTAATGAGCTCCACCCTCATATTTAGCATTTAAACCCACTATTTTTGCCATTAAGTTACCGTATACGCGGTCTATACTTCTTGGTGATGACCCTAGTGAATTGACCTTGGTATGTATGAACGCTGTCTTCCCCCTCTACCTATCTCCTATTCTTGTGTCTATTGCTATGATAGTTTGTACTATATTGATGTATTATAGATTTAGCTATGTTGGATGATCCTGTTGATTATTGAGAAGCTACATGTACCCAGAGCCCCGCCCTGAGGAAGTGAATAACGAAACGGGATTGGGCCCATGTATGGTTACCCGTAGGCGGAACGGAGACCCCTCCTTGCCTTCTCTGATCCTCCCGTGATTTCACTCCTGAACTTCTTTCCTACGCCTCCCATCCAAAGCATTTGCCCTCATCGTTTTCCTGCTCTCCTGTCTTGTGCACTCATTGTACTATACGGCTTGACCGGCTGCCAAACACAAGCCGCTACGTCGCAAAAGTTTTACTGAGAGACGGCGTTGATTGCTTTGCGGCGCGCCCCAGCAACGGCTTGGAATACGGCCGGGCGCAATTTGTTTTGGTTCGCCGGAGTTTTACACGAAAGTGTGGAGATATCTCTCCCGTTCAACCTTAAAGAACATATTATTTTGAGAAATGTGGACACCAGGACAGTGAGTACCACCATCGGGGACCAGTTTGCCTATACAGGACTCAGCATTGAGCTGATATATTGAAAGCGGTATATTCTTTAATTGCATAGAGCGAACTGTATATACAAGGAAACGATTGATGCTATTATTTGTTGAATGTAGGAATTGAATATTTGTATCATACTGTTATTTTGAATACCTTACTATATTGTGTTATGAAGAGAGTATGATGCCATGGGGGGAACTCTTCACAGTTGCTTGAATATATAAATATATTTTGCCATACCACAGCTGTTATACTCTTTAGCTTAAGTTTACAGTGTACTGTGACACTAGATAGGTATATTTTTGTTGTTCTTGCACAAGAATCAATCAGGGCCAGCTAACACCGGGAATGTGGCACCGCTGGCTGGGTGTCAGCTGCATAAGATCTCTACTGACCAGAAGGTCATGAGTTCGAGGCCTGCCCGGGTCGGGGTGAGCTCTCGACCAATTTGTGTAGCTTGATGTCGACCTTTGCAACCCAAAAGACAGTTGCATCTGTCAAGTAGGAAATTTAGGTACCACTTGTGTGTGGAGGCTAAATTTAACTGATTTATGAGGTCATAAAAATTTCCAGGAAATATACAAAAAAGAATGAAGGAATGCGATGGCCAGAAGCTGGAATGTTAAATTGCCTCTATGTCTGTCTATATATGTTGTATGTCAATGGCATTTAATGTTTGCCTGTATTATGTGCATTGTGATCCGCCCTGAGTCCCCTGTGGGGTGAGAAGGGCGGAATATAAAATATAAAAATTGGAAATAAAATAAATAAAATTACTAATAACACCTCCCAACAAAGGATTCCCCCAGGCAGGGATCAGGCAGGACTTGAAGATGCAAGGCTTCGCAATGCTAATCAAGGTGTTTAATTGTAACATTCACACTTGCCTCAAACAGACAAGAGTTCTTTCTCCCACCCTGGATATTCCACAGACATATAAAACTCACTTGTCTAGTTTCCAACAAAGCTAACAGCCTCTGAGCATGCCTGCCATAGATGTGGGTGAAATGTCAGGAGAGAATGTTTCTGGAACATGGCCATACAGCCCGGAAAACTCACAACAACCCAATGTAACTATAGTTTCCTTCATCAGCCTTGATTAAATGCACAATTCACAAAGTAAAAGCACATATATATGTCAACTGACTCGGCTCTTTGTTTCAAAGAGATAACACCCCTACCATAGTATTGGCTCTGCATGGAATCATGGCATCATTACCTCTGCGTAATCCATGAGTCTTCAAGTGATGTGATTTGCCCTGATTGAAACATCTCCCAACCAGCCTGAGCAATCATAGCTCCATTGTCAATACAGAATCTAGAAATTAAATAGTGGAATAAAATAGTTAGAAAGATGATACAAAATTGTTGCCACATTATCTCCACTTCAGACAGCAGATGCTGAATCCTCTCATTCAAGCTTTATTGTTGAAGGCTTTCCTGGCCGGAATTACTGGGTGGTTGTGAGTTTTCCGGGCTGTATGGCCATGTTCCAGAAGAATTCTCTCCTGACGTTTCACCCGCATCTATGGCAGGTATACTCGGAGGTTGTGAGATCCGACTTCGCAACCTCAGACCTCACAACCTCAAAGGATGCTTGCCATGGATGCAGGCGAAACATCAGGAGAGAATGCTTCTTGGAACATGGCCATACAGCCCGGAAAACTCACAACAACCCTTTGAATTTCCTGTTCTCTCCTGGCGTATTAGAGCTTGCTGGGAGAGGTTACGAGGCCCTCTGATGGTGATGAATATAGTCAACTGCTCCCTTGAGCAAGGTGTTTTCCCAGAGGGATTGAAAGAGGCGATGGTAAGTCCGCTGCTGAAGAAGCCGAACTTAGATCATTCGGCTCCCTCCAGTTACCTCCCAGTTTTGAACGTGTTGTTTCTGGGCAAGGTGATCGAGAGGGCAGCAGCGGGACAGCTGCAGCAGTTCTTAGATGACACAGCTGGTCTCGACCCCTTCCAGTCCGGCTTCTGTTCGGGGCACGGGACGGAGACTGTGCTGGTCTCCATCACAGACCAGCTGCGGTGCCAGTTGGACCAAGGAGGATCTGAGCTGCTCGTGTTATTAGATCTCACAGCAGCCTTTGACACAGTAGACCACGCACTGTTGATCCACCCCTTAACTGCCTCGGGGGTTAGGGGGACGGCCCTTAAATGGGTCTCTTCCTTCCTCCGAGACTGGGGCCAGCGGGTGGTGAGGTGAGGGGCTGTCTCTGGGAGACTCCCATTAATTTGTGGGGTTCCCCAGGGAGCGATTCTCTCTCCTCTATTATTTAACATCTACATGCGTCTTCTGGCCCAATTGGTACGTAGTTTTGTTCTGGAATGTCATCAATACGTTGATGACACCCAACTGGTGCTGAGGATGGAAGGCCGGCTGGACTCCGTACCCAATTCTTTCCATCAGTGCCTTGAGGCCGTGACTAGATGGCTACCGTCCAGCCAGTTGAAGGTGAATCCATCGAAGACGGAGATCTTGTGGCTGGGTTGTCCGGGTGGGAGGGGAATGCCAGCTACCTACGCTGGATGGCGAGGCACTATGCCCGTCATCGTTAGTAAAAAGCTTGGGGGTCCAATTAGGCCCATTGCTGACCATGGAGACTCAGATCTCCATGGTCAGCAAAACTGCATTTTTCTACCTGTGCCAGGCTAGGCGGATGGCGCCCTACCTATCCGTGAACGACTTGGCCACAGTGATCCAGGCGACGGTCATCTCGAGACTGGACTACTGTAACGCCCTTTACATCCGCCTACCTTTGAGGGTGATCCGGAAGCTCAAGCTAGTGCAGAATGCTGCGGCACGTCTTCTTGCTGGGGCTCCGGCGAGATGCCACATTACACCAATACTGCGGCAACTGCACTGGCTACCAATTGAGTACCGGATCTCCTGGTGCTAACCTTTAAGGCCTTGTATGGTCTTGGGCCAGTGTACTTGAGAGACCGCCTCCCCCCATATGTTCCACAGAGATCTCTGCGCTCGGGAGAACAAAACCTCCTCAATGTCCCCTCCATTAGACAATATTGTTTGTCCTCAACGAGACAAAAGGCATTCTCGGTGGTTGCACCAACTTTGTGGAACACGCTGACAGAGGAAGTCAGCTGTCTTCATTCCGTAGAGCTTGTAAGATGGTCCTCTTCTGCTTAGTGTTCCCATCCGAATAAAGCTGTAATTGTGACTATGTAGTTTTAGAATCATTTTAGTGAAAGTAGTATTTTTTAGATTAATTCTGTAGTTTTATTACCCTGTCTGTATTTTATATTGTTGTGAACTGCTCCGAGCTTCTAGAAGGAGCGGTCTAGAAGCTGAAATAATAAATAAATAAATATAATAAGAGACTGTGGTGCAGCTGGCTGGGAGTCAGCTGCATTAAGATCACTACTGACTGAAAGGTCATGAGTTCAAAGCCAGCCCGGGTCGGAGTGAGCTCCCGACCAAAATTGTGTAGCTTGTTGTCGACCTTTGCAGCCCGAAAGACAGTTGCATCTGTCAAGTAGGAAATTTAGGTACCACTTTGTGGGGAGGCTAATTTAACTGATTTATAAATAAATATAATAGAGATCCCAAGCAGGAGGACTAAAAATCCACAAAAGTACAGTCTTTAAACTGGTATTAAGCTTCGCAGTAAAGTAATATTTTTAGCAATATGAACCAGCAATTCTTCATCTTCCTAATTTGCACAAGTACTTAATATCAGTAACATACCACGCCGAGTCCCCTTGGGGAGTGAGGGCAGCCTATAAATAAAGCTATATTATTATTATTATTTTATTATTATTATACCAGCAAATTTGTGTTTCAAGTCCTAGAAAAACAAAATCAAACTTATTACATCAATATCTTGTGGATCTGTCCATGGAACTTGAGTCTTTTGTGACAATAAATCTGTTAGGGTTGATGATGCCCTAAGATGATTCTTGTTGCTTCAACAATAGGAAAAAATTATGAACTGTAACAGCGGTTCAACAGTGGAACGTTTTGCCTCAGAGTCTGGTGGAGGGTCCTTCTTTGGAGACTTTAAAACAGAGGCTGGATGGCCATCTGTTGGGGGTGCTTTGACTGTGCTTTTTCTGCATGGCAGAATAGGGTTGGACTAGAGGGCCATGTGGTCTCTTCCAACTGATTCTATGAACAGCTATCCCATCAGATGCTGTGCTAACCACGCTTGAGAATGTGCAAATCACTGTGAAATGCTCTTCTCTTTCTACCATTTGGGAGGGTCTTGAAAGAAAGGAAATTGGGTAAACAGAATCTCACCTTTCATCCGTAGCAAACAGCTTTGCTCCCCTCTCCTGGCACATGATTTCCGTCATTTGCTGCAGCCGCTCATTGCCTGGAGAAGAGAGCACCATAGAATGGAGGAATGCTTATTTATTTATTTACGACATTTATATGCCCCCCTTCTCACCCCAAAGGGGACTCAGAGCGGCTTACAAGTAGAATGTAAATACAATATATTATATTATTGTCATAGCACAATACTAATATTATATATTACATTGGACTATAACATTATACTGTAATATTATTAGTAATATTAAATGCAATATAAAATATATAATTATAATATCATATTATTAATAGTATTATATTGTATTACATTATAATATTATCAATATTATATGTACAGTATATACAATATATTATATTATATAAATATTATATAAATATTATATTATATTAATATTATATGCACAGTGCAGGAGGCAAGATGGAAGTGCCTTCCTGGCCCCTCTCTTTTTCATCTTATTCAAAACACATTTGATAACAGCAGTCAGACAAGACCCGTGGTGGTGCAATAGGCTAACCCTTGTGCTGCTGAACTGCTGACCTGAACCAGTCTCCATCACTTGCTTCTGATAGATATGGGAGCCATCAAGATATTGGGGAAGGCGCCAAGCTGGGAGTATAAACCAAACTATTCTGGAGGCATGCTTATGGAACAGTAGGAAGGCACAACAAATGGGAGGAGAGTATAGAAGGCCAAGATTTCTGCCTTTTATGCCAGCGCAGTTCACTTACAGCCAACGCCTCCGACAATCAGTGCCTCTTGGGACCCAGTGTGTGCCATGGCCCGTTCCGTGATCTCCACAAGCATCGCAAAGAGCGTCTCCTAGAGAAAGAAAGCCAAGCAAGTCAGAGGAACAGGCTTGGTTCTCACTGAAAGATTAAAAAAAACAGGCCTAGAGACCAAACCCTGCAAAGAATGGTTCAGGGTTTGGGGGACATTGAGCCTTTAGAAAAGACGCTGGGTCTCTTCAGAAAACTTGTCATAGAACAGTGCTGTCCAACTTCTACCGGACCTAGGGCCGGACTTCCAGTCACTGATGACCTGGGGGGCCGCTCCGCGCCACTCCGCCCTGCCCCCGGCCCCACCCCCGGCCCCTCCTCCTAAAGTGTCACGACAGCCTCAGAAGCGGCGATTTCGCACCGATCAGGGTGCCGGTGGGAGAGGTAGAACGGAGAAGGCGTGCCTAAAGAGGAGGAAGGGAAGCGCTTGCCTTCCTCCTCTTTAGGCACGCCTCCTCCTCTGTTCTGCCTCTCCCACCGGCGCACCGATCAGGGCGCCAGTGGGAGAGGCAGGACGGAGGAGGAGGAAGGGAGCAGGCGGGGCTGGGTGACGTTAGGCTCGGCGCCGGCGCCGCACCTGACATCACCCAGCCCCGCCCCCTGGAGATCGAATTTTTTAAAAAAAATATTTTTAAAAATATTAATTTTTGCAGGGTAGGCGGGGGCCGTAGGGAAGGGGCTGGGGGGCCATATACGGCCCTGCGGGCCGCCAGTTGGACAGCCCTATCATAGAAGATGAAGCAGCATTGTATTCTGCTACTCCACAGTGTAGGGCCCAGACTAATGGATTTAAATTACAATTAGACTAATGGAACATTGCAAATTGATGGATTGAATACATTGCTTTGGACCAAAAAACATCTCTTGTGATAAGATGAAGCTAAAGAGCTTCACCCAGGAATCAACATCACATGACTTGCTCTTTCTGCTCCTCCTTGGCCAGACCGTGTCTCACCTGTAAAGAAAAGCAGAGATCCTCTGGAGTGCATTCTCCTGCTGATAACATTTTGTGAGCCACTTCCTGTAACATGGGAAAAGAAGGGGAATAAAATATATAGTTAGCTCGATTCCTCTTGAATGGTGCAGCTGTTGAGCACGCAACTTGCACTGCAAGTTGAGCACAGGGTAATGCTGGAAGCCCTAGAGATTTTTAGAGAGGTGTTCTTCCAAATTAAAAAAACAAACATATTTATTCATGGTTTTTTTCATGTTTGTGGGGGTCCTGTATGCCTAACCCAGGCAAGGGCAAACTTTGGCCCTCCGGGTGTTTTGGACTTCAACTCCCACAATTCCTAACAGCCGTTAGGGCCCAAGTTTGCCATGCCTGCCCTAACCCCAGTGAATGTGTAAAACTGACTACATGAATGCAAGCTACATTTACCCAAATATACAAGGGAGGGGGGGGTGTCAATAAGTCTGTGACTTTTTGAATTTCCCGCCGCTTAACTGAAAGGGCAACACTGCTCCTGTCAACAGGCATCTGTCAGTTGACTCCTGTCAAAATTTGAACAAGCTGTATCATTTAGTTTGTGTTTAACAGCCATTAATAGCAGACTACAGCGTGATTTGAGGAGAAAATGGAAAAAAGTGAATTTTGTGTGCTCATTAAGCATTATTTATTGCGGGGGAAAACACCATCACTCAAACCAAGGCTAAGCTTGATAAATACTATGGGGACTCTGCACCATCAATTTCAATGGTAAAAAAAACTGGTTTACTGAATTTTGTTGTGGCCGTACAAGCACGGAAGATGCCGAACGTTCTGGATGCCCAGTTGAGGTCTCTACACCTGAAACAATTGAAAAAATTCACGATATGGTGTTGGCTGATTGGAGATTGAAACTGTGAGAGATTGTGGAAGCCATAGGCATCTCACTTGACTCAGTGGTTTCAATTTTAAATGCTCACTTGGGTATGAGAATGCTTTCCGCAAGATGGGTGCCGTGTTTGCTCACAATCGACCACAAATGCAATCGTGTGACAATTTCGCAGGAGTGTTTGGCGTTGTTCAACCGCAATATGGATGAGTTTTTGCACCGTTTCGTAACTGTGGACGAAATGTGGATCCACCACAACACACCAGAGACCAAACAGCAGTCAAAACAGTGGGTTTCTCGGGGTGAATTGGCGCCAAAGAAGGCCAAGGTGGGTTTGGCAGCCAATAAAGTCATGGCGACCGTTTTTGGGGATGCATGCGGTATAATCCACATTGACTACCTTCAAAAGGGTAAAACAATCAATGGCGAATATTATGCCAATTTATTGGGTCGATTTAATGAGGATTTGGAAAAAAACACGACCGCATTTGGCCAAGAAAAAAGTTCTTTTGCACCAGGACAATTCAAGGGTGCACACATATGCAGTTGCCATGGCAACAATCCATGAATTGGGGTACGAATTGCTCCCTCATCCGCCCTATTCTCCGGATTTAGCTCTGAGTGACTATTTCTTGTTTCCAAACCTGAAGAAATGGCTTGGCCAAAAGAGATTTGACTCCAACAATGAAATCATCTCACAAACAAATACCTATTTTGATGACCTCGACAAATCTTATTTTTTGGAAGGGATAAATTTTTTTTCCATTTTTCATTTTCTCCTCAAATTATGCGTTAGTCTGCTATCAATGGCTGTCAAACACAAACTAAATGATGCGGCTTGTTCAAATTTTGACAGGAGTCAACTGACAGGTGCCTGTTGACAGGAGCAGTGTTGCCTTTTCAGTTAAGAGGCGGGAAAGTCAAAAAGTCACTGACTTATTGACCTGCCCTCGTATTTTAAAGAAGTCTACTTGAATCTTTGTCTGATGAGAACGTCAAATAGAAACAAGATATTTACATGCCCTGCGATCATCGATTACTCAATGAATTAAAGGAATAGTTCTGAAACTCTGCTACCCAATAGATTATGATCCTAACAGGTCATAATCCCCAATAGGTTGTGATCCTAACAGGTCATAATCCAATAGTCCAATAATAACAAGTCAGAGTATCTTAAAACAGGCAGAGTATTGTTTTAATCGGAGTCGTGAAAATGGTTGAAAAAGTAGTTCTCACCGCTGAATTTTTGCCTATTTGGGTCACATAATTTAAGGACAGCAAACCCCTTGAGACAGAATGAAATAGCAAGATTAGGCGATCATACCTCAATGTGGGATAAGATCCCAGAGAAAGACACATCCATGCCTTTGACTGTATATGGAAGCTCCACAAGCTTTTGGCCTCTGTGGAAAAGGGGGAAATGGCATTAAATCTCTTTTTTCCCCAATCCCTCGTGTATTATGTTCATATTTCCAGAACCTAATTTTAAGAACATCCCCACAAAAATAACCAAAACAGCAACTTTCTAGGGACTCGTATTCAAATTATCGCTATATATTGTTGCATTTCACAAAATATCAGAGATAGTTTTCAACACAGTTTTCAATCTGGAAATTCAACTTTGCTTAATAAAATGTTACATATAAAAGTTGAGGACACGAAGAGAGTATGCAAAGAGTTTAAAAACTCCAAATAAGAAGGAAAAAAATGATAAATTAGGCTTAAAGTTTTAGCACAGGAGTGGAGGCAGATGAAAATATTCCTGGACAGGGACACCCATGTAAATAAATCACAGCCGCAGCATCTCATGTAAATAAATCACAGCCACATTATTTTTTTAGGGTTTGGGATTACAGTACTCACTTCTTTGCCATTTGTTCAATGTTGTAACCTGGGCTGGGGTCATTTGAGATCTAAGTAGAGAAAGAGATAACAAAGTAGTCAGGATTTCATATAGGCTCCGTCACTCTTGCTGTGTCAACTCAACTCAACTTTATTTCTTACTAGCTTGGGGACCCGGCGGTGCCCGGGTCATTTGAGAAATGCAGCAGGATGTAGAGGGGTCAATGGGGGATAAGTTTGATCTTGATCCATCATTAAGGGAGTTGCATGCCTTTGAAATTACTGTAGGTGGGAAGTCCCATTATCTTTGGTCCACTCTGTGGAAAGTGTAGTAGGATGTAGATTGGGTCATTTTCCCTCTGTGTGCTAAGTTTGGTCTTATGTGAATGGATGAGGGTTGCATTTTTTTAGGAACATCCAAAAATTTCAAGTCCCGTCACAAAAATGTCTCGCACAAAACAGCATCAGGATGTAGAGTGGGTCATGAGGGCTCTGTGTGGCAGGTTTTCACAAAATCAGTCATTGATAGTTTTCAGGCTTTTCAATCTGGAAATTCAACTTTGCTTAATAAAATGTTACATATAAAAGTTGTAGGACATGTAGAGAGGGTATGAGAAGTGTTTAAAAACTGGTCTTTCTCAGTGTTTGTTGGGGGTGGCAAATGATGTGAATTAGGCCATTGTCAAAACCTTACCAGGACGTGAAGGTAGTGGATGTATGCCAAGTTTGGTCTCGATCAGTGATTGGATGAGGTTGCAGTAAACTTGGGAAGTGAGTAGAGGTACACAGTTCCATCATCCATGGTCCAATAAACTGCACCAGGACGTAGATGGGTTTTTTTAGGGTGTGTGTGCTAAGTGTGGTCTGTACTGGTCCTTTTGGTGGCCATTTGTTCAAAGTGTTTGTAACCTAATCTGGGGTCATTTGAGATCTAAGTAAAGGGGTTAGAGGGTTAACCAAGTTTGGTGCAGGTCCATCACCCGGCTGGTTGCTGTGGCTTGCTGTGTGCCACATATCAACTTCAACCTTCCACCCTCCGCACACATACATACATACAAACATACCGCTTTATAAAGGTATACAGATATATAGATACAGATGAGTTGCCCTCCACCAAAGGTGCTCTGGGCGACTCACACAATTAAAATAAACAGGCTACAAAGTCACAGGTTCTTACTTAACAATCATAGGCTCTTCTGAAAAGCCATGTCTTAAGTACCCCTAAAAATGTATGTAGATCAGAAGTGGCTCTTTGGTGTGGCGGTAGGGAGTTCCACAAGATTGGGGCTGCGATTGAGAAGGATCTCTGTCTTGTGGACTCCAAACGGACCTCTCGAGGGCCAGGGACATAGAGAAGATTCTCATGAGCTGACCGTGGCAGTCTCTGGTGGTGGAATGGCGTTAAACGGCCTCTTAGATATGAAGGGCCCTGACCTCGAAAGGCCTTGAATGCTAGGACTAGAGTCTTATAGAAGACTCTGTGTTCAACTGGCAGCCAATGCAAGCGCTGCAGGGACGGCGTTATATGGCACCTCATTGATGTTTTTGTGAGGAGTCTAGTGGCTGCATTTTGCACAATTAGGATCTTGCGAATTGCTGCTCAAGGTAAGCCCACATACAATGCATTGCAGTACTCCAGCCTCGACGTAACCGTGGCATGGATTACCGTAGCCAGCGCCTCTGTTGGTAAATAATGCGCCAACTGCCTTGCTTGCCGTAGATGAAAGAAGGCCCTTTGACTAGTGGAGGCAATCTGGGCTTCCATCGTCATTTTGGAATCCAGGATAACACCAAGACTCTTCACTGTGGGGGATGGAACTAACGGTTCCCCTTCAAAAGATGGTAATGGACCAACCAATTCTGATGGGCAGCCAGGCCACAAGATTTCAGTTTTTGCTGGATTTACTTTCAATTTATGGGCACGTAGCCATCTTGTCACCGCTCCAAGACACCGGGTGAAGTTATCTGGTACTGAAGTTGTTCCAGGTTCTAGTTTTAGGAGAAGGTGGGTGTCATCAGCGTATTGGAAACGCTGTCTATCACCAAACGCTGTCTATCACCAAACGCTGTCTATCACCAAACGCTGTCTATCACCAAAGGAATTCAAAATTCTAGGTTACACTGTTAACCAATCCATTTAAGAACATAAGAACATAAGAAGAGCCATGCTGAATCGGACCTCAGCCCATCTAGTCCAGCATTCTGTATCACACAGTGGCCCCCACTTGTACACGGGGATCTCGAGCAGAAGGGAGGGCAAAACCCTAACCTGCTCCCGACCCCCCACAACCAGTACCCAGGGAAATCCTGCCTACCTCAACCAACTCCGAGGTGGCACTTGAATGTCCTTTTCAGTAACTACCGATACACTTGGTATCCATGAATCTGTCTAATCCTGCCTTGAAGTTGTTCAGGCTGACAGTTGTCACAACCTCTTCTGGAAGTGAGTTCCATAACCCAATGACCCTCTGGGTGAAGAAATATTTCCCTTTATTAGTCCTAATTTTCCTACCTTGGAGCTTCAGGGAGTGCCCTCTAGTCCTAGTGTTTTGTGACAAAGAAAATAATTTTTCTTTATTCACCTTTTCTATCCCATGCATGATTTTATACACTTCGATCATTTGTATCACTTCCAATATCTTTATTATCCACTCATCCCTTGTAGGGGCTTTACTTGATTTCCAGTATTTCGCATAGAGTATCTTTGTGGCTGTAGTAATGGTTATAAAATATTTTTTAACTGAGACATTGAGGAATAAGGATAAAGGGAAAAAAATGAAAAAAGTAACGATCAAAATACGAGATTATTGTAGATTTGAATTAAATGTTGGTTTAATTTTATCATAAAGGAGGAATTTAGGAATTTAGATTTTCCCTTTATCTCTACTACAGGAAGTAGATAAGAAATAAGAAGAACGAACATATGAAAGGACACAAGAATATTAAGCGAACCCGGAATGATTTACAGATAGCGTTGTATATCTCATCTTCCATATACTTTGAGTGCTTAAAAAAAAATCCCTCCCCCTCCCCATATTCCCTCATGCCCCCTTCCTTCTCTATTCCCTTCTGTCTCCCCTATGTACCCCCCTATTTTTCAGAGGGGGTGGTTATTCGGTTATATGTTTTGTATGTTTTGTGAAAATATGTTATCTTTTTATTTTTTCCTTTCTCCTTTTTATGCTGGAAAAATAAATAAAAACTATATTTTAAAAGAATATTTGAAAAATACTAGGTTACACTAGATAGGGCATTCTGGGAAATGGAGTCCCAAAAAGGAAATTATCCAAGTTCTTTTGAGAGGCGGCTCATCCTAACTCCTAGAATACTATGTTAGTTTCACAGTGAGTTGATCTAAGAGGAAAGAGAAAAATGTGTGTCTCTTTCACACAATGATTCAAAGACAACACACACACAGAGCAACATTCAAACACAGCAAAGAAGCCTCACTACACTCAAACAGCTCTTTCCCCTTAATAGTTTGAGTCTTGTCTCACCTTTAGGACCCGGGCAAATCGATCCAGGCAGTTGCCCACAGCAATGTCAATGGTTTCTCCAAATATCCGATATCGGTGCTCAGAGTATGCAATAACCTGAGTGGGTTTGGGAGAAAATGATAGGCTGGATTATTTATTTATTTATTTAAAACTTTTATATCCTGACCTTCTCACCTCCGAAGAGGGACTCAAACCGGCCTTACAGCAAGAATTCAATGCAATTGATACGAATTAAAACATCATACAACAATATAAAGTTAAAATACATATAGATAAAATACATTAAAACCAAATCGCCAGATTCAACTCAATCCATATGTGTGGTCATTAACTTTTGTCTAAAAACCGTCTCGGTCCTTATTCTGGGAATGCTTCCTTCCAAAGCCAGGATTTCACTAGCCTCCTAAAGGACAGGAGGGAGGAAGCAGATCTAATCTTGCTCGGGAAGGATTTCCATAGCCGAGGGGCCACCACAGAGAAGGCCCTGTCCCTCGTTCCCACCAGACGCGCTTGCGAAGGTGGCGGGACCGAGAGCAGGGCCTTTCCAGAAGATCTTAAGATGGATCAATGATTTTTTAAAAAGAGACCTGGAGAAGAATTCAAGTTGTACATTGTGAGTGAAAACTACCCTAAAATAGCAGAGCATCCAAATATCAACAGGATACAAAAGTTGAGCACCAGCTCATTAGCGAGCAGAGCATGAAGTGCTGTGTGATGTGGCTGTAAAGAATTAAGAGCTTGGCAGGCAGGCAGGATGCAGAGCCCAGTCTTAAAATCACAAAAGGTTTATTTACATTTTTTAATAATCAAGAACTGGGTCTGAGCTACTCTTAACATCCATCTCTTCCAAGGTTTCAAAACTCAATCACTGCATCTCTCTGACACACACGTAAAGAGAGGTCTCAAAGCACACAGCACATACTCCGATGTAAGAAACAGGTGTCAGATTTTAAAAATGTAGAAAAGGACCCTTTTAAACAATCAGAATGAGAGCAGGAAGAGAGAAGAGAGACGAAAAAGATACATTCCCAACTGTAATACAGGAGACATAGAAGAAGGGAAACCCTCAGACTATTCTAATGCTACCTAACTTATCCTCATTGAGGACTTGAGACTTGGGCAGTATGGGGTTGAATTCCAACGTACATAACCCAGTATCTCGGTTCCAAACTACCTAATGCTGCCGCAAAGCTGGCACAGCTGGCTGGGTGTCAGCTGCATTAAGATCACTACTGACCGGAAAGTCATGATTTCGAAGCCAGCCCGGGTCGGAGTGAGCTTCTGGCCAATTTTGTGTAGCTTGTTGTCGACCTTTGCAGCCCGAAAGACAGTTGCATCTGACAAGTAGGAAATTTAGGTACCACTTTGTGGGGAGGCTAATTTAACTGATTTATGAGGCTATAAAAATATCCAGGAAGTATGTGAAGAATGAAGGAATGCGACAACTCCTCCTGGCGGCCAGAAGCTGGAATGTTAAATTGCCTCTGAGTGTCTGTCTATATATGTTGTGTAAGCAACAAGAGAATGGTGCTGGGCAGAGAACAACTATACAAACGCACAGGTTCAAATATTTATGAATTAAAAATAAGATGCATTTATTACAGGATAGGCAATGTTAAATTGCCTTCACTGGCTCCAGTTGTGGAATTGTACGAGACTGTCTGTCTTGGAACTTTGGCCTGATTTTGGTATGGGATTATCATGCATTTGCTTCCTCCATATGTTCCTATTTGTTTGCCTTTTCTCATACATTTATAGTTAATGTGTATCATGAGGGGTTGTACCCATGTATTATGATGCCTGTAAATGCTATGGTGTCTATGGCATTGCCTGTATATGTACATTGTAATCTGCCCTGGGTCCCCTGCGGGTGAGAAGGGCAGAATATAAATGATGTAAATAAATAAATAAATAAAATAGTTAAAACTATCAATATAGAATTGGGGAAAGTCACTTATTCATGAAGCTCACCAGTTGACTGACAGACAGTCACATTCTTTTAGCTTTCCCGATCTCACCAGGTTGTAATCAGGCTAAAATAGCACTTAAGGCTGATAAAAGGCAATCCTATATACCATATCTCATCAGGTCTTCCTCAACTCATCGAACATCACTGTCTTTTCTGGTGAATCATGTCTTCTCCTGATAAGTCCTCAGTTTAGTCCATTTGAAGCATCGTTTTCAGCCCTACCTGGGTGTTTCCACCACTGACGTACAACACAGTCGGGTTCTGCGCACCGGTCACCAGCCGCCCCATCTCGATGTGCCCCACGCAGTGATTCACACCCAGCAGAGGCTTCCCCCACAACTGGGCCACCGTCCGGGCCACGATGGCCACTGTCACTAAAGGGGCGCCCATTCCTGGACCTACATGAGGGGAAGAAAAGAGGATTAAGAGCTGCTCTGGGTATTTGAACCATCAGCAGTATAGCCGGAATATAAACTGACACAACTTTAATTGTCATGGCTCAGGATTTGTAGTTTTACAAAGTCTTAGCCTTCTCTGCTAAAGTGCCCTGGCACTGCAACAAACTACAAATCTCTGGATTCCATAGCATTGAGGTTACAATTACAGTGATGTCAAACTGCATTTATTCTACAGTGTATATCAGGCATGGGACAACTTTGGCCCTCCAGGTGTTTTGGGCTTCAGCTCCCACAATTCCTAACAGTCTATCGGCTGTTAGGAATTGTGGGGGTTGAAGTCCAAAACACCTGGAGAGCCGAAGTTGGTCCATGTCTCATGTAAATGTACCTTGAATCCACCCTTTATTTACTAGTGTTGTTTGAAAGCTCTTGTATCTTTAATAAGTTTTGTGGAAAATCAAATTTCAGGTGTTGCTTGTCACATAAACAAACGAGAAGCAACACCTGATGAAATTCCCTCTTATACACAATCATTAAAGAAAGAGGAAAACTGCCCAGAAATGTATGAAACGAACTGTAGTCTATGTGTGGAGCAATTTAAAATAATATAACAATCCATGGGTTACCATAATGATCAACACAACCGTTGAATACATTCTGATAATTAAGATAAATAATAGTAATAAACTTTATTTATAACCTGACATTAAGTCCAGTCGTTTCTGACTCTGGGGGTTGGTGCTCATCTCCATTTCTAAGCTAAAGAGCCAGTGTTGTCCATAGACACCTCCAAGGTCATACGGCCAGCATGACTGCATGGAGCGCCATTACCTTTCCACTGGAGTGGTACCTATTGAGCTACTCACATTTTCATGTTTTCGAACTGCTAGGTTTGAGGAAGCTGGAGCCAACAGCGAGAGCTCATGCCGCTCACTGGATTTGAACTAGCAACCTTTCGCCGAGTAGCACTGGGACTGTGTTGCAGCTGGCTGGGAGTCAGCTGCATAAGATCCCTATTGATATTCGATCAGCGACATCCCTCCTAACATTCAGAAAAAGAGTGAAATCCTGGCTTTGGGACCAAGCGTTTGCACCCTCGCACGACACGGCACTTTAGACTGGTCAGTTGGCAAATTGGTGGTTAAGATCTAAGACTTTGGATGGAATATTGTTTTAATGGTGATGAATGTACATTATGTTTTTAATATTAACTGTATTTGAATGTATTGAATTCTAGGTGTATTTTAATGTATTTTAATTTTAACTGTTGTTTACTATGTATTGTGTGGCATCGAATTGTTGCCGTCTGTTAGGCCGCACTGAGTCCCCCCTCGGGGGTTGAGAAGTAGTGGGGTATAAACACTGGAAATAAATAAATAATAAATAAATACTGACCAGAAGATCATGAGTTTGAGGCCTGCCCGGGTCGGGGTGAGCTCTCGACCAATTGTGTAGCTCGTTGTCAACCTTTGCAACCCGAAAGACAGTTGCATCTGTCAAGTAGAAAATTTAGGTACCACTTTGTGGGGAGGCTAATTTAACCGATTTATGAGGCCATAAAATCTCCAGGAAGTTTGCACAAGAATGAAGGAATGCGACAGCTCCCCCTGGTGGCCAGAAGCTGGAATGTTAAATTGCCTCTGAGTGTCTGTCTATATATGTTATGTGTCTATAGCACTGAATGTTTGCCTCTATATGTACGTTGTAATCCGCCCTGAGTCCCCTGCGGGGTGAGAAGGGCGGGATATAAATGATGTAAATAAATAAATAAAAAATAAGTTCAGCAGCTCAGCGCTTTAACTCACTGCACCCCCAAGGGCTCCAATTCTGATAATTATTGCCCCATTTATATAATGGCAGCAACTTGTCTGCCAAAAAGTGCCTTACCAAACAAAAACTCCCAGGATCCATTGCAGCCAAAGTGGTGCCAAACTGCATTAATTCTACAACGTAGATGCACCCTTGGTCTTGGACCCCTTTCTCTGACTTTAGCAATCCACGGTATCCGTGCAACTCTTTTCTAGCATCCTTCCCATTTGTTTTCTCTTTGTATGTTGTTTCGTCAAACAAATCTGTCACACTTCCATCTCTTTTCCATACTTCTCCCATATGTATTGTTTCCATCTTCTTTTTATTTCAGCTTATGCATGGGATGCAAGGAACATACCTTTGGTAAAAGCGACTGCATCGATGTCCTGCGGCTTCAGCCCAGCTTCGCGAATTGCTTCCTGCAGGACGGCAAGGATGCAAGAACGGTGGTGACGCGCAGTGTCACTCGGTAGGAAGCCTGGAATGGGATGAAAGGTGAGAGGCACGAAGATAGAAATATACGAGAAATGGGAAAGGTAAACAGCATACTTTTGGAAAATGGCATTCATAACCTTTTGGAAAAACACCTTTTGGAGATCATAACTTTTGGAAAAGCATGACCTTTCAGAGAAGAGCCAAAAACCCTTTAGAGTAGAATCTTTTCTTATGGTACACAACCAGATATACTTATGCAAGGCAATGGTTTCAGTTGTTAGACTGAATAACCTGTGATATCTGATCTGTTAGGAAAACAAAGATTTAGCTGTCATTTCCAACACATACTCATGTTTACATGAGATTTTCTCTCTCCTTCTGTAATGCACCCAGATAGAGAGCCATAACGTAGATTCTGAACCAATAAGAACTAAATTCTGAAAATTTATATTAAACAGTATACTCTCAAGCAACCAGAACCCTCAAGCAACTAGCAAAACATCAAATAGATAATACATGTATAGATATATATTAAAAAACTACATATATAAAATTATTAAAATACGGATATAAAACTATATTACACTAAGTTTCTCCTTTTATTACTGTATCTCAATACCAATAACAAGTCAATACAGAGTTTATGGTATAGCATATTGGTATAGTATTATACTAATTTTTAATTTTTTTAAGCGGCAAGAGACTACATTTATCCAACATCTACCAGTCATCATGGCTGCTGGTTAAACTAAGGCCCCTTCTACAATGTCATATAATCCAGATTATCAAAGCAGATAATCCACATTATCTGCTTTAAACTGGATTATATGAGTCTACACTGCACAGCAGATAATCTGGATATTATATATGGCAGTGTAGAAGAGGCCAAAGTGATGCCTAAGTGTTAACTACTAGTCCCTTTCTAGCCAATCCAGTCAATAGGTACATGAGTAGAATCCCCGTTGGGGAGTATTGCTTTGGGCAGGATCATACATGACGATGCAAATCATCCATTATTATTTATTTAATATTTATTTACAGTATTTATATTCCGCTCTTCTCACCCCGCAGGAGACTCAGGGCAGATTATAATGTATACATACATGGGAAACATTCAATGCCATAGACACACAACACATATAGAAAGACAGTCAGAGGTTATTTAACATTCCAATTTCTGGCCACCAGGGAAGCTGTCACTTCACCGTCCATCTGCGACACTGATGAAGTACTTTCCGCTTTCCCCGCATGCTTTTTGCTGGAGATTTTTTAAGGCCTTGTAAATTTTGTTAAATTAGCCTCCCCACACATAGGTGGTACCTAAATTTCCTACTTGGCAGATGCAACAGTCTTTCGGGTTGCAAAGGTCGACAACAAGCTACACAATTGGCCGGAAGCTCACTCCGACCCAGGCTGGCTTTGAACTCATGACCTTCCGGTCAGTAGTGATCTTTAATGCAGCTTACACCCAGCCAGCTGTGCCACAGTCCCGGTGCAGTTGGGCCAAGTTATCCATTAGGTCAACATGGCCCAACTCCTCTTGGTGTCGAATTTAGACTGGACACAGGATACACACACACACACACTTATATATTTACAATGACGTATATGCAGCCTGCTGAGACCCAGCATGGTATAGTGAGGGCATGGGCAGACTTTGTCCCTCCAGGTGTTTTGGACTTCCACTCCCACAATTCCTAACAGCCTATGGCTGTTAGGAATTGTGGGAGTGGAAGTCCAAAACACTTGGAGGGCCCAAGTTTGCCT
>JARBWK010000008.1:138322269-138649769 GCA_030556195.1 Anolis apletophallus | reverse complement strand
AACCTTTCTAATGCCGTGACCCCTAAATAAGGCTCCTCATGTTGTGGTGACCCCCAACCATATTTTCGTTGCTATTTCATAAATAATTTTGCTACTCTTGTGAATTCTGATGCAAATATCTAAAATGCAGGATGTATTTTCATTGTTACAAATTGAACATAATTAAAGCATAGTGATTAATCACAAAAAACAATTTGTTTGGGGGAGTATGGACAAAGGATGATGGGATTTGTAGTACCTTCAATCGATTCAGCGCTGACTTCCACAGACCACTGAGGCCCCCACAAATTACAGAACTGGACCAAGCTTGGCACAGAGAACCCAAATGACCAACAGAAAACACTGGAGGAGTTTGGGAGGAATTGGCAGTGATTTAGGGGAGATGTAGTTCACATACATCCGGAGAGAACTGAGAACCCAAACAACTATGGATCTGGACCAAACTTGGCACGAATACTCAATATGCCCAAATTTGAACACTGGTGGAGTTTTGAGAAAATAGCCCTTCTCATTTGGGAGTTGTAGTTACTGGGATTTATGGTTTACCTACAATCAAAGAGCATTTTGAATTCCACCAACAATGGAATTGAGCCAAACTTGGCACACAGAACCCCCATGATCAACAGAAAATACTGGAGGGGTTTGGAGTGAATTGCCTCCGTCGGGGAAGGCTGCGCTTTCTTCCACGGTGGCGGGGAGGCTCCGCCGGAGGACGCGGAGGCCTTTGCACTGCAGCCTTCACACTGCACTGCGTGTGGGGGTTAAAGTGAAGGGGGAGGGGAGGGGCGGGGAGGAGTGGGGCCAAAGAAGAGGGTCGTGCGACCCCTCCTAAATGGCCAATTGCTCACCGCCTCCTTAAAGGGGTTCACCGCCCCCCCCCCAATTCCCGAGCCTCCCGCTGCCCCCTTGGATCACCTCACGCCCACTTTGAGAATCGGTGGTGTAGATCAGTGATTTTCAACCAGTGTGCCGCGGAACACTAGTGGGCCTCCTGGGGGCGGGTGCCGGGTGGGTGGTTTGGCGGAAGCAGCGGCATCGCGAGGGGGGAGGGTGACAGTTAGTAAAATGACAGAGTGT
Source organism: Anolis apletophallus (assembly GCA_030556195.1). Taxonomy (NCBI): domain Eukaryota; kingdom Metazoa; phylum Chordata; class Lepidosauria; order Squamata; family Anolidae; genus Anolis; species Anolis apletophallus. The sequence continues at coordinate 138,648,692 of JARBWK010000008.1, read as the reverse complement.
CATTTTGTGTCATTTTGGTTGGTGGCGTGCCCCAGGATTTTGTAAATGTAAAAAATGTGCCGCGGCTCAAAAAAGGTTGAAAATCACTGTTGTAGATGGTGCGGCTGTGTCACGATGCAAGACCTAGGCCGGCTCCTTAATCACACACACAGAGACGATAATCAGCTAACTACTTTATTGAAGTATAAAAACAGTTGAAAAGGTAATTGTCCATAAAAGTATCAAAGTAATCCAAAAGTAAAGGTATAGTCAAAAGGCAGACTTGGCAATATATCCAAAGACTTGGCAAGGCTCCGCTTAACTAGCGGATCAGGAACAAAACAAGGTTGCAAGGTAAACCCTTCTTGGCAGGCCACTAGCCCCAAACTTAGCTACGTGGTCTTGGCCGCTACACATCTACTTGGGTGAGACGTGGCGAAGTACTGAGGATCCTTTCCCACGGATCCTATACTTAATCCCCTTGGCGAGGCCCCGACGCTCTAGGCTTCTCCTTCTCAATCTGTGCTCCGAGCCCTCGGTCTGTCTAGGCTGTGGAACCAACCCCTCCTGCTGGTCTCAATGCTCCGTCTCCTATCAAAGGTTCGACCTTGCCTCCCAGCACCTGGTTCCCTATCTTCGTGAGAGTCAAACTCCCCAGCTGCTTCCCGGGCCTCTCCCTCGGTTGTTTCCCACATCCGTTCCTGTGAACCTCGCCCCCCCGGCCGTTCATAATCTTCACTATCACTGCTTTCGAATTCCGACTGGCCTTCCTGCTGTTCGTAAGGATCTGGCCAGCTGCCATCCCAGACCAGGCTTTCTGTGGGAGAAGAAGGCCCAGCGGTCTCAAACGCCCTCCAGGCACAAACGAGAACTGGTGTGCTACAGGCTGTTAGGATTGGTGAGAGTTGAAGTCCAAAACACCTGGCGGGCCCAAGTTTGCCCAGGCCTGCTATTGACTCATCTTATTGATTTATTTTATTGATTTATTTCACGGAAGGGGGCTCAGAGCGGCTTACAGCAAACTGCAAGTACAACAAACTACATTACTGCCATAGCACAATATCAGTACTACACATCGCATTGCACTATAACATTATATCGCAATATCATTAGTAATATTGCATGTAACACAAATATACAATTATATCACAATATGATTAGTAGTATTATATTGTATCAATGTAAATACATTATACCATACTCATAGTCAGGGCCGTACTTTTGTTTCGGATGATTATGAGACTGGGTGGAATATCAAATTTTTTGTAGTTATCCCAATATTGGGATATAATGAGCCATGTCAAACAAATAATGTACCAGTAAGGCCTTTTCGCATAATATCACAATATCATTAGTATTATATTACTATTATCATCTTACACTGCTATGCCTGATCCACACTGTAGAATTAATGCAGTTGGACACCACTTTAACTGCATGTTGTCCTGGGAGTTGTGGTTTGGTGAGGCACCAGCTCTCTTTGGGAGAAGGCTAAAGACTTTGTGGAACTACAACTCCCACGATTCCATAGCATTGAGCCATGAGAGTTAAAAGTGGTGGCAAACTGAGTTAATTCTATCGTGTAGATGCACCCACATTTTCAATTCCTTACCTCCAGCAGGTTGTATCCTCTCTCCTGACCTTTGCTCTGCTTTTCCCAACTTTCCTGCTTCAAAAAGAAAACATAACCTGACTTTGGTAACTGGGGAAGATTAAGAAATATAATAAGATCATAATATACTTTGAACAAAAGGAAGAGTTGCTTTGGAAGTGGAAATCCGCAGAGGAGTGCAGGCAAGAAAGGGTTAAATGTGCTTCACTCCTTCCCCCTCCCTCTTAGGAAAAAGATCCCAGAGGAAAGGATATGAAATGACATCGTGCAATATAAACACTTCCGGTTACCATTCGACAGCCGCCATATGCGGGGAATGAGTGGCTGAAGAGGAATAAAGAAATATTCTCACAGTAATTATTTATTTATTTATTATTTATTTTAAATTGTTGTACCCTGATCTTCTCACCTCCAAGGAGGGACTCAGACCGGTTTACAGCAAAATTCAATGCCATACAAATATAAAACATCTTAAAACAGCATATTAAAATACATAAAAACAGAGATACATAAAAACCACATTGCCATTAAAACCACGTTCAGCTCGGTCTATAAAAGTGGTCACCCATTTCAGATTGAAATCAATCTCAGCTTATTCTGGGAAGGCCTCGATCCACATCCGAGTCTTCACCCGCCCCCTGAAGGCCAACAGGGAGGGGGCAGATCTAACATCGCTTGGGAGGGAGTTCCACAGCCGAGGGGCCACAACAGAGAAGGCCCTGTCTCTCGTCCCCTCCAGACGCGCTTGAGAAGATGGCGGGATCGAGAGCAGGGCCTCTCCGGAGGATCTTAATGTCCTTGATGGTTCATAGGGGAGAATCTGTTTGGACAAGTAAACTGGGCCGGAACCGTATAGGGTTTTGTAGGTTAAAACCAGCACTTTGAATTGTGCTCAGAAACTAATGGGCAGCCAATGGAGCTGGCGCAACAAGGGAGTTGTATGCTCCCTGTGCCCCGCTCCTGTTAGTAACCTGGCTGCCGAGCGTTGGACTAATTGCAGTTTCCGAACAGTTTTCAGAGGCAACCCTAAAGCAGAATTGGTGCTTTTAGCAGAAGTACAGTCAGGAGAGAGTGATGCACAAGCATAGTACTTAGTATAGCGGAGTAGCTTGCCAAAATCATGCTAAATGCCATTACGAGAATAATGCACTTTGATTGGTAGGTAAGGCACAGGCTGTGATTTGTGAAAGTACATCATGTGCCTTTCCTGATAACACCGGCCTTGATTGGTCTAGCTAGTTCCAACGTGCGTTTGTTTATATTGTAGCTGATTGGTAGAAACAGCGCATGGCAAATGAAACCGTTCCTCCCTATTGGCACTGAGGGACATTTTAGAAATGTTGCAGATTCAGGACAAGGCGCTCATACAGCAGATAACACACTGTGGGAATGAAGAATTAATAATTGCGTAGTGCTGTTTAACAAATGGGAATGCAAGTAGAATGAACTGCCAAATAATGTGATGTGTAATTGGATAATAGAAATGTGTTGATGATGTGTTGATGATGTGGTAATAATGTGAACCAATGAAAAATGATGAAGACGGGACCTGCCGCCATAGCGTGTATATAAGGGTTAATAAGAGAATGTTGAGGGTTCTTGCCCTGAGGCAGCAAGTTCTGTGGGCAGGTCCCGTCAGCTGACGTTGTGCAAATAAACCTTTGGCTTCATTTGTATGCAATACGGTTGTTGCGTCTTCTCTCGTTCCTGTGCCCGCACGTCCCCGCAACCTGGGAGTAAAAGGTAACATCCAGGGGGTTTTGGAACTCCAGATTTGCTGCTACAACCCCACGTAGAGAGCGTTGCAGTAGTCTATTCGGGATGTAACCAGAACATGGACAACCGTGGCTGACTCAGACTTCCCAAGGTACGGGCGCAGCTGGCGCACAAGCTTTAACTGTGCAAAAGCTCCCTGGCCACCACCGAGACCTGGGGCTCCAGGCTCAGCGATGAGTCCAGGATCACTCCCAAACTGCGAACCTGCGCCTTCAGGGGGAGTGTAACCCCGTCAAGCACAGGCTGTAACCCTATGCCTTGTTCGGCCTTGCGATTGACCGGGGAGGACTTCTGTCTTGTCTGGATTAAGTTTCAATTTGTTCGCCCTCATCCAGTCTGTTACAGCGGCCAAGCACCGGTTTGGGACTTGAACAGCCTCCTTAGTAGCAGGTGGGAAGGAGTGACAGAGTTGGACATAATCTGTGTACAGATGACACCGCACCCCAAAACTCCGGATGATCTCCCCCAACGGCTTCATGGATATGTTAAATAACACAGGGCAGTGTTATTCAACCTTTTTTGAGCCGTGGCACATTTTTTACATTTACAAAATCCTGGGGCACACCACCAACCAAAATGACACAAAATGACACTCTAACACAGTAATACATATAGTTAATATGTTTCTAAATGTATTTATACACTCGCTTAGTGTGAAACCTGGGCCTGTTTCGATGAACACAAAATATATAGTTATATAGTATATTATTATTATTATATTGCATTACATTACAACATTATCAATATTATACGAATACACAAAATACGTACAGTATATTACTATAATATCAAATACAACATACTATGTCATTGTCACAGTACAACAATTACATACCACATTGTATTATAACAATTATATCGCAATATTAGTTGAAGTCCAAAACACCTGGAGGAAGGCCCAAGTTTGACCATATCTAGTCTAAACCTTCTTCCAAGCCCTTAATAAAGATCCTGCCTGCCTTAATGTATAGCCAGAGTCTCCATGCCCATCTGTCGGGAGGGCTTGGGCGGTGCCTTCCTGCTTGGCTGAAGGGGGTCAGGCTGGATGGCCTTTGGGGGACCCATATTTCTCCCACGAGTTCCCTTCCCTCCTTTCCCCCGTTAGCTAGCTGGCTCCCTGCCTGCCTGCCTATCTGCCCCTCCAGCCGCTTGCCTGCCTGCCTTCAGCGCTCAGGCTCCGCTGTTCTCTGACTCACACCTCGTATAGCGCCAACAGGGCTGGGCTGGACTGGACCGCAAGTGCTCCCCGCCGGAATGGAACGGGCCCCAACAGGTCCGCCCTACTGCGTGGCCCTCCCGGAAACAGGGACCCACGCACTGATGTTCCGGAGACAGAGTAGCAAACTTTATACATGACATCAGATAGATTAGAATCTAATTTCCCACGGCACACCTGATGATCTCTCACGGCACACTAGTGTGCCACAGCGCACGGGTTGGGAAACACTGACTTAGGGGACGGTACTGAGCCCTGCGGGACCCCACAGTACAATGGCCGTGGGGACGAGCAGGAGTCCCCCAGCAAGACGTTCTGGGAGCGACCCTCGAGGAAGGACTGGAGCCACTGCAAAGCAGTACCTCCGAGGCCCATTCCTGCGAGCCGTCTCAGAAGGATACCGTGGTCAATGGTATCGAAGGCCGATGAGAGGTCCAGCAGAAGCAACAGGGACACATTCGCCCTGTCAAGCTCCCGGTGTATCTAACATTAAAGGAGAAATTGATGCTTTAACAGAAGAAACGCCAGGAGAAAGTGCTGCTTAGCATAGGCTCTGAATAGTGGGGTCAGTTTGCCAGCAACAGTGACGAGAATAATCCACTCTGATTGGTCCACACAAGCACAGGCTGTGATTAGCCCAGAGAACATCATGTGCCTCAAAGATAAGAAACATTCGTGATTGGCTTAGCATCCACCATGTGCGTTTGTTTACAAAGTTAGCAATTGGGTTAGGAGATGCGCATGGCAAATGAGGTTTCCACTTGGCAGGCTCCCAGTGGGAACTCAGTCGCAAATGTATCGATTCAAGTACAGCCTGCACATAAGGCAGATAACATAGAGGGAAAGATGGAAATTTACACTGCACAACGTTTGTTAGCAAATAGAATTGAGATGCTAAGAATGCTTTGTTAATTGGATAGAGTAATATGGGTTCATGAATGCTAGCCAGTAACAATGCATGAAGAAGGGAGGGACTGAAATATTGTCGCCATTGTTTGTATAAAATCTGTGTACTGGGAAAGATCGGTGTGCTGTCTTCCAGCGGCATTGTTCCGCAAAGAGGGCAGGCCCATCAGCTGATGTCATGCAAATAAAGCTGGTTTCCTGAATCGCAGTAAAATTGTCGCGTCATCAGTCCTTGCGCTCGCTAGAAACAGCCGCCTAAGACAAAAGGTATAGCCTTGGGAGTTCTGGGACTCCAGATACCGCTGCAACATAAGAACATAAGAAGAGCCATGCTGAATCGGGCCTCAGCCCATCTAGTCCTCAGCCCATCTAGCCCATCTAGGCCCACTAGTTGTACACAGGGATCTCTAGCAGAAAGGAGGGCAGAACCCTCACTTGCTCCCGACCCCCCACAACCAGTACCCGGGGAAAATCCTGCCTGCCTCCATCAACACAGAGGTGGCACTTGGATGTCCATTTCAGTAACTACTGATTCCCTTGGTATCCATGAATCTGTCTAATCCTGCCTTGAAGCTGTCCAGGCTGACAGCTGTCACAACCTCCTCTGGAAGTGAGTTCCATAACCCAATGACCCTCTGGGTGAAGAAATATTTCCCTTTATTAGTCCTAATTTTCCTACCTTGGAGCTTTAGGGAGTGCCCTCTAGTCCTAGTGTTGTGTGACAAAGATAAGAATTATTCTGTATTCACCTTTTCTATCCCATGCATGATTTTATACACTTCGATCAAGTCACCTCTTAAACGCCATCTTTCAAGGCTGAAAAGACCAAGGCGTTGCAACCTGATTTCATAAGGGAGCTGCTCCATCCCTTGGATCATTTTTGTTGCCCTTCTTTGTACCTTTTCCAGTTCCGTTATATCCTTCTTGAGGTGCGGTGACCAGAATTGTACACAGTACTCCAGATGTGGCCTCACCATAGATTTGTAGAGAGGCAATACAACATTTGCCGACCTATTTTCGATTCCCTTCCTGATCATGCCAAGCATAGAATTTGCTTTTTTCACTGCTGCAGCGCACTGGGTTGACATCTTCATTGAGCTGTCCACCAAAACCCCAAGATCCCTTTCCTGGCTTGTCTCAGAAAGCTTCCAGTATCTCATCCACTAAGGCAGGCCTGGGCAAACTTGGGCCCTCCAGGTGTTTTGGACTTCAACTCCCACAATTCCTCACAGCCTCAGGCCCCTTCCTTTGGAAGGGGCCTGAGGCTGTGAGGAATTGTGGGAGTTGAAGTCCAAAACACCTGGAGGGCCCAAGTTTGCCCAGGCCTGCACTAAGGCGACCAAGGCTGTCTCAGTAACCTAATAAAGAAATGCTTTAATGAGGCCAAAAGCCATGTCATACGTAGAGGATCTTCCCTTTCTATCTCACCCTGCCTCTGGATTCTCTAATTTGCATTGTTCCTTTTTTCCCACCCTTCTCATTGTTCAATTGAGAACCTTAGTTCTATGGTTGCAATCAAAGCTTCTGCTTCTTTTAGGGCCAGGGGAGGAAACCCAGACAAGGCCGAATCTAGTGACGTCATCAGGCACCAAGCCCCGCCCACCGTCCCCTCTCTACATGACGGGGCGGGGCTTCTCGCTTTCTTTTCCGCGTTGGATTTAAACCCCTACGTTTCTTTACTCTTTTCCGATTGGCTTGGGAACCCCTGACGTCACCGGGGCCGCCCAGATGCCCATCTCACGTGACACCGCTTGACTCCACGTGCTCCTCGCTTTCTCCATTCTAGGGAAAAGGAGCCATTCTCCCCGCATTGTCTCCAAGGGGCGCCTTTGGCCTGGTAAGAGAAGTAGCCAGGAAGAACTATCAATTACTATCCAATAATAATAATAATAACAATAATAAATTGTTTTTCCTTGATCTAAAAAAGAAAAGGACTTCCATCTTTGCAGAGGGTGCATCTACACTAGGATTAATCCAGTTTGATACCGCTTTAACTGCCATGGCTCACTGCCATGGAACCCTGGGCGTTGTAGTTTTACAAGGCCTTTAGTCTTTTCTGCTGGTAGTTTGCTTTACTTTGATGAAGAAAGGACTTCCATCTTTGCAGAAGGTGCATCTACACTAGGATTAATCCAGTTTGATACCGCTTTAACTGCCATGGCTCACTGCCATGGAACCCTGGGCGTTGTAGTTTTACAAGGCCTTTGGCCTTTTCTACAGGTAATTTGCTTTGCCTTGATGAAGAAAGGACTTCCATCTTTGCAGAGGGTGCATCTACACTAGGATTAATCCAGTTTGATACCGCTTTAACTGCCATGGCTCACTGCCATGGAACCCTGGGCGTTGTAGTTTTACTTTAGTCTTTAGTCTTTTAGTCTTTTCTGCTGGTAGTTTGCTTTGCCTTGATGAAGAAAGGACTTCCATCTTTGCAGAAGGTGCATCTACACTAGGATTAATCCAGTTTGATTTTACAAGGCCTTTAAGTTTGCTGCCATGGCTCATCTGCCATGGAACCCTGGGCGGCTTGCCAGTTTTACAAGGCCTTTAGTCTTTTCTGCTGGTAGTTTGCTTTGCCTTGATGAAGAAAGGACTTCCATCTTTGCAGAGGGTGCATCTACACTAGGATTAATCCAGTTTGATACCGCTTTAACTGCCATGGCTCACTGCCATGGAACCCTGGGCGTTGTAGTTTTACAAGGCCTTTGGCCTTTTCTACAGGTAATTTGCTTTGCCTTGATGAAGAAAGGACTTCCATCTTTGCAGAGGGTGCATCTACACTAGGATTAATCCAGTTTGATACCGCTTTAACTGCCATGGCTCACTGCCATGGAACCCTGGGCGTTGTAGTTTTACAAGGCCTTTAGTCTTTTCTGCTGGTAGTTTGCTTTGCCTTGATGAAGAAAGGACTTCCATCTTTGCAGAAGGTGCATCTACACTAGGATGATGGTAAACCAGTTTGATACCGCTTTAACTGTCATGGCTCACTGTCATGGAACCCTGGGCGTTGTAGTTTTACAAGGCCTTTGGCCTTTCTATAGGTAATTTGCTTTGCCTTGATGAAGAAAGGACTTCCATCTTTGCAGAGGGTACATCTACACTAGGATTAATCCAGTTTGATGCTGCTTTAACTGCCATGGCTCACTGCCATGGAACCCTGGGCGTTGCAGTTTTACAAGGCCTTTGGCCTTTTCTGCTGCTTCCTGATCAAAATACAAATCCCATTATTCATTGGAAGTGCTCCAGGGCAATTAAATCGGTGGCAAACTGCATTAATTCCACAATGTAGATTCACCCTAGACTGCTATGCCAAAAGCTCCCAAAACAATTTTTAAGAGCTGCCAAGCGGGTCAAAATCGAGTCTATTAAGAAAAGGGAAAATGGTATATAAATAAATAAATGTAATAGTAATAAAATTCAAAAAGTGCAGTTTGGGTTCATCGTCGCATTTGAAGAAGAAAGCTTCTTTTTTTCAGAGTGTGTTTCTAGAGATTCGATCTGAACATTAGGAGGAACTTCCCGAGTGTGAGAGCTTTTTTATAAATAGCTTTTTTCAGTTGTTGGTACTGAAATTAGTATGTATCTTACAATTGATGGCATAATAGAATAAAATAAATACGGTACTTTCCCCAGGATCATGGGGCATTCTTCTTCAACTGTTGGGATAGCTTTGGTGCATATCCCTTTGCAGATATAGGGATCCCGCTGTTATTATCTTAATTGGGCTCATTTCTTGTCACGTGTTGAATCTTGTGTGTCTGATAATGCAGCAAATGGCATTCACTTCCTTAGATATGGCACTGAATTATGTGTGTGCTTGCACTTCCTGGTCAATAAAGACACGTGTCTGTCAGATTATTGCATTTTGAATAGCAGTTCATGAGTCAGCACAAGATATATTTTCGCAGTTTGAGATGATCTGCAGTGTGACATGTTTGACACCAGATGGCGCTGTCTCAAGACTGCTAAATGGAACCTTGAGGAATGTCAGTTACAAAGTGACAGTTGGGATTTGTCAGTTGGGATTTGATATCTGTGAGGAAGGATGTTTAGAAAGGTAGCTGTGATGGCTGTTGTTTTTCGATGTTTTGCCAGTTATTGTTAAATACAATTCAATACAAAGTTATATATTTACCTTGTGAATTGAATGAGAGTTTCATTATTCACTCGAACAGAGACTGGAGTTTTTGGGCCGATGGGGAATTAAACTTCTATATTTCTGTTGCCTATCCGCTGTGACATAAATACTCAACGCCGAAGAGTGTCTCCGTTTGGGATATATAGCTGCCAAGTCAGGTTTCTCCAATTTGCTGTCTTTTCCGTAGAGAAGGCCCATTTCAATCGATGGGAGCCGTGTCTTGTGGGAATGGTGCCATTGGCTGTGGAAAAGGCCAAAGGCAACCTAACAGCCAAATGCTAGTGATTTTATTTATTTATTTGCAGTATTTATATTCTGCCCTTCTCACCCCGCAGGGGACTCAGGGCGGATTACAATGTACACAGACATGGCAAACATTCAATGCCATAGACACACAACATACATAGACAGATACTCAGAGGCTATTTAACATTCCAGCTTCTGGCCACCAGGGGAGCTGTCGCTTCCTCATTCTTCAGTTCTGGTGCAATCATCATTATTGTTATTAATTATTAATATAGAATAAAATTGTGAAATATTGGAGTAAACTCATGTAGTGACACAGGAATCTGGCCCAGATTATACTTTTAGGAATGTGTTTGTATTGCTTTAAATAAGTTGTTGGCATTTTTAGTCCCCTTAAAAGAGGAAAGGTAGACTATAAATTACTAATGTTGTTATTTATTTTTATTTATTCATTTACATCATTTATATTCCGCTTTTCTCTCCCCACAGGAGACTCAGGGTGGATTACAATGTACATATACAGGCAAACATTCAATGCCATAGACACACAACATATATAGACAGACACTCAGAGGCTATTTAACATTCCAGCTTCTGGCCACCAGGAGCGCTGTCGCTGCCTCATTCTTTGCATACTTTCTGGAGATTTTTATGGCCTCATAAATCAGTTAAATTAGCCTCCCCACAAAGTGGTACCTAAATTTCCTACTTGACAGATGCAACTGTCTTTCGGGCTGCAAAGGTCGACAACAAGCTACACAATTTTGGTCAGGAGTTCACTTCGACCTGGGAAGACTTTGAACTCATGACCTTTCGGTCAGTAGTGATCTTAATGCAGCTGACTGCCAGCCAGCTTCCCACAGTCCCAGTGCTAATTTTTAAAATCTCCAATTAAAAGAAAATAAAGTGCTTGAGATAACCTTTGAGAAACAATAGTTATTGATTTAACACACACACACACACCTTCCTTATCTGCAGGGTTTTGCAGAGTAATTTTGGGTGCATGTAGAATTAGTGCAGTTTGACATCACCTTAACTGTCTAGCCTCAATGCCATGGAATCCTGGGATTTGTAGTTTACAAGGTCTTTAGCCTTCTCTGCAAAAGAGTGCTGTTCTCTCACCAGGCTACAACTCCCACAATTCCATACCCTTTATCCATGGCTGGTAAAGTAGTTAGGATGGGGAAAGGGTCATGAGCTCTATTGGCTGCTTTCTTCCCAGGAGACGTTGCTGGCCAGGAGCCCTGCAGCTTGTAAGACTCAGCCGCCAGCTGCTTCAGATCGGACCAAGTTGGGGACTTGAGATGCCAAAACGAGGGAAGAAGAAGGAAGATGATGGAGTCTTGCCAGAGGAGAAGGAAGAGGCAGGTACGTGTGTCCATCTTAGCCATAAAGATAGGGTTACCCTAAAGCCAAAGCAGAAAGGACATCCTTCTTTCACGCGGGTTTGTTGTGCATTGTGAGTGTGTTCATCAGGGCACACCAAAATGCTACAGGAATATGAAAAACCTTTTGTTTCCCTGCAGAACTCTTCATCTGATTACTAGAAGGGGTAGAGGTATTGGGTGTAATAAAGAAACAAATCCAAAACTTGGGGTGCATCTTGACTGTAGAAATAATACAGTTTACCACCACTTTAAGTGCCATAGCACAGTGTTGTTCAACTTTTTTTGAGCCGCAGCACATTTTTTACATTTACAAAATCCTGGGGCACACCATCAACCAAAATGACATTTAAAAGGCACTCTAACACAGTAATACATATAGTTAATATGTTTTTAAATGTATTTATACACGAAGTGTGAAACCTGGACCTGTTTCGGTGAACACAACATAGATATCCTGGCAGGAATGGCAGAAAGACACAAACATCCCACACAGAACTCCCATAACCAAGAGAAAATACTATAAGAGTTTGGTGGGCATTGACCTTGGGTTTTGGAGTTGTAGTTCACCTATATCCAGAGAGCACTGTGGACTGAAACAATGTTGGATCAGGACCGGACTTAGCATGAATACTCAATATGCCCAAATGTGAACACAGATGGAGTTTGGGGAAAATAGACCTTGACATTTGGGAATTACGGTTTCTGGAATTTATAGTTAATACACACTCAAAGAGCATCCTGAACTCTTGCAACAATGGAATTGAACCAAGCTTGGCATATTGAACTCTCATTACCAACAGAAAGTACTGAAAGGGTTTGCTTGGGAATTGACCTTGAGTTTGGAAGTTGTAGTTCACTTATACCCAGAGAGCACTGTAGACTCAAACAATGTTATGTTATGTTGTTGTTTGTTTTCTATCCAGAATCACAATGTTGGAAGGAGGCTCACCACTTTAAGGTCCCTCAAACAGGCATGGGAAAACGTCAGCCCTCAGGGTGCATTGGACTTCAACTCCCACCATTCCTAACATCCTGAGGCCCTTTCCTGCTTAAGTGGCTGAGGGGGGAAAAGGGCCTGAGGCTGCTAGGAATGTTAGGAGTTGGAGTCCTAACACCTGGAAGGTCCAAGTTTGCCCATGCCAGCATACGACAGAGACCTCTTCCTCCCCCTTCCCCTTCACGCCCTTTCTTCCCCCTCCTGCCAAACACTTCCAATTTCCAAGGTTCCAATTTCCCATGGCACACCTGATGATCGCTCACGGCACACTGGTTGGGAAACACTGCTATAGAATGAGAGAAGTTGTAGTTGATCAAGGTTTTTACCAAAGAGTGTTGGCGCCTCACCATACTACAACTCCCAGGATCCCATCGCACAATCCTTGTGCTGGCAAAACTGCTGACCGAAAGGTTGGTGGTTTGCATCCAGGGAGCAGGGTGAGCTCCCATCTGTCAGCTCCAGCTTCTCATGTGGGGACATGAGAGAAGCTTCCCACAGGATGGTAAAACATCCCAGCGTCCCCTGGGCAAAGTCCTTGCAGACAGCCAATTATCTCACACCAGAAGTGACTTGCAGTTTCTCAAGTCAATCCTGACACCGGGGCATTGAGGCATGGCAGTTAAAGTGGGGTCAAACTGCACTATTTCTGCAGTGGAGAGGCACTCTTAGGGACATATTTATAGATTGGCAGAGCTTTCTCAAAGCAGCGCTAGGTAGGTGTTTTGTAGACTTCAGTTCTGATCATTCCTTCTCATCAACTGTGTTGGGAGTGCCAGTCCAACATGACACCCAGTTCGCTATGAGGAGTGAAAAGTGGCTTGAGTCATTCTCTAATCATTCTCTGTATCTGTCTGTCTGTCCATTTCTTTTCTCACCCAGAACCAGAGCCCAAGAAAGCCAAGAAAGGTGGAGCTAAAGCTGCGAAGGAGGCCGATGGTCCCATCTTGTACCAGGACCCTCCGGATAAACTGACCTCTTCCAATGGCAAGAAATACACATTGAAGGTCACATCCTGGAATGTTGATGGGATCAGAGCCTGGGTCAAGAAGAAGGGAGTGGAGGTAATGCATAAAAGGCACCATGCCAGAGAAGGAGCCTCATTTAGCCCGGCTTATTCCTTTCCATTGCAGCCAACCAATTGCTTGCACAGACAAGATCCTTCACTGTAGAATTGATGCACTTTGTCACCACTTTAACTGCCATGTCTCAATGCTATGCAGTCATAGGGGTCGTAGTTTGGTGAAGTTGTAGTTTGTAGTTTGGTAAAGCACCAGCATCCTCTTACAAAGAAATTGTAAAGCTTTAAACTCCCAGTATTTAATAGCATTGGTAGTTAAAATGGTGTCAAATGGCATTAATTCTACAGTGTAGATCAGAGGTGGGCAATTATTTTTTGCAAGGGGCCACACGAGAGCCAAAAAATATTATGGAGGGCCACACCTAAAGGCTGAACTGCATTCTAATCTACTTTATTTATTTATTTACTATATATTACACATTAATATTAACATATTAATATATCAAGAAATATTCATATATTATTAGTATTAATATCATAATTATTATATTATAGTATATACAGGTCCTTCTCAAAAAATTAGCATATAGTGTTAAAGTTCATTATTTTCCATAATGTAATGATAAAAATTAAACTTTCATATATTTTCGATTCATTGCACACCAACTGAAATATTTCAGGTCTTTTTTGTTTAATACTAATGATTTTGGCATACATATCTCAAAAAATTAGCATATTCCATCTGACCAAATATGCTAATTTTTTGAGACAGTATTTTTGGGTTTTCAGGGGCTGTATGCCAAAATCATCAGTACAAAACAAAAAAGACATGAAATATTTCAGTTACTGTGCAATATATGAAAGTTTAATTTGTATCATTACATTATGGAAAACAATGCACTTTAGCACTATATGCTATCTTTTTGAGAAGGACCTGTATATAGACATTATAATATATTGAAATTATAATATAATATAACATATTATTTATTATATTATTATATGATTATTATAAAATTATTATAAATTAATAATAAAAACCACTAAAACAAAATTAAATTAAATTCAAGAAGACAAGGTGTGAACCAAGATGAAGGCTGACATCCTCAAGAGAGGAAGGATCCCAAGATGGAATGGCCCCAGCCCAGAGGATGGCAAAGCGGACCCAGCCACCAGCAGAGCAGAGCAGCAGGCAATCGGAGGCTGCAGGCCTCTGCCCACTCTCGCCCCCAGTCATTCCCCAGCTGATCGCCCTGCCATGGAGTGCCTGCTATCCCTGGAGGCGATGCGGGCCTGCAGGGGGAGCACTCGGCGATCTGAGGTGGCTTATTCGACCTGGCGACCCGAAAGACTATCAAGTCTTCTGGGTCGCCGAGTGTTCCCGCTGCAGGGCCGGATCGCCTCCAAGGATGCAGGCACTCCAAAGTCGCCGCTCCTCTGGCCTGTCTGCCGACACAGGCCCCACAGAGGCTGCAATGGGATGGCAGCAGCAGCACCCCTTCCTCTTGGCCCTGCCCCCCAACGCCCTTCTCCCCGGGCCGGACAGAATCGACTGCCGGGCTGCATCTGGCCCGCAGGCCGTAGGTTGCCCACCCCTGGTGTAGATGCACTGTTGGTGTGTATCAATATGCAGAGGGATCTTATAATATAATAATAGTTATTTATACCCTGCCACCATCTCCCCGAGGGGACTCGGGGCGGCTTACATGAGGCCAAGCCCAATGACATAATAAAATAACACAGCAACAAATAATAAAACAATACAATCAATATAACTCACACATAAACAATATCAGACAATTTAAAACCATGGCCGGACCAGATGTGATATATTAAAAAAATTAAAATAAATAAACACTGGACGCGAACAGAGGTAGAATGTATGTAGCAGCAGGGTTTTAGAGGATAATGTGGGGCAATCAACCAAACAGGTAAATTAAATGCTTCTGAGAACATTTTGCAAATAATTGGTCAGAGAGGGCATTATTTACTTATTCAGGGAAGGCACATTGGAACAGCCACATCTTCAGGCTCCTAAAAACTGCCAATGTGGGGGCTTGTCTAATATCCTTGGGGAGCGAGTTCCAGAGTCGGGGGGGGGGGCACCACAGAGAAGGCCCTCTCCCTCGTCCCCGCCTGCGAAGGGGGCGGGAGTGAGAGCAGGGCCGCTCCAGATGAAGAGATTGCCTGGGTTCATGGACAGAAATGCGGTCACCGTTCAGGGCTTTATAGGTAAGAACCTGCACCTTGAATTGGGTCCGGAAGATGAACGGCAGCCAATGAAGCTCCTTAAACTTAATCTTATAGCACCTTTAAGGCTGAGAGAAAGAAGTTGCATAAGCTTTCATAGACTTAAGTAACAGATGCTTATGTCAGAGGCTTATTTGTAGACAGACGCTCGTGCATCTGATGAAGAAGGCTTAAGTCTATAAAATCTTATGCTACCAGCTTCTTTCTCTCAGTTCATCTCAAAGGTGCTGCTCTCCAAGAAACAGGCCATTGTGATCCTCCAGATTTGTTATGGCTACAACTCCCATGATCTCTCACAATGGGCTGGGGCTACTACGAGCTTCATTCCAGCATCTGTAGGGCTAGAGAGCTTGCTTCAAACTCCGTTGGATACCAAAATCCATGGATGTTGAAGTTCCATTATATACAGTGGCCCAACTATGCTTCTCCTGGGGAAACCGTCTCCTCCACACCCTAATTTTTGTAATGTATTGCTTTCCTTTATGTGAGAAGATCTAAGTCAGGAGTCCCTGATCTGAAGGTGTTCTTATTCCACAGTGGGTTTGCGAGGAGGACCCGGACATCCTCTGCCTCCAGGAGACCAAGTGTGCAGAGAAGCAGCTGCCGGCCGATATCCGGGATCTGGCCGAATATCCCCACAAGTACTGGGCCTGCTCCGATGGCAAGGAAGGCTACAGTGGCGTGGCCTTACTCTCCAAGGTCAAGCCTCTTGAGGTCAAGTATGGAATTGGTGAGGACATAGAAAACCTGTGTGTCCAATTTGTGTGTGTGCCTTAAAGTCACTTGTCAACTTATGACAAACTCATGAATTCCATAAGGTTCCTTCCACTGAAATACAGCCTACTGTTCCTGGTGTTCATTAGTGGTCTCTCATCCCAAGTACTAACCAGGCCTGAACCTGCAGTTTCCAAGGTTAGATGGAATCTGGTACCTTCCTGTTCTTTTCCTTATGCTTTCCCCCTTTTATTTGAAACTTGTGATCTTACTGTGTTGTATATTAATTTTATACACCATTCTTTGTATGCATTGTTTTTTGGCAGACAACTCCCAAAATACTCCAGCCATGCTGGAGGATGAATTCCTGGGAGTTGTGATCCTGAATACTGCCTTTGTGAACTTGCTGCCTTCTATGCTCCTGGGCTAGGCCCCCGTGATGGTGCAGAGGGTTAAACCGCTGAGCTGCTGAACTTGCTGATCTCAAAGTTGGTGGTTTCAATCTGGGGAGCGGGGTGAACTCCCGCTGTTAGGCCCAGCTTCTGCCAACCTAGCAGTTCGAAAACATGCAAATCTGATTAGGTCAATAGGTATGTGCTTCATGCAGTCATGCTGGCCACATAAACTTGGAAGTGTCTATGGACAATGCTGGCTCTTCAATTTAGAAATGGAGATGAGCACGACCCCCAGAATCGGACACGACTAGATTTAATATCAGGAGAAACCTTTACTTTTACTTATGCTCCTGGGCTGGCAATTGTTCCTTTAGCTTAACTGGGTGGACTTTCCTACAAAAGATAGTTTTTTCCATCCGTCATACTCCTCTTTCAATGAAAGCACTGATATTCCAGCCTTCTTTAAATCTGTATTGCATTTGGCTGGGATGGGCATCTGGCATGGATGGAGAAAATGCATTAGTCCTGTATGAAATCATGGGAGGCTATAGTTGTTGCTGTGACGCCTATGTACTTTTGGAAAAAAAATCTCACCTCACAAATGCCCTTATAGCCAAAATATGGTATATATTTCACCAGTAGCCATTTTAGGTCAGGAGTTACGGTAGACTCTCAGTTAACTGGAACTCTCAAGAATCTTAGTGATCTTAGAATTGAAGAAATAAGATGTTTTAAAATAGTAACTCTGTTAAGTTTGTTATTGTCTTAATTTTCATTTAATTGCTGTATTTCAATATCAATACAGAGGGGGCCTGGCTCTGCCCCCTCCCTGCTCTGGCTACAGCACTACCACAGCTTCTCCAGGCTAGAGGAGGGTATGCCAAGCCAGTAGTGGCATACCCACTACTGGCTTGGCATACCCTCCTCAAGGCTGAAGAAGCTGTGGTATGGCTCTGCCCCCTCAGAAGCGCCCCATCCAGCTAGGATCGACCTCCTAAGGTCCCGGGATTGACCAGTCAATCACAATCGACTTCCTGGGCAGCCCTGTGCTAAAGCATACTAAAAACAAAAATATTAATAACTCTCAAGCAACAAAAAGCTAGATTTGTCCCGCATCGAACAATCCCCATACTGGTTTACTGAGAGTGTACTGTACCTTTTTCCCCAGCAAGAAACTCTTAGTTAAGACTAAACTCTGCATCTCCTGGGTTTAAAATAACTGTGTATGTGTGTGTAAAAATGTTGGGGGGGAAGCTGATGATGGTGATGATTGGGGGAGGCACACTTCCCTTACTTTTCCTCTTGACCAATATGGCCAATACTGGTTTCCACTCTGTTGGCTTCCCCACTACAGGTGAGGAGGAGCATGACAAGGAAGGCCGAGTGATCACGGCCGAGTACCCCTCCTATTTCTTAGTGACGTCCTATGTGCCGAATGCTGGCCGGGGCCTGGTGCGCCTGGAATACCGCCAGAGCTGGGATGTGGCCTTCTGCTCCTACCTGAAAGGCCTGGCTGCCCGCAAGCCCCTCATCTTGTGCGGAGATCTCAATGTGGCCCATGAAGAAATCGACCTGAAGAACCCCAAGGGCAACAAGAAGAATGCCGGCTTCACGCCCGAGGAGCGGTCCGGCTTCACCAAGCTGCTGGAGGAAGGCTTTGTCGACACATTCCGGCACCTGTACCCTGACACGGCCTACGCTTACACCTTCTGGACCTACATGATGAACGCCCGGTCCAAGAACGTGGGCTGGCGTCTCGACTACTTCGTTGTCTCCAAAGGCCTGCAGGAGAGTATCTGCGACAGCAAGATCCGTTCCACTGCCCTGGGGAGCGACCACTGTCCCATCACCCTGTATGTAGCTGTGTGAATTGGGATGGGCAGTGGTTATTACACCGCCAGCGTAACATTAGAGCTTGAGAGTGAAGGAGACAACTGTAGGAAACTGAGGTGTGTAAGATAGTGTGCGAGAATGTGGTTTGTTGTATCCACACCTGTATGGTAGAGCTTTGAATTTCTGTTTTTTCTCCGTAGCTGATAAAACCTAGAGAGGATTCCAGTCAAGTTAACATACTCCTGAGATGGAAGTTGACCCCTCCCTTGAAACTTTTCAAGGCCGGTTCTAAGCAATCAGAATAACACACAGAAACAGGTCTCTTGCTAAGGTTTTTTGCCCTCTTCCCCCTTCCTCAATTATAGCAAGCACTGGTACAGAAATCATGGTGAGACTGGAGTGAAGGAGGGTAGCCATATTGTTTCTACATCTAGTTTAGGTGTGGCTCATCATTTGGTAATTGCTTGCTGATGAGATCCCAAAAGGGTTGAAGTGATTAGCAGGAAAAAGTTGATGCTCTGTGAACTCTCTTGGTTTCCATCCTTTCCAATGCCCCATTCTTCCTCAAATAACTATTTCCTTTTTAACTTTCCTTTCCAGAAGGTTGTAATGCTTCAAGGTAACAGCATAACCTCTCAGAAAAAGCATTAAACTTTCATTGTGTATGCTATCATTGAAACAGCTGTACTGTTTTTGTTTCTGTACTATTGTGAAAATTGTCTCATAGGGTTCCTGAAGTAAATGAGATATTCCTTTATCTCGGCTCTCTTCTAGAAGGGTATAGGTGGTGTCTATGTTGTACTCTGCCTGCTCCTTTCATTCTTAGCACAAACCAACAAGGTTGAGTCGTCATAAGTATGACTGGCCCAAGAGCAGCAGCCTGTGAACCTGAAGACTGGGTTCCTATGTTGTGTTATATCAGGGCTGTCAACTGGCGGCCCGGGGCCGATCCGGCCCCGTAGCCTGTTGGACACGGCCCCACCTATGCCCTCAGCCGCCATTTTTAATTTTTTTAAAAAATCATTTTTTTAAAAGGCGGCCGGGGGGGAGGGGGGCAGGGAGGAGGAAGAGAGCTAGCTCCTCCTTTTCGCGCCCCCTCCCTATCTAGGGGGAGCCGCCGAAAAAGGGCAGAAGGCGGAGCCAAGAGCAGCGCACAGGCCTGGCGTGACGCGCTGCTCTTGGCACCGCCTACTGCCCTTTCGCGGCTCCCTGGCCTAGGGGGGCGCCGAAAAGGAGTAGGCGGTGCCAAGGGGCCGCGCGTCACGCCAGGCCTGTGACGCGCTGCCGTTGGCACCGCCTTCTGCCCTTTTTCAGCGGCTCCCCCGGCCTAGGAAGGGAGGGGGGGCGCCGAAAAGGAGTAGGCGGTGCCAAGGGGCAGCTCGTCACGCCAGGCCTGTGACGCGCTGCCGTTGGCGCTGCCTTCTGCCCTTTTTCGGCGGCTCCCCCGGCTTAGGAAGGGAGGGGGGCACCGAAAAGGAGTAGGCAGTGCCAAGGGGCAGCGCGTCACGCCAGGCCTGTGACGCGCTGCCATTGGCGCCGCCTTCTGCCCTTTTTCGGCTCCCCGGCCTAGGAAGGGAGGGGCGCGAAAAGGAGGAGTAGGCGGTGCCAAGAGCAGTGCGTCAAGCCAGGCCTGTGACGCTGCTCTTGGCGCCGCCTACTCCTCTTTTTTCGGCGGCTTTAGGAGGGGTGGGGCCTGGGCTGGGGGCGGGGCCTGGGGGCGGGGCCGAGCCGCCCCGCAGGTCATCAGTGACCTCTTATCCGGCCCTGGACCCGCCAGAAGTTGGACAGCACTGTGTTATATGGTTAGGAGCCTTCAAGTCAACTGACATCAGCCAAGCCTATTCCAAGATTTTCTTTGAAACCAAGAGGCTTACGATTGCCTTCCTCCAAGGGAGAAATAGGGTGATTTGCCTAAGGCAAGGGTGCTCATTAGGTAGATCGCAATCGACTGGTCGATCCCGGGACCGAAGGAGGTCGATCCCAGCTAGATGGGGTGCTTTTGGGGGGGCGGAGCCAGGTTGCGCTAAGCCCCGCCCCCTCCCCAGGCTTCAGCGCTTCCACAGCTTCTGCAGGCTAGAAGAGGGTAATGCCAAGCCAGTAGTGGCTATCTATGCCAGTGTTTCCCAACCTTTTTTGAGCCGCAGCACACTTTTTACATTTGCAAAATCCTGGGGCACACCACCACCTAAAATGACACAAAATGACACTCAAACACAGTGATACATATAGTTAATATGTTTTTAAAATGTATTTATACACTCAGTGTGAAACCCGGGCCTGTTTCAATGAACTCAACATAGATATCCTGGCAGGAATGGCAGAAAGACACAAACTTCCCACACAGAACTCCCATAACCAAGAGAAAATGCTACAAGAGTTTGGTGGGCATTGACCTTGAGTTTTGGAGTTGTAGTTCACCTATATCCAGAGAGCACTGTGGACTCAAACAATGTTGGATCAGGACCAAACTTGGCATGAATAATCAATATGCCCAAATATGAACACAGATGGAGTTCAGGGGAAACAGACCTTGACATTTGGGAGTTGTAGTTGCTGGGATTTATAGTTCCCCTACAATCAAAGAGCATTCTGAACCCCACCAATGATAGAACTGGGCCAAACTTCCCATACAAAACCCACAGGAGGCAAGAGGAGGTCTCTACTTGGGGAAAGGGAGGTGGGCCTTCCCAATGCATGGAGAGGGAGAGACCAAGTAGACAACGGGTGGGGAGGGGGGGTGTTTGTAATTTTGTGCCTTTATCTAGGTAGGTTTCTTAGGGTTTTTATACTTCAACACACTAGACTCTCCCCCCTCCTGGAGGTTCCAATTTCCCACGGCACACCTGATGATCGTTCACGGCACACTGGTTGGGAAACACTGATCTATGCCACCGCTGGCTTGGCATTACCCTCCTCTAGCCTGCAGAAGCTGTGGAAGCGCTAAAGCCAGAGGGGGCGGAGCCAGGCCGTGCCAAGCCCCGCGCCCTTCTCCCTGCTCTGCTTCTCTCTCGGTAGATCTTTGACTTGGTTTTATTATAAGTAGCTCGCATTCTGAAAAAGTGCGGGCACCCCTGGCCTAAGGTCATTTACTACAGTGGTTCTCAACCTTCCTATTGTCATTTACAATTCCTAACAGCCTGGTTCTCAACCTTGAGGCTGTTAGGAATTGTTTGAAGTCCAAAACACCTGAGGGCCCAGGTTTGCCCCTGCTAATACATTTGCTCATGTTGTGGTGACCCCCAACCAGAAAATTATTTTCGTTGCTACTTCAGAACTGTAATGTTGGTACTGTTATGAATCATAATGTAAATATCTAATATGTAGGATGTATTTTCATTCGCTGGTCCAAATTTAGCACAAATACCCAATATGTCTAAATTTGAATACTGGTGGAATTTGGGGAAAATAGACCTTGACATTTGGAAGTTGTACTTACTTGGATGTATAGTTCATCTACAATCAAGGAGCCTTCTGAACTCCACCAACAATGGAATTGAACCAATCTTGGCACACAGAACTACCATGACCAACAGAAAATACTGTGTTCGGTGGGCACTGACCTTGAGTTTTGGAGTTGTAGTTCACCTACATCTAGAGAGCACTGTGAACTCAAATAATGATGGATCTGGACCAAACTCTGTGCACTACCTACATGGCCAACATTGAATACTGGTGGGGGTTGGGGGGCTGTTTTTGAATTCTGGGAGTTGTAGTTCACCAACATCGAAAAGGAAGAGAATTACAGACAGCGAGATCTTCAGCCTTCTCTGCTAAAAGGGTTCCTAAGATCATCAAAAATGTGTGTTTTCTGATGGTCTTTAGCAACTCCTCCAGGGGCCCCGACCCCCAGCTTGAGAAACATTCATCTAGTGAGTTTCACTACCATTGCCTTAAATCATCAAATCAGAGTAGGGATGGGAATCTGTGGCATCCCAAGTGTTGCTGGACAATAAATCCTACCACACCAGCCAACAGAGCCAACGCAGAAGTGATGGCACTTGAAACCCAAACATACTTGAAGGACTATACCTTTCTCCTGTTCTTATTGAGTTTCTTCAGCAGCCACATACCTTTAATGAGCCACAGTGAGAAATGAAGATTAGATTCCAATCTGGACTGCAGCACATGAATAATGGTACTAGTCATCAATGCATTTAATTTCAATGGCACAGCAAAGAACTCTCATATATTATGTTCTGCCCTGAAATAGGGAATTTGGGGGGGGTCTTAGAAGGATGGTACACGTTCAAAATGTCCCAGGTTAAATCCCTGTTTCTTCTTGTTCAAATGGGTGGAGACCCTTTAGATGAGACATGGGCAAACTTTGGCCTTCTAGGTGTTTTGGACTTCCAACTCCCACAATTCCTAACAGCCTCAGACCCTTTCCTTCCCCCCCCCCCTAGCTGCTTAAGGTCTGAGGCTGTTGGGGATTCTGGGAGTTGAAGTCCATAACACCAGAAATGCCCACGTTTGCCCATGCCTGCTTTAGACTAATCAAATGTTTTGGGAATCAACCTCCAGACATTCCACTCTGTAAAGGACTACAGTGCTTGCATATTAAAATGAACCAGTGCAATAAAGAATCCTCTTGTAAGAATTCCAGGAAAACTTGAGAGAGCTGCTGCCAAACAGTATCTACCTAGACAGGCCTATAATCTGAAATGAAACTGCATTTTGATGCAGTCTTGTCTCAGACACCAAAATGGCAATGGGCCATTTCCCATTCAGGTCTAAGCAGGTATCAAAGATAGCTTGCCTTTATCGGTTGCTCAGGTGCAAAAGATGGGAGGACACAGGTTTACTTATATCCTGCTCTAGGCTTCCTGTGATCAACTGATTGGCCACTGCCAACAGCATAGGACTTTGGTCTTATCCAGTGTGGTTACTCCAGCATTTTGAAGACAAGGTAATTGGCCTAAAAATATTTTTTTAATGTATTGTCGAAGGCTTTCATGGCCAGAATCATAGAATTAGACCTTGAGGGCCATCCAGTCCAGCCCCCTGCCAAGAGGAAGGAAAATCACATTCAAAGTGAAGGGGTTAATGAGCTTAATAGCGCAAAATGCTGAAATATTAACTTAAAATAAAGTGCCCCTCCTGGCAAGAGGAGCGGAAGGCCAAGTGGAGATTATGTATCTTGAAGACACAAGGTGACCTGACAATTCAATGCTTATCTATATACAAATATGTTTATCTATGCTGGTGCTGCATATGTAGAGCTTATTAGTTAAATGTGCCAAAGTGGCAAAATAATGAAAAGAGCATGTTTTTTCAGAACCTGATTGGATAAGAGGTGTGAGCAGAGAGGTTACACTGTGGCCTAGTAAAATTTGTATAAAAGATAACAGAAAGATTGTAACAGCACAGGCAGCTCTTTTTTGGAAGACACACTGGGCTTTCAGCTAGGCTCTCCGCATGGCCACGCTGAAATAAAAAAAATTCTTGCTTCACTCAAGGAGACTGCTTGTTTCTGTTGATCCTGTTGCCTGCTCCGTGGGACCGTAGTTTTTAGGGGTTCCCTTTCAAAAGCACCCGACAGATGGTCATCCAGCCTCTGCTTAAAAGCCTCCACAACACTCATGGGCAGAGAGTTCCACTGCTGGACAGCGCTCACAGTCAGGAAGTTCTTCCTCATTTTCAAGTGGAACCTCCTGTAGTTTGAGGTCATTGTTCTGCATCCTAGTCTCCAAGGCAGCAGAAAACAAGCTTACTCCCTCCTATGACTTTCCCTCACATATTTATACATGACCCTCATCATGTATCCTCTCAGCCTTCTCTTCTCCAGGCTAAACAATGCCTAGCTCTTTAAGCCACTTCTCATAGGGCATGTCCTTCAACACTGGGTTGCTGTGAGTTTTCCGGGCTGTATGACCATGTTCCAGAAGCATTCTCTCTTGACGTTTCGCCCACATCTATGGCAGGCATCCTCAGTGGTTGTGGGTGAAATGCCAGGAGAGAATGCTTCTGGCACATGGACATAGAGCCTGGAAAACTCATGGTAACCCATTCTCTTTTAAGCTACCAAAGAAGATCTGGAAGCCCGTTCCAAACATTATAGCAAAGATCACAGGGGAAGCAAAGGCAAAGAGACCATCCACCCTCTCCTGGTCAGAAATACTCCCATCAGTCTATGGAATCTCTACTTTTATTTACAACCATCCAATCGTTTTGTTCATTCCTCCTTTGGCTGTGGAGAGAAGAGGTGGCAGATAAATTTCATCGTCAGGAGAAGAAAGTGTCTGAGAGAGACAGAGAAAGAAAGGGAAGGAGAAAATGCAGGCACACAGGCAGAAGGAAAGACGCAAGCAGGCAGCCACCATGGAGGAGTGATCTTTAAATAGCTCTATGTACACATTAATCATTTGTATATACACGCGGCAAAGAGATTGGGGCGGCAAGCTCAAAAGCCAGGAGGATATGTGAGAATGTAATTAGAAACAGGCTTAACAGAAACATCAAGGCGGACAGGCACACAAACTGGACTCGGACACTTCCCTAACAAGAATGTTTCTTTGTGGCTCTGATGTGGGTCTTTTTCCTTCCCCACTTCTGTTGATACTATGCACCTTCAAGTAAATGTCTCTGACGGCCAACTCAAACCCCGGAGGCATCATGAGAACAGGGATTAAAAGGTGAAGGAAGAGTAGTGAGAGAAAGGAGAAAAGACTTTTTCAGCTCAAAGACAGAAATGAAGGTTGGAAATGAAGCAAAAGAGCAAAGCCCACAATGGAATTGCTGGTAGGAAAGCACACAAAGCATAGTGTCCTGTATCAAATCAGACAAAATGCCCACAGCCAGCTGATGCGCAAAAAAAGAAAAGAATTCAATCCCACCACATGGATTCAGTTCGATGGTCTCAGTGCAATGGCAGGAAAGTTCTCTCTTTTGAAAGGAGGCAACAATCAGTGGCATGATGATGGATAACATGGTGGTCCCTCCTTCCCACTTGGTTTTGGTTCTGGTTCTTAGAAGTTAAGGGAAAAAAGGTCCTCCACCAAGGAATGTGCAAAGAGGGAGTGGGGTTAAAAAGGGGAAAGGTTGATGGAAGAAAAGGAAAAACTCAAATGTTCCTAGGTTAAGTTCCAGTGAAATTCCCAAGGTTCTTTTGGCACGAGGCCTTTGGATGTTGGGACTGGTCACAGAACAACGGGTTCAAGGAGGCCTTAGGATTGGCTTTGGGTGGTACCGATTGACAGGAGGCTTGGGAAAGGAAGGATCCAGAGCCCCCAAAACCAGGGTGCCCGATACTGGCCGTCAAAATAATTGAAGTTCTTCCAAGAGGTGAGGAAAACCATCTACGGAGAACCATTTGCCACCCACATATCAGAATCCAACTCACAATTTGCTGTGCAAGGTGCCTTGGCTCTCAGGATATTAGCCATCCTTAATAGGACAGGCAAATGTCAAAAGCGCATGAGCAGAGGGCAAGGGATGAATCTTTGCAGCAGCGACTCCATGACCCAATTTTGCCCTGGCCAAGAAACATTTCAGCAGCAGGAAAGGGCAGCTTGCTGGCTCTGCAATGTGCTCCTTTGCTGAATCTCTGTAGTGTAATTCAACTGGTTGAGGAGCTCTTTAACTGCTGGGGTTTCCATTGTTTCCACTTAGGATTGGGCCGTTTTGAACAAAATATCCTAACAACCCATTTAGCTCTCTGTCCTGGCACAGCCCCGTGTAATTCCAACATCTGAAACAGGTGCTTAGCAACAAATCCCCAGTTTCTTCATTTCCCCCCCAAAATATCTAGTCATAGTTGACTCCTTTTGAAATCGGTGCAGACAAGGTTCTGTTGCCAATGGGGCTTCAGGGGAAATTACTGGCAGCCCCTGATTTTTGCAGTCTTCTTCAGGTCCAATGGTTCCCTGGTGAAGGTTGCAGCAGCAGCTGTGGTGACCAAATGGAGTGCTGGCACAGCAGGGAAGAGGAGCACGGAAGTTGCCAGCCCCATAACGGAGAGAAGAAGTAGAAGAGAAAGGGGGCAAGTAGGGCTGGCAGATGATATGCTGGGAGGAGCAGCAGCAACAGCAGCAGCAGCTGGGAATGGAAAGCAACTCCCAGACGCTCAGGAGAAGTTCTGGACGGGGTGGCTGACCCGCATGCAGGCCCAGTACATCGCTCGGCCCAGACACACCAAAGCCAGGAGGATCACCAGAGCCCAGGAGGCATAGATCCCGCTGTACTTCTGAGCTTGCTTCCACGTGCCGAACTGGAAACAGGGAGAGACAAAAAAAAGGGGGAGTCAAGCAAAGGGGAAATGCTTTCCAGGCTCATTTTTGCCCCTAGTAAGGAGACTGAGCATCTTTTCTGCTGCCAGAAAGTGTTGCAGCTGTACTTTCTAACTTACTCCACCCTCCATTAACAGCACTGACCTTGGGAGGAAATACATGCACGAAATGTTGGAGGAAGCAACTTTCTCAAGCCTCCTCTAAATGATGTTTGTATGTTTTACAATGTGTCATTTTATAACCTGAAGTATATGTCATATTTGACTTGCAGTTTCTTTATTTCTATATACCAAAAACAGTGGTAGGGGCTGCAGGTGACGTGACTGACTCAGTGGCAGTTTAGAACAGGGGTCCTCAAACTAAGGCCCGCGGGCCGGATACGGCCCTCCAAGGTCATTTACCCGGCCCTCACTCAGGGCCAACCTAAGTCTGAAACAACTTGAAAGCACACAACAACAAAAGCAGGCCCATATTTCCCATTAAAATACTAATAAGTTTATATTTGTTAAAATTGTTCTTTATTTTTATTCCTGTATTGTTTTTAAGTGTTTTTGCACTACAAATAAGATATGTGCAGTGTGCAGCAAAGGAATTAATTCATGCTTTTTTCAAATTATAATCCGGCCCTCCAACAGTTTGATGGACTGTGACCTGGCCCTCTGTTTAAAAAGTTTGAGGATGTTCAGATTTAAACAGGATGACAGGGAATATCTGTTGAGGTATATCTGTGAGAGAAGTGTGCTGTGCACTGAATGAGCTTGAGTTTAGAAGTCTGTCAGAGTGAAGAAGCTCATGTCAGGCAGTTAGAAACTGTTGAGGCTTGTGTCTTATATAACTCTTGTTAAAGAGAGCTGTATAAAGCAACATCGTTTATGAAGAAACTGTTAAAAGATCGTAAGTTCAAGATACAACTCTCTGAAACGTTACTGAAGTTTTTAACCCTTGAGAAGAAATGTGCCTGTAACTTTAAATACATGAAGTCATCAGAAAACAAACTTGCTATCTTGAAAAGAAGATTGCATCATTGTCTGTTGAAAGCATCAAACAGAAACAAAAGATCTACATGCCAAATAAACTCTGCTACCCTGATTAGGTTGTGATCCTAACAGTTCATGACCTATATACCCCAATAGTCAGTGATCCTAACAGGTCCAGGATCCATTATCCCCAGTAATACCTCTTTGCACACCATCACCATAAGCCACAGTTACAGTCAATGTGCCTTCAGAACACACCTGCCATGAGTACCACAAAAATTAGCAGCCTACTGTTCTATTTCTGTTTTACAGTACCACTTTTAAAACATTTACATTACTTGGTTGATGATTGGACTATGAGTCTGCATCCCTTTCCTCTTCTAAAATAAAAAAATTAAGGCAGAATGACTGGAATGACTACAGTATAAGGAGAAAGTAGAAGTCCTGCCATTGTGTCTACCTATAGAACAGGCATGGGCAAACCTTGGACCTCCAGGTGTTTTGGACTTCAACCCCCACAATTCCTAACAGTTGGTAAACTTGTTGGATTTTTCTGGGAGATGAAGTACAAAACACCTGAAAGGCAGAAGTCTGCCCATGCCTGCTATAGAACAACAGTTAATCCCACTCAAGGTTTAGGCTCTCGCATGCAAGACAAAAAAGGGCATGGGTGATTTGCTGGCTCAACAGCTGCTTAAAATAGGAAACTATCAGAGCCACCAGTCTAAGGGTGGCAAATGATGTTGTTCTGAATTTGGAACATGTGGCCTTCTGTTGTTTAGAAATGACTTCCATCACATCTCACTTTCCAGGAGTGGCTCAGTGAATGAGCAGAGAGGGGATATCCCAGGTATGGGCAAACTTTGCCCGTCCAGGTGGATTGGACTTCAACTCCTACAATTCCTAACAACCTACCAGAAGGATGTTAATAATTGTGGGAGTTGAAGTCCAAAACACCTGAAGGGCCAAAGTTAGGCTGTTAGGAATTGTGGGAGTTGAAGTTCAGAACACCTGAAGGGCCAAAGTTTGCCCATGCCTGGGATATCCTCTTCCAATTTTAGGGCACTGGAAGGATCCTCCTGCTCTGGTCATTTGCCTATTTATTATCTTTGGAACTCTCCAAAAGATTCCTATTGATTTTGGTAATCATTTAACCAATTAAAAATGAGAAAGCTCTGAATGCTTTACAGATGTTGTTGGACTGCAGCTTCTGTTATTCCCCGCTCCCCCAAGTTATACTGACAAGGGGTGAAGGGAGTTGCAATATTTCGTAGGCTACACATTCCTTACTCCAATGCAGAACAATGCTTATCTGGGCTTTGATAATAATAATAATCATCATCATCATCTTTATTTATACCCCGCCACCATCTCCCCGATAGGGACTCAGGGCGGCTTACATGAGGCCAAGCCCATTAACATAATACAATAAAAGAAATCAAAACAAAAACATAAGTTACAAAAGGCATAAGAACACAACAAACAATGTAAAATTAAACACAGTAACAGTGAGCAGGCCGCATGTACAGGATAAAACACTATAGCTAAAAACACAAGGTGAGATAGGAGTAGAGCAGGTTTATTTGTGAGGGAGAAGCTCTTGAGGACTGGGGTTGAAGGGAGTCTTCATACTGGAGAGGGGGAGGTGTACTCTAAAAACAAACATTAAGGGGTCGCAAGAATATCGGGTTGCATAGTTAATCACCAAAGGCACAACGGAAGAGCCAGGTTTTGAGATTCTTCTTAAAACTTTCTAAAGCAGGGGCTCGCCTAATCTCGCCAGGTAGTATATTCCACAGTCAGGGGGCCAATGAGGAGAAAGCTCTATGCCTCATGTTGAAATCAAATGACTCTCCAAATCTTTTTGGACTACAACTCCCAATATTTTTCACTACTGGACCCTGGCATATGAAGTACAAAAAATCTAGAACACCTCTTCTGGTTCCAGACATTTCAAGATGGAAGTTAACGTGTTGCAATCCACTTCAGATTCCTATTGCAAATGCCAAGCAGGGGTTGCATCCTCTTGCCCCTACTTACCGCAAGTCCTGTTGCTGTCACAGCCATTAACAAACCCAGCAGGAAGCAGCAAAAACATCTCTTCCGGGGGTAACGGCGCCCGATGGAGGAGCTGGTGGCAGGAAGGAGGACAAACTCATTAGTTTTCCTGAAATCAACTCTGTTAGAGGTTTCAAGTCCTAGATGTAAACATTCAATGAAACACACAGCAGAAGGCTACTGCACTGACCAGCCCAAGCCAAGTATCAGACTTGTGTTTCACAGACAAACTCCTCTCAGTTTCAAACACCATTTTGGGCTAGTACTTTGTTTCTTCTCAGAAAAGCAAAATCGCCACTATTACCACATTACCACCCAACATCTAGCCAATAGAACTGAGTGCCCAATGACAACTTTTCAGACTTTTCTCTCAACCCATTAGTGCTGCTAGTGGGAAAATATCTCCTTTTATACCTCACTGGTTAAGCAAGAGCAAGTGAACTCACACTTTCCGGCAGTGGGGACATTGGGCTAAGGTGCGGTCTGTGAATTCTGTCCACTAGAGGGAAGAAGAGAAACAAGAGAGAGAAAGGTGAAGGATGGTTAGTCCAACCTGGAGGAAGTGTCCTGTGTCTGAACCCCAGGGTGCCTATCTATCAAGGCAGGAGTATGTCAGGTGTTCATCTGATATCTATTTGCCAACTAATCACTAAAGTTCCCCAATGTGCCAAAACAGAGAGGCGGAGAGGCCATGATCACAGGTTGCAACCATTTCAAGAATTATATAAATACTATAGTACTCTTTGCAGCTTGCTGGCCAATGCATCTGGTAATTGGACTTCAATCATGCCCTTTTCAAGGAAGTTGGACTAAAGTTTGTAGCCTCCCCACCTACTTTAGGTTCAAAATAATACTGCAAAGTATATGAGTAAGAGGTCAGAGTAAGTCTTAGAGATAAAACTACTGATTGTGTATCTTTTCTGATAGAAAGCTCATATTCTGGCCAGATTACATTTGCAATCTGGAGGTGACTTCAGATCGCATACTTTAAGGGGCAACTTCACAAGTCTGGAGG
Source organism: Anolis apletophallus (assembly GCA_030556195.1). Taxonomy (NCBI): domain Eukaryota; kingdom Metazoa; phylum Chordata; class Lepidosauria; order Squamata; family Anolidae; genus Anolis; species Anolis apletophallus. The sequence goes on along the minus strand of JARBWK010000008.1, from coordinate 138,617,952 downwards.
GCACTTATTTTTTCCTCAAACCCTCCATAAATTGCAAACCCTCCTTAAAAAATTGCAAACCAAAATGGGGTGTTCAAAACTTCCAGTTTTGAACAATTGGTAAATACAGTCAAACTCTCCACATTTGCTGGGATTAGGGGCACAAGTCCCCTGTAAAAGTGGAAAAAAATTAGAAAGAATTTGAAATTTTTTGCCTGAGATAATACTTCTCTAGGAATTTCTAGGTCTTTCTAGCAATAGAATGGACTACTGCTTCAGCATGACTTTATGACTGACTGCTGGAAGCTGACAATGGAATCACACTGGAGGACCTTGAGCAGTGGTTCTCAACCTGTGGGTCCCCAGGTGTTTTGGCCTTCAACTCCCAAAAATCCTAATAGCTGGTGGCTGGGATTTCTGGGAGTTGTAGGCCAAAACACCTGGGGACCCACAGGTTGAAAACAACTAACCTAGAAATTCCTAGAGGTGTTCTCTGCAGAAATCTCCAAATCCTTCAGCATGACTGGAGGAAGCTGACCTCAGTATTCCTCAGAAGACCTAGAGAGTCCTAGAGAGAACATTTCTAATCAAATCTGTGAATAATTAAATCTATAAAAGTCAAAACTATAAATGAAGTGGTGCATTTGTACCGATGTTAAACAATGTTCAAGGATCCAACAACTTGAAAAGCCAATTGTCCTGGAGACTGAAAAAGCAAAGCCCGGGGTGTCTGGGGAGCTATAAAAATTGCTTCAGAAAACAGCCCCAGGGCTACATTTTGCCCTTCTCTGCTGAGGCTCACCATTGTAAGCAGCTCTTCTCCAAACACTAGCAAGCGTTAAAACACTAAACCAAAGGTTCCAGACTTTTCTGTCTCCCCATCCAGCCCGTTTCCAAATCCCACTCACCAAGAAATTGTTTTTACAGTGGCCACAGTTGACTCGCACGCCAACTGGTTGGGGCTCAGGACTCAGAGGACCAGGATGCACTGGGCCCAGGTTGATGACTCTTTTGCTGGGAAGACAAGACAAAAGATATCAGCCCACCCTCCTTGTGAGTCTTTCCCTGCTATTCAGAGCATCACAGCTCGGAAAAGAACACATCAACCACTTCCCAGTCAAGATCTATTATTATTCTCCCTCAGGCCATTCAGAGTTTTGTAACAATTAGCTTTTATTGCTCAGATAAAAAGCAATTTACCCTCTTTGGGCCGACTGTTCCACCATGGTAGCACTCCCCATTGATACAGCCTACTGCTTTTAGTGACAAAACCCTCAATCTCACACCATTCCTGCACCATTGCTCCCTGATTTTTCCTGAACAAGAATCTCTCCTCTTTCCATCTGGGGTTTTATATGGAGGGTTTTTTTTTACAATTCCTACATGCACTGAACAATCTCTAATAAATTGTCTCTAATGAATTATAAAGTCCAAAAGATTACTAGGTGGTTCCAAGCATATCTAATAAGTGATGCTCAACCTGTATCTTTATATTTAAATACATTTTATATCTTTCAGCAGCTAGTGTGAACTATAGGATTTTGGTCTTTTTTTGGGGGAAAAAAACAAGCCTTGGAATTCAGACTGAATTCCAGATAAGAGATATTCAATATTTATGTCTATTTTAAAATACGTTTTGTGTATTTCAATAGCCAGCGTGAACTGCAATCCTTTGCTCTTTCTTTTGGAAATCAAGAAGGCTTGGCATTCACACTGGATTCCATCCTCTATGGCTAATCACCTTCTAGCGTTGCTAATCGCCACACCCTTACTGAAACACACCTGAGCTTTACAGCCGTAACACGCTAAGCTAATTATAGTTAAATGTTTTTCATTTAGGCTGTGAATAAACACAGCAGAGTCAGCCGGTGTAGAACTGAAACACGTCAAAGCCAGAGGCTTCCCTTACCAGTAGGTTCGAGGACAAGCAATGCGCTGCGACGTCACTTTGCAGATTAAGAGGCAGTTGCAGGGGCACCTCACGTACTTTTTACCAGGTGGGGCATTTTTTATTGGCTGGAGCAGACAGACAGAAAGAAAGAAACAGAATCCAAAGGTCAAAAGCGATAAGGTCAGGGTAGATATCTTGATTTAAGAAGCAGTATTGAGATGGAAAAATAAAATAAAAGGGAAAACAGGTTGAAGAACTGTGTGGAAACTGAAATGGTTCTTCTGGCAGCTGTGAGGCCACGGAAGATCCACAGATATTTCCATTGCTCAGGATTGAATTAAGATATTAAACAGGACTGAGGCAAGTGTGAGATCAAGCACAAAATCTGCAGGAGTTCCATCGCTTCTACGCATCAAAACTAAGCCGCAATGCAAAGAGGGCTTAGTGGCAGTGGTGGATACGAAAGGTCATAAATGGGCTGAGAAGAGACAGGGCCCTTCCACACAAACCTATATCCCAGAATATCAAGGCAGAAAATCCCACAATGTTTGCTTTGAACTGGATTATCTGAGTCCACACTCAGATAATGTGGGATTTCCTGCCTTGATATTCAGGACATAGGGCTGTGTGGAAGGGCCCTGAGATATTAAGGGAAGGTCTCACATGAGACCTAGAAGTCCTGCATGGGGTTTCTGTAAAACCTCCAGCAATGGTGGTTCAGATCCATGAACTGCTGAGTCAGGAGGTTGGAAAGGGCAAAGAAGGATGGTATTTTTCTGTTGATTTTATATCCTCCTGATGAATGTTTTAACCCCAAGTCTCTTAAAAGGATTTCAGATGAGAATCACAAACCCAGTGTTATAAAGGAAAACACAGTAAGTGTTTGGGAGAAGAAAGGCAGTCTTAACAGATGGTCTTGAGAGAAATCAGCAATTTGACCCCAAATCCTCAACACTCTACTCTATGCAACCCAAAAATAACAGCAAATAATACCCAAAGACCGCCTTCACAGACTTTGAAGAGAACAGTGCTTGGAAGGACCACGCATCCAGCTTGTAATGCATAAAATACTCTGAACAGCTGACAGTTACAGAGACTAGAGCACACAGAAATCCAGCATTCACAGTTAACCTGAGCTTTACGATTAAGATGTATACAGCATTTCTTGATTCTATTGCTAAGATTTAAAAACTAGATTGTACCAGTTCAAACTGCAGGTTAGGCGCACATACAAATAACCCCCTGATTTTAGCTAGATCTCTGATAAGCAATGCACCCTAATGTGGACCACTGCTCCAGTAATCCCTGAGAACTGGCCCTGCTGAATGGGAAAGGTGTGTTAAGATTATGACTAAAACCTTTTCCAGCCAGAATGGCCACAGCAATGATGGGCACAGATGTCCAAAAAGTCATTTCAGAGGCAGCTAGTTCAGAAGTAAGATTCCCTAGTAATCCAAACCCCACATCTGGAGAACGGCAGCAGCTCACTGGCAGAGCACATACTTTGCATGAAGAAGGTTACGGTAAAATCCTTAATCTTGCTATTTCAAAATAGCAGTTGATTGGGGGGAAAAACCTACTCCATGATCAAGACCCCCCCCCCCCCAAGCCACTGCCAATCCACAAAACAAAAGCTTAATGGTGCATTCCAGAAATCAGGGCATCAGCACCATTAATATTTGTGAGAACAAGGCCTTGTTTTAGCACCATCAGTATGCAAAGCATTATACACAAGGGCTGCAATATCTGCTTAAAGGACATTCATCAAAGCAGCCACATGCAGAAGAAAGGAAGCACAAGAAATAAAACATGTGGTATGAGTAAGAAGTGCCTGAAGTTTCCATCAAACTTGTTACAGTTCTGTGAGATAGGTTTATTTTGCTAGTATCTACATGGAGCAAGGCAGAGTAGGAGGAGACCCATCAACACAACATGCTGACTTCATAGAATACCCCAATATAATTCCAAGTCCAAAGTTCAATCACCTATATTTCTTAACCACAGCATTATTTTTTTTAGTATTAATAAGGGGTGTCTCACTTTCAGTGTGAGAAGCTGCCAGACAGGCTTATCTAGGCATTGCGGGTGGGATTTACATCATTTCAGATGCCTGATCCAGAAACAGAATGAAAAAGCACCCAGAATCCACCCTCAAAGATTTCATTTCAGACACTGGAGCATGTCCAGGTAGCAACACGCCATGCCAGTTCTATGGTCATCTTACCAAGGAACTAAAGCTGCTGCAGATTGGCAATCCTGACTTTGAGATTTATAATTCTTTTAAGAGTTTATGTTCTAATTTTCTCTTAAGGAAAATGAAGACTTGAAGGTTGAGAAGCCTTGCAAAAACAGATGAGAACGACCTCAATGATTCCTCACTTAACAGAATTCAATTGCTCCCACTGATCTCTTTCAGTTTGTTCAAATTGATTCATGTAATTTATCTCAATAGCATGGAGTCTCTAGTGTAAAGCTATATGGATATTTCTATGTGCAACCTCGATCACCCCTGGCCATGGAAATAGAAGCTGATGGGAAGATTAGTCCAAAATAACCAGAGGGCTCCAGGTTGAGAAAGGCTCCATTACAATTGCTTCTGTTATGACAAAGCAGTATGATGGCTCACAGAGATTGTGACCTGTAAGGAATTTGAACCTTCCAGTGTGTGTGTGTGTGTGTGTATGAGAGCATGAGTGATGGTAAGGGTGTGTGAAAGAGGAAGTCTAAAACATCTGGAGGGCCAAGGGTTCTCATCTTTTTATTGAGTTGGTTGTTATTATACAGTATATATAGGGAACAAAGGAGGCAAGTGAGGTCAGAGGTGTAAACTGTCCCCAAAATACTTCTATCTTGCAAATGAGGCATAATAACAACCAACTCAATAGAAGGATGAAAACCCTTGGCCCTCCAGATGTTTTAGAATTCCTCTTTCACATACCCTTACCATCACTCATGCTAAATAGGCATGATAAGCCAATCTTGTTCCCTACTTATAAGATTTCTGGAAGGCATTCAGAATTCCAAATGAAATGGAAGCATGTAAAATCCCCACTGGATTTGGAAAGTGGTCCATCTAGTCTCTAGCTCAGACCTGCCCACCAGATGCCTTTTGGAAGGTCACAAACATGAGAGAAGCTGTCTCACACCCCCCCACCCCCCCTCAGAAACGCAAGATAAGAGTCATACTGCTTCTGAACCCAAAGGTCCCATAGAGCCATCACAACTAGTGGTTTTTGGTTGGGCTCTTTATCCTCCAAGGATTTGGCTAATTTCATTTTAACCCAACTAGTAAGTAAACAACTCCCACTAAACGGTGTGCAATGTGGAGTATTTCCTCTTGTTCTTATCTGAATCTCCTGCCAATCAGTTTCACTATATGACCCAAATTCTCTTGAGGGAGAGAAGAATATAAGCATTACTTACTTTCTTTTATCTCCCAGAAGGAAGCAAGGTCGCTTCTTCTCATAAACCGAGCAAATAAATGAAATGTACATTCACTGTTAATGTATTTGCAATCTGCCTTTTAGGCAAAGCCCCTTTTCAAAAGATAATTACGTACCAAGATATATGAATACAATACAAAAATTAATACCTTTTCAGAACCACAAAACGATAACAATAAATGTAAAGCCAATCTCCAACACAACAAAAATATGTAATATAAAAATTCCAGTTAAAATCCACACAATAGCAACAATGTAATACAATCCTTTTAGGAGAAAAGGAAAAACAAATGACTCTTAAGCACTCTTCTAGAAGCTGCTTTACACTGTAAAATCTTAAAGACTCCATCTAGCTCGATATCTGCTGTGGGATGCTGGTGATGGCTTTGTTACCCACTAGATATTGTGGAATTATAACACTCATCATCCTTGTTGACCATGAGATTGAAACTGATGCTATTCCTAGCCCTTGTTTACATGGATTGGTAATGACTTTCTAGAACTTTAGATGCTTTCCTAAATGCAACTGTAACTGGAGATGCATAGTAATTTGCCAAATTAACCAACAAGCTACAACCTCTCCACAGGCTTGCATCCAATTTCTGGTCTCACCAGTGTTGTTCCATCTACATCAAAAAAACAAAACAAAACACAAATACTTGGGATGAAATTTAAGAACACAAGCCGCCATTTCCTATGTGAGACTGTATGTAATCTTGTATTCTGTGTCACAATTTTGCTATCTGGGGAAATTATATTGAACATAAAAGATTGAAGCATACCTCTGGGTATTCATCTTTCATAGGTGAGAAGAGAAGTGTCTTTAACCTCACACTTCTTGGCACACCATTCATCCTCAATGTTACTACTATATATCCAGTTCTTGCAAAGCCATCCGATCTCATCGCTCACAATTTGCCCACACCCTGCCCCTCCAAGGCTACTCACCGTGGCCTCGTTGCAGACACTACATTTCACCACATGCTGATGCATCTTTCCCTCCACGTTGATGGGGCTTTGGCAGACCCGGCAGGTGATCATGGGTGCGCTGCCGCTCTCTGGAGAAGCCATTGGAGAATAGGGTGGAGGGTCCTCTCCGGGCAGAACCGCTGCTTGGCCCCCATCATTGATGCCACCAAAGGAAGGAAATCCTTTGCAAGAGATAAGGGAGATAAGTCAGGAAAAGGAGCATTGGCTGAGAGCAACCTTGACTTCATGATCAGTCATATACTTTGGCATATTCCACAGTTTAATGGAGCTATCCAGAGTGCTGAACATATTAAGTGCATAGGATGCAGTATTTTGAAGAAAAAAACCCTTTAAACTGGCTGAGGGGGAAAAGGAAGGGGCCTGAGGCTGTTAGGAATTGTGGGAGTTGAAGTCCAAGACACATGGAGAGCCAAAATTTGCCCATGCCTGCACAAAATATTGTGGAATTATAACACTCATCATCCCTATTGTCCATGAGATTGAAACGGATGGTATCCCTAGCCCTTGTTTACATGGATTGGTAATGATTTTCTAAAAGTTTATTATTTATTTATGGCATTTATATGCCACCCTTCTCACCCTGAATGGGACTCAGAGCGGCTTACAAGATATATATATATATACACACACACACACAATATATTATATTATTAGCAGAGTACAATATCAGTATTATATATTACTATATTGTACTATATCATTATATTGTAATATTACATGTAAAATATAATAAAAGTGATCTTATGCAGTCTACTCCCAGCCAGCTGCGCCACATTCCCGGTTGTCCTTATGATGCACCTTCCCCTGTCCTTTATAAAGTCCAAGCCCTACTGCTCCTCCTTCTTGGGCTCCACCCAGGGATTGAACTTTTTAACATTATATCTCACACATTTGGTCCGCCCTTTGTGTTTCATTTTACTATGCTATTTTGTATTGTTTATTTTGTTATTTTATATATTTTTGTTATGATGTATTTCTCTGTTGCTTTGTGTCTAATTATGCTGTATTATTTCTGGGCTTGGCCTCATGTTAGCCGCCCCGAGTCCCCTTTGGGGAGATGGTGGCAGGTTATAAATAAAGTTTATTATTATTATTACTCTTTTTGATATTATATTATTAGTATAGATGCTTTAGATCAGTGGTTCTCAACCTGTGGTTCGCCAGGTGTTTTGGCCTACAGCCAGTTTACCAGCTATAAGGGTTTCGGGGAGTTGAAGGTCAAAACATCTGGGGACCCACAGGTTGAGAACCACTGCTTTAGATGCTTTCCTAAATGCAACTGTAACTGGAGAAAAATAGTAATTTACCAAATTTATTTATTTATTTCACGACATTTATATGCCACCCTTCTCAACCTCGAAGGGGATTCAGAGCGGCTTAGAGCAAATTGCAAATACAACATACAACATTACTGCCATAGTACAATATCAGCACTACACATCACATTGCACTATAACATTATATCGCAATATCATTAGCAATATTGCATGTAATACAAATATACAAATTATATTATACCATAAAAATTATATCACATTATCATTAGTAGTATTATATTGTATCACATTACATTATCAACATTAAATATATATACAGTATATCATACCATACTCATATAATACTATATTATATTATACTACACTATATTATGATTATTATATTATAATATATTGACATTACAATATAATATAACATTCCCTCTAAATTATCTAGTCTGTGATTCCTTTTGGCTGACGATGCTGCCTTTGTCGCCCACTCAGAAGGAGCCCTGCAGCGCCTCACATACTGCTTTGCAACAGCTGCAGAGCTGTTTGGGCTGGAAGTCAGCCTGAAGAAAACGGAAGTTCTCTACCAGCCCGCACCACAGGAAGAACACCATCATCCCCACGTCAGCATAGGCACATCTGTGCTTAAGTCCATTCAGCAGTTCACCTACCTGGGAAGCATCATCTCTTCAGACACCAAGATTGATAAAGAGATAGATCACAGATTAGTAAAGACATATAGTGCATTCGGAAGGCTTCATAAAAGAGTCTGGAGGAACAAGCACCTGAGGCAAAACACCAAAATCAGTGTGTACAGAGCTATCGTACTGTCTATTCTCCTCTATGGGTCTGAAACATGGGTCACCTATCGCCAACACCTACGACTCCTCAAACGCTTTCATCTTGTGTCTTCGCACAATCCTAAATATACACTGGACCGACTATGTGACTAATGTTGCTGTCCTTGAGCAAGCAGGGATCACCAGCATTGAGGCCATGCTATTGAGAACACAGCTGCGCTGGGCAGGGCACGTCTCTAGGATGGAGGACCACCGCCTCCCAAAGATACTACTCTACGGTGAACTCGCCACGGGTCAGCGCAAGAGAGGTGCCCCCAAAAAGAGACATAAGGACTCCCTGAAACAACATCTCAGGCTCAGCCAGATTGATCACCAAAAATGGTCCACCCTGATGTCACATCGGGAGGCATGGAGACGCACTATCCATAATAATTGCACTTTAGCACGATACGGCACTTTGATTGGATTGAGATGGCAATCTGGTGGACAAGACCTAATGCTTATGGATGGAATACTGTTTTAACTGTTGTGAATCTACACGATGCATTTTAATGTTAATTGTATTTTAATTCTAGCTGTATTTTAATGTATATTATTCCTAACTGTTTGCTTTTATTACATGTATACTATGTGGCATTGAATCGTTGCCGTTGTTAGGCCGCTCCGAGTCCCCCCTCGGGGGTTGAGAAGAAGCGGGGTAGAAATGATGGAAATAAATAAATAATGTTGCGGAATCTAGTGCATAGATCAGACCTGGGCAACCTACGGCCCACGGCCTGGAAGCGGCCGGCAGCCGATTCTGTCCGGCCCGGGGGGAAGGGCATCGGGGGCGGGGCCAAGAGGAAGGGGTGCCGCTGCTGCCATCCCATCACGGGCTGTGGGGCCTGTGTCAGGAGACAGCCGGCTGCTCCGGAGAACAATCGGAGGAGCAGCGGCTTTGGAGTGCCTGCCATCCCTGGAGGCGATCCGGGCCTGCAGTGGGAGCAGTCGGCGACCTGCGTTGGCTGATCACCCTGGCGACCCGGAAGACTTGATCATCTTCCGGTTCGCCAGGGCGATCACCTGCCGCAGCTCCAAAGCCGGGATAGCAGGCACTCCATGGTAGGGCGATCAGCTGGGGAACGCCTGGGGGCGGGAGCGGGCGGAGGCCTGCAGCCTCCGATCGTCTGCTGCTCTGTTTGGCTCTGCTGCGGCGGCGGCTGGGTCCGCTTTGTCATCCTCTGGGCTGGGTCCACATCGGGAGGCATGGAGACACAATGCTGCGGCCTCTTTCGAGAAGATACGCCGAACGGGTCTCGAAGAGAGAAGACAACGCAGAAAGAACCGCAACTTGGAAACGACATCACCCGAGGAGACTTTCTGCTGTGCTTTCTGCAACCGGACTTGCCTATCTCAGGTTGGCCTTTTTAGTCGTCAACGTGCTTGTAAAAAGCGTGGGAGGAGTCCTTCCTAAAGAATCTTCGTTCGCGAAGTAATGCCGAGAGAGAGAAAGAACTACAATACTAATTATATTATTATTATTAAATAGTAAATATTTAATAGTATTTATTAAATTAAATACAATAATTTTTATACAACGATCCTCTCTACCAAATATTTCTGTTACTCCAATAAACACAAATAACCTAAAATAAAATGAAAAAAAAATAAATCAAGGTGGACCATCAAGCTACTCCACTCCACCTTGGGGCATGGCCCCGCCCACATGAGCCTTGGCCCCGCCCACTCCGCACAAGCCCCGCCCCCTGGTCCCCTAAGCCAGCGAGTCCTGAGGATGCTCTCCCTTGGCCCGCCCTCACACCGCAGCTGCCTCTCATGCATATTCATTAGGGGGCGTGGCTCACCCTGAGGCGGGTTGGGCTTCCCCGGCAGGCTGGAGGCGTTGCCCGAGGGCAGCCCGGCAGGCCCCACCAGGCCCCCGACGCCGCCGTTCCCATCCCCGGGCTGCTCAGCCGGCAGCAGCGGGGAGCGCTCTCCGTCCGCAGCCATCGCTGCCGCGCGCTGCTGCTCTGGTGGCTGCAACCGCCTCGGCTCCGCTCCAGCGCGTCCCTTCGCGGCTTCCGTACCACTCCTCCCCTCCGCTCTTCCCCTCCCCACCTACTCCCGTCACGTGACCGCTGACGCTTCCTTCCCTACGAAACGGACGCTCGTTGCATCACGTGACCAGGGACAACGTAGCGTCACCAGCGGCTCGTTTCCTGATTCGTCGAGTGAGGGGGAAAGGCCCGGAATATCATTCTTCTGCGTTCATTGGTCGCTAGACGTGTCACTCTCATCGTTTAGATTTCTCATTGGTTGCCTTGGGAACTCCCTCCTCTTTTCTCCCTCACTGCTCCTCGTTTGGTTTCCCCACATCCCTGAGGGAAACTGCGCTAGGCTAGGCCCGGAATATCGTTCTTCTGCGTTCATTGGTCGCTAGACGTGTCACTCTCATCGTTTAGATTTCTCATTGGTTGCCTTGGGAACTCCCTCCTCTTTTCTCCCCCACTGCTCCTCGTTTGGTCTTGCCACATCCCTGAGGGAAACTGCGCTAGGCCCGGAATATCATTCTTCTGCGTTCATTGGTCGCTAGACGTGTCACTCTCCTCGTTTAGACTTTTCATTGGTTGCCTTGGGAACACCCTCCTCTTTTCTCCCTCACTGCTCCTCGTTTGGTCTTGCCACATCCCTGAGGGAAACTGCGCTAGGCCCGGAATATCATTCTTCTGCGTTCATTGGTCGCTAGACGTGTCACTCTCATCGCTTAGATTTCTCATTGGTTGCCTTGGGAACTCCCTCCTCTTTTTCTCCCGCACTGCTCCTCGTTTGGTCTCCCCACATCCTTGAGGGAAACTGCGCTCTGATTGGCTGAAATCAATCGCTGTTCCATAGTCCGATGTCATTGCCGAATGCTCACTGGTCGAGACGGAGGGAACTTTCCACGTGACCAAAACGGAGCGCGCTCATTGGGCGGACTGAAACTCAAGCGTCTCTCACCCAAAGACGGCCCCGCCTTTTGTTTTTGGACCTCTGGGTGTTGGCCACGCCCCTTCCCTGTCGCCTTACTTGGCCTTGCCCCGCCCCTTATGGAATGATTGACATCTCAGCCAGCTCTCTCTTTAGAAAGGATGGAATCTAGTTTTGGAAATAATTATGGATGGAATTAGATATTTGCAGATCTTGATATGACAAAATAAAAGAATTATTGGGGGGAGTGCCACTATTAATGGGTAAGAAAAATGAGTATATGCACATAATGAGTATATGCTAAAGACCTTGTAAAACTGCAACTCCCATGTTTGCCATGGCACTTAAAGTTGTATCAATCTGTGGTAATTGTTCAATGTAGTCTTTAAAAGAATAACATTTTTAAGACTGAGACAAAAGGTGATGATGGGTTTTTTAAAATGTATTTTAATCTATTTCAATGGGTTGCTGTCAGTTTTCCGGGCTGTATGGCCATGTTCCAGAAACTAGCTGAGGTTTATATATCTGCGCAATGATGTCCAGGGTGGGCAGGCCCGGATTAGCACCTTTTTGTGCCCTAGGCCACACTTTGGAATTACGCCCCCTTTAAGCCAACCTCTACTGCAACACCCCCATCACTCAGACCCACACTTGGCTGGCTTTCGCCATGGTGTCTCCAGAGCAGAAGAGAAAGGCGAGCAGGCACCATCCCGCCACCTCCAAGGTCCCCATTCCCACCGGCTGGAAAGCTCTGCTCTTCTCTGAAGGTCTCCTCAGGAGGCTTGGGGAGAGTGCAGTGGGTGCAAACTCGCTCCAAAGGCGCATGGGGGGAGAGGGGGGTCGTCCGCTTGGCGTGCGCTCCCTCACACCAAGGTTGGGGTTTTTGCGGCTTTTGTTCGGCTGCTCCCAAAGGCAGGACAGCGAGACCCTGGGGTGGCCTTGATCCTCCCCTCCCTCCCGCAGCTCCCTTTGGCCAAGCAGCCCACCCCGGTTTGGTCTGAGAGTGCAGGAGCAAGCCTGGGTTGGTGTGGTCCACCCAAGCAGCGCCCTTTCTCTCCCCTCTCCCTCCCTCCCTCCCTCCCTCTCTCCTTTCTTTCTTTCCTCCTAGTTGCCTCCTTCTCCCCTCCCTCCCACCGCCCCCTCCCGGACTCTGCTGCTTGGCTCTGGCTGCAGGAATTTAAAGTCTGCCGCTGGGGGAGCCGGGCGAGTCGCACGGAGATGGCTTCCCCGGGAGCCACGAGATCAGGCCAGCCAGAGACCCACGGGCAAATCAATGGATCAATGCAAGGGTCCCGCCGCAGCCCAGAGAGCAAGAGATGGAGGGGATGGAGCAGAGACTTTGCTGGGAGGAGCGAGGAGGGGCATGAGAAAGAGGGGCACGGACCAGATATTTTTTGGTCCGTGATCTGCGCCCCCCCCCCCTCGGCTTGCGCCCCTAGGCGATGGCCTTGGCTGGCCTTATGGGTAATCCAGGCATGAGGGTGGGAGAAAGAACTCTTTCTCTGTTTGACCCAGGTTTTGTTTACCTATTTATCGTGTCAGGAGCGAATCAAAACAGTCGCATTGCATTAAAAACAAACAAACAAAACACAAAAGTTTGCAGGCTTGGTATGCTATTAAATGTCCTACTGAAGGCGAGCCCCAGAGAGAGCCCATCTGTATCTTAATTGGTTTGACCTGCAGCTGAGAGTTCCAACATTCCTGCACATGTGGTCTGGCATCTTTAAAGACGAAAGGCTGGGACTTAACATCCAAAGACCTCCAGCCATTTCTATCCCTCTATTTTCATGCCTCACTTGACCTGAAACTTTGTAGCGCAGCTTAGATTAAGAACACTCCACATCGCAACATTTTTTTTCCTTTCCACAAAGATACAAAGTGCCCCATTTTGGCTACATTCCAATTTCATATTTTTCTCCGATTTATTCTAAAACTTTCTGCTATCTTGGTTTTCTTCCTCTGAACCCCTTTGCTTCTATGCAACTCTTTAAACTCTAAAGAATATTTCTTCCAAACTTGCCGGTTTTTGAAAAGCCTTTGTTCCCACCATCAACGAAGCGGCCTCAACGGAGGCCTGAAGCCATGGGCCCTTTGTGCACAGGGGCTGCATGCAGACGGGCCGCCGTGGGCCGCCCAGAGTCTGTTGGAGACATAGTTTTCCAAGGACTCCCATGCGTTTGGACCCTTGCCTGGCTATTGGCGGAAAAGGACTCTTTTCCTATAGTTTTCCCAAGGACACAGATGGACTACCTTTTATATGGACTCTTCTATAATGGATTTCCCCGAAGCATATGGATTTGATGTTTTTCAAGATCATATGGACTTTCTTTCTACTCCTTGCATATGAAATAATTATGAGATATTGGTGATATTCCCCTGAAACCCTCCTATGTAATTTCCGTGCATGTTTTCTCCCCTCCCCGTGTGCAAAATAATGTGAAGAAAGGCTACGTGATTCAGCTGTTGTTTTTCAAGATCAGGGTGACAACATTCCTGGCTGCACCCTTAATCCAATCATTGGAACAATTTGCATGACAGAGGACTCTTTCTGGTCTGGAGAGGTTTTTCTTTGCCCTCTTCCCATTTTGAAAGACCCCTTTTCGTTTCATAAGCTTCAAACCCTCAGAGTTTCGTCTTGTTTTTGGCTTATAGAACCTATGGCATAACTATATTTCATATTTCATAACCAGCCATAACTGTTGGCCTCGGAAACCAGCACATGGCTACAGTTATTTCATTTATTTACCATCTAGAAGGCTGAAATTTCTCATGGATAAAATCTGCATTTGGCCCTTTGGTCCACAGGAAAGGGTCATTAAGGACAGTTCCCATTTCTCACGAAAGAACAAAAGAATTCCTTTGACTGGAAAGGTCAGAGGCTTGGATCTTCATTAACATATAGACAAATCTACTCAAGAAAACTCCAGCTGCTTTGTTTTGAAAACATTCCTGCTCCTTGTTCCCCATTCGCCAGAACAGAAGTGGCCCTGTTTCACTATTGGACCAAACTCCAGCTGCCCCAGCGATTCCATCCAATCAACACAAAGTTGGTCTGGGGGTGGGAAGTGGGAAATTTGAATCTGTAACCTTATAAAAATGGCATATCTTTTGAATGTAACTTTATGAATGCTTTGCGACAAGGAATCTGAAGTGGTCATCCTTCTCAGCTGACAAGAATAAAAACTTCAGTGGCATCTTCTTCTGGACTTCTTTAATGAGATCATTTGGGGAAGGGATTTTTAGTTTGCTTTTAAAACTTCACCAGACGTTCTGCTGAAATCCTAGTTTTAGGGGTGCTTCTGGGCCTCTGCCCCCTATGGGCCAGGCTGTCCTAAATTGTTCGGTAACAGCAGAGCACAGTCTGTTCAGTGCCTTCCAAGTCGCCAAGTTTGGTGTGTGGCCAGGAGACAGTCTCTCATTTGGTATCAGCCTTTGATTGAGGTTCTGGGTTTGAGCCTGCCAATTTTGGACTCTCGCTTGCTGAGGTGTTCCAGTGAGTGTCTGTGCAGATCTTAGAAAACAATTTCTTGATTTAAGGCGTTGGCGTGCTGGCTGATACCCAAACAGGGGTGAGCCAGGGATGTCACTGCCTCCTGTCGCCCCTGCCAGTCTCACAGACTCATCTGGTGGGCACAAGGGAGAGAGCCTTCTCCTCTGTGGCCCCCCGACTCTGGAATTCCTTGTCCAGAGAGATTAGGAAAGCCCTCACTCTGGAGACCTTGAAAAAACATCTGAAAACTTGGCTCTTCCACTGTGCTTTCAGAGAGTAGTTATTTAATTTCTATCATTGCTGTCCTCAACATCCCTGTTCTCGGAGTCCACCCACCCTCCCCCCTTAAAGGATGTTTTCCCTGTAAAGGATGCTATTTCGAGTATCCCACCCTGAGTTTTAACATTTTAACATTTTATATATGTGCTTGCAGCCCACCCTGTCTTTGTGATTTTAGATATCTAGTTGTATATTGTTTTTATTTATGTATCTTTTTTATTGTGTTCCTTGTTGGTGTTTTGACTTTATTTTATTGTAATTTGATGTTTGGGCTTGGCCTCGTGTGAGCCGCCCCGAGTCCCCATTGGGGAGATGGAGCAGGGTATAAATAATAATAATAATTATTATTATTATTGGTCCTTTCACTATTGGCTGCTACTCCCCGGTGGATGTCAGGTGGTGCAATATCAGCTAAACAGTGTAATTTCTCCAGTGGTGTAGGGCAGAGCCACATCCACTGTTTTAGCGTGGTGAGATGTGTTCCACTCTGGGCATGCATACTCAGCAGCAAAGTGGCAAGGGCAGATGTCTTCACTGTATCTGGTTGTGATCCCCAGGTTGTGTCTGTCAGCTTTTGTATGATATTGTTTCTAGCGCCCACTTTTTGCTTGATATTCAGACAGTGCTCCTTGTAAGTTAGAGCACAGTCCAGAGTAACTCCCCAGTATTTGGGTGTGCTGCAATGCTCCAGTGGGACTCCTTCCCAGGTAATCCTCAGAGCTCGGGATGCTTGTCTGTTCTTCAGATGGAAAGCACATGTCTGTGTTTTAGATGGATTAGGAATCCCTGTAATAGGCAGTAACAGCACCTATAACTTTGGAGAGCTTCTGTTCAACCATCTAAAAGTTCCCTGCTTGAGCAGTGATGGCATGATCGTCAGCATAGATGAAACTCTCTGTCCCTTCTGGCAGTGGCTGGGCATTTGTGTAAATGTTGAAAATTGATGGAGCAAGCACGCTCCCCTGAGGCAGGCCATTCTTCTGTTTTCGCCATCTGCTTCTTTGGTCCTGGAACTGAACAAAAAAGCTCATGTTTTGTAGCAGATTTCCTATGAGGCGGGTGAGGTGGTAATCTTTTGTGATATTATACATTTTTCTCAGGAGGAGGCGCTGGTTTACAGTATCATAAGTCACTGACAGGTCGATGAAGCCAGCTCCTATGATCTCTCCTGCCTTTCAAAGCCATCTTCTATGTGCTGAGTCAGGTTCAGTACTTGTGATGTGCAGCCATCTTGCTGTGGAATCAGACATGGGTCTATTTTTCCCATAATTCTATGCAAAATAAGTCTCTCCAGGGCTTTGTAAAGATGGCATAACAAGGAGATAGCTTTTTGGATCATTGCGGTCTTTGCCTGGTTTCAAGATGGCTATGACTCTTGCTTTCCTCCAGATTTTGGGGATCTCACAGGATGCAGTGCAGTTGTTCATCAGCTCCAACAGACAGTACCTTGCTTACCAGCCAGGTGTAAATATTGGCAATTGGCCACCTTGATTAGCATTTAATGGCCTAGCAGCTTCAGGGTGTGGCTGCTTCCTGCCTGGAAGAATCTTTTGTTGGGAGGTATTAGCTGGCCCTGATTGTTTCTTGTCTGGAATTCCATGGTTTTTTAAAATTGTTTTTATTATGGTGGTCTGACATGTATTTTTGTTACTCCTATGTTTAGTTCTATTTTGATATTTATACAAATTGTTCATTGTTAGCCACTTTTGAGTTTCTTTCGAGAGAGGAAAAGCAGGATATGATTTGAGAACACTGAAATGCTGGACCACTCTCACAGCCACCATGTCTGACTACACAGAGAAGCCATTGAAATCCACAAGCATGTGGACAATTTCAACAGAAAGGAGGAAACCATGAAAATGAACAAAATCTGGCTACTAGTATTTAAACACCTCTATAATCATAACAATAAATAAAGAAGAACATTGAAAAACAGGGAAACTCCAGACAAGAAACAATCAGGGACAGCTACTAACCTCTCAACAAAGGATTCCCCCAGGCAGTAAGAAGCCACACCTTGAAAACTGCTAGTCCATCAAATGCCAATCAAGGTGGCCAATTGAAACATTCACATATACCTCCAACAGAGTTCTTTCTCCCACCCTGGACATTCCACAGATATATAAACCCCATTTTCCTAATTTCCAACAGACTTACAACCTCTGGGGGTATCTGCCATAGATGCAGGTGAAATGTCAGGAGGGAATGCTCCTGGAACATTGCCATACAGCAACACAGGATAGCACCGAGAATGTGGCGCAGCTGGCTAAGTGTCAGCTGCATAAGATCTCTCTGGCCAATAGGTCATGAGTTTGAGGCCTGCCCGTGTTGCGGTGGGTGCTTGACCTTTAAGTGTAGCCTGCTGTTGACCTTTGCAGCCCGTAAGATAGTTGCATCTGTCAAGTAGGAGATAAAGGTACCACATTAAGTGGGGAGGCAAATTTTGACTGAATTATGAGGCCATTAAAGAACTCCAGGAACGCTGAGGAATGCGGAAGGAACAACGAGGGACGCTGGGAACGCTGAGAGATGATGAATGCATCAGCTCCCCCTGGTGGCCAGAGTTTGCCTCTGTTTTTCTATATGTGTGTATGCGGAAACGGCAGGGATTGTCTGCTAAGTATGTGTACCTGTAATCCGCTCTGAGTCCCCTTTGGGGTGAGAAGAGTGGAATATAAATGAAGTAAATAAATAAATCATTATTATTATTATTATTGCACACTAAATAAAGTCTGATATTTCCCATCCCAGTTGCATTATGAAACTCATAACCAGAATGAATCTCATTTCAGAAAGTAATAAGATTCAAAAGGGAGGAGACGAAAGTAAGCAAAGGAAAGTCACACTTAATTAGGGGAAAATGTAAAAATGGTACAGCTATAGAACAACTGCTTCAGATATTAAATCAAAGAAACCGGATCTAAGGTTATGAATAATGTCATGCGTGTCCATAACCAAATCAAGAGAAGGGTTTCCTTCAGTAGACCTTCTGTGGCTTTCCAGATTACACAGAAATACTTTTGGAAATCATGAGTCTGTGGTTTTGCAGTCGTTTTGCATAATATTGATTCAGCACCATTCCCAATGCTGGAGTATCCCATCAAAAATGTGGAATCTGGGCCTGATTATCAATAATTCCATGAGCACAGGCTCCAGAATCAGGGTGCGTCTACACTATAGAATCAATGCAAATTGATACCACTTTAATTGCCATAACTCTATGCAAGGCATGAGCGAACTTTGGCCCTCCAGGTGTTTTGGACTTCAATTTCCACAGTTGAGTTGAAGTCCAAAACACCTGGAGGGACAAAGTTTGCCCATGCCTGTTCTATGCGATGGAATCATAGGAGTTATAGTTTGGTGAATCACCAGCAGTTTTAGTAGAGAAAACTAAAGACTTCGTGAACTATAAATCCCATGGTTCCATAGTATTGAGACATGGCAGTTAAAGTGGTGTCAAACTGCATTAATGTTACAGTGTAGATGCACCCACTGTTAATCTGCCTTGTCTTCTTTCACAATCCTGAACCTCCTGATGTCTTTGTGATAATCAACATTTCATGTGTTACTTGAATAAATGAGTGAACATGCATAGATCAGGCTCTAACGCCCATTGAAGATATAGGACTGAAAAATCGTGTCTTATCTAGAACATCTTGTGCTTATCATACATCCAATTTTATGCTATCTTGTTCATAGAATCAGTCACCTCAATGCAGATTATAAAGAATAATAAAGGATTGTTACAGGGCTCCAACAATCTGATTTATACAGAATAATTCAAAAGTTGGATATGGACTTCATGCATCTGAAATCTTGGCCCAGGAAGAGGGCTGCTTAATTTATGGTTGATGCTTAGTATAGAATATAGATTTACTCTCAGGGTAAATCTATACTGTTGAATTCATTGGGTTTGATACCATTTTTGAAATCAAACTATTTAAGGGAGCTATGGATAGTGAGATCCAGGCTGTGGATAGTGAAGCCCGAAGCATGGATACCGAGTCCTGTTCAGCAGATAGCTGGTACTGGCAGTGGGCCGCCTATGGATCTGTGTGCCTGGCACGACGAAGAAGCTACAATCCAGTATTTCCCAATCAATAGATCACCACAATTGAAGAAGAAGCCACCAAGGTATTTTACTCAAGTCAGCTGATGTGGATGCCAGCTCGCGGTAATCTGCCAAAGGAAGCTGAGATCCCTTAACATTGAAAAGCAGACATTTTTATGTTGTAAAACCCTTTGAAATTCCCGCTCCCGCCCCAACTGAAGTCAGCTCCACCATGATTGGCTGAGCTCCGATGATGTCATGAGTGTAGGGGTCCAGCCTGCAATTGTTTCTTTGCCTCAGGCTCCTGAATTAAATGAGCAACATCCTGCAGAGGTATCAATGGCAAATGACCAAGATACTGCAGGCCCATATGGGTTTGGAAATGGGAATGGGGATTTTGGTCAGGAGAATGTTGTTAGCCAGAATGTAGCTGAGGATTCTGGGGTACTCAAGCAGCCAGTAGGCCTGGGCAATCATGGTCCTGAGTGGTTCTAAAGTACTTACAAAACTAAAGTTCTGGTGGTGAACACTAGGTGGTGCTGGTGCTTTGCTTCTACAGTGTTGCTAAAGTTCTGGTGGTGAACATTTCAGAACTCTAACAAAACTTTCAAAATTTTGTTATAAATGGCAGTTCCTAATTGGTTCTGTCTTAAAAATTACCAATAATGAAATAATAATGACATTTTGAAAGTTTTGTTAAAGTTCTGAAATGTTCACCACCAGAACTTTAGCAACACTGCAGAACAGGGGGGCCCACACTTTTCATCATGCGAGCTACTATATGAACAATCAAGTTGAAAATATCACCTGTTGTGCATGTGAGTGTGCACGCGCGCGCTCCTACTGCAGCCTTCCGTCCGCACGAGGCTTCTTTCTTGCCTGCCCACAAACTCGCCGCCACACGCACCCGGGAAGGGGATCCTCCTTGCCTGCGCGCGCGCTCTCTCTTAATGTCTTCGTTGCCTTCCTCCTTCCTGCTGCGTGCTTTCACGAAGCAGGAAGTCCTCATCCCGTCCTGCTTCTTGCGTGCACAGCAGGCCCCTCCCAGGCACGCAGCAGGAGGGTATTTATAGGCGCACCCGCCAGCGCTCCGGCCAGATATGGCTTCGGCGGCGGCTCGGAAGGCGCAGGGCTGGGAAGAGGGGCCGGGAAACTCAACTGAGAGAGGGGCCCACGTGAGGCTGGAGCCTTCCCACGGCAGCCTCCCCCCCTCCGTCCTCCCTCGAGGCTTCCTTACCTGGGCAGGAGAAGGAAGAGTGGAAGAGGTGCTTCCCCAAAGTAACAAAAAGGATCTGAAAAAGTTCTCCCGATTTCTTTCTTCTCTCCTTAGCTCTCTCTCTCTCTCACACACACACACATTCCCTCCATCTCTCCCACAGTCTTGCATCCTATCCGTGCGCGTGCCTTCACCTTGCTCCCCCAAGCAGCAACCAATGGGCGGTCATGTCACCACACCGTGCGTGGCAAGACGAGCGCCAGGGCCCGCCCACTAAAGCCTCATTTTGGCAAAAGAAGCCCCGCAAAGGTGGCGGAGGGAGCGCATGTGCGCGCGCATGGCAGGAGCGCGCCATCCGGCTGGTGAGGCCCAAAGATCATCTGGAAGAGTTCCGAAGATCACCTAGGTGCTCCCGATCACCGTAATGAGCACCCCTGCTGTAGAAGCAAAGCACCAGCACCACCTAGTTTTCACCACTAGAACTTTACTTTTGTAAGTACTTTAGAACCATTTAGAACCATGATTGCCCAGGCCTAGAAGCCAGCCATAGATGTGTTTGTACAAGCAGAAAAAGAGTCTGAGAGAGACTCTGGGCAGTCAAGGTTGGCATGTGAAAAGAATGCAGTAATTGGCAAGCCTAGGGAGGACTAGACAAGTTTAGATAGAAAGAGTCAAATCAATCAACAACGCCACCTGGAAGGGGGTTGAAGATCGCCAGAAAGATTAAGAGAAAAAAGGTTTCAGGGAGAGGTTTCCCAAGGGAAACGGAATGCTTTTGTCACGGCTTTTTGAATAAATATAGGGCCTTTGAAACTGTAATTTTCAGTGGAACCAACGTTTAGATCTGAAGAGCATCCATATCTCTTTGCTCATGTTCATGGCTTTATTTTCTTGCTGAAGCTCCTGTAATGTTTCCTACCTTGGATCTATGTTCATGGCTTTGGATTTCATTGTTCAAGTTTGTTCCTCAATCATTTGTGTGACTTTGACTTTGAATTCACGGACTATTTTGGGCTCACAGTCTCATGTTCCTGTGGATTTTACCTTGGATTTTGGAACAATTCAAAGTGCAGGTTCTTGCCTACAAAGCCCTGAATGGTTTGGGACCCGCCTATCTAAGTGACTGCATTTCTGTCTACGAATCCAGGCGATCTCTCTGATCATCTCTCGTTCCCTCCGCCTTCGCAGGTGCATTTGGTGGGGACGAGGGCCTTCTCTGTAGTGGCCCCCGACTCTGGAACATGCTCTCCAAGGATATTAGACAAGCCCCCACTTTGGCAGTCTTTGGGAGGAGCCTGAAGACGTGGCTGTTCCAATGTGCCTTCCCTGAATAAAGTAAATAACCCCCTGCTGTGGTCAATCTCTGCAGATGTCCTCAGAAGCACTTTAGTTACAGGTTGGGTGTCTGCCCCACATTGTCCTTGAAACCTTCGTGTTATATACAATCTACCTCTGTCTGCATCCCGTGTTTATTTATTTTAAAATTTTAATATTCACATTTGGCCCACCCAACATGGTTTTAAATTGTATGTTATCGCTTATGTTTGAGTTTTATTGATGGTATTGTTTTATAATTGCTGTTGTGTTGTTCTTATGTGTTATTTGGCTTGGTCTCATGTAAGCCGCACCAAGTCCCCTTGGGGAGATGGTTGCGGGGTATAAATGAAGTTAATAAATAAAATTAATAAATAAAATAAACATTCCTGCTTCCTGAGTTTGAAGCTGCTTTTATTGCTTACTATACTTAACCGACTGTTTTATGGGCAATATTCTGTTCTACCAACAAACTTATTGTATTATTTTGCTGAATCTATTTTTACTCTTCGATAAACTGCTTGCTTATAAAGAACTTTGGTGTGGTTTTGGGTTCAGCTCTGGTGTGCAACAACAATCAGCTGGGTGGGATTCCCTGCAGAGGCAGGACTGCGGTGCCCAATCGGTGCCCAATCGGAGAGCATTCCAATGCGGATTCCCACTCTCCAATGGCTAACCGGGGGGGGGGGGGGCGGGGAGACAAAGGTTTGCACAGTACTATTGACTTAATCACCTTTGACTCAACGAGGACCAGAACAAAGAGGGGCTATCAAGTCCCATGTGCTTTATTGTAAATATAATTGCAATATGAGTCCCCAGTGAATGGGTCCAGTGCTTCTGGCACTGCTGTCCATTGAGTCCAAAAGCAGAATATTGTCCATGCTGATAGGATTAAGTAGTCTATTTCTGGGAAAGGGGAAATGTCATTGTGGAACAACGGGGCATGACCTCCCAGCGAACAGATAGTCATGCCAGTGATGAATGGCATTGTAATAGGTTGTTGTAGGTTTTTCGGGCTATATGGCCATGTTCTAAAAGCTTTCTCTCCTGATGTTTTGCCTTTATCTATGGCAAGCATCCTCTGAGGTTGTGAGGTCACTGTAATGTCCAGGTGATGGAGACAAAGGACAGGTGGCCCTGCAAATGAATCTTCTGCACAGTCAGGGTTTATGGGCCCAGTAGAGGTGGACTGGCCCCAAGGGTGATGGGTGACTGAGTCCTTCATAGGTAGATGATGCCCAGGAAGACAACTAGAGGGAATTCCTGAATGATGAGGTGCTGACGAAAGGTCACCCAAAGGTCTTGATCGATGGCATATTTCTCCAAGGGGGTTTTCAATATTAAAACATAAAATATAACATATTAAGTACACACAGACACACACACACACACACACACACACACACACACGGGTCTGTGGATACTAAAGGGGGACCTGCTGTACGGAGGCCTGGGCATTTAATGGAGCAGGGGAATACATACATAAGGAGTCCCGTAGATACCAAGGGGGACCCAGTGAATGAAGGCCAGAGCACCCATAGGGGGTTGGAGTTGGCATGGGGTTTATTGACGTAAAGGTGAGGTTAATGCAGGGAAAAGTGGGAAGGAGAGCCCTACTTCGAGAGCCGTGGGGTCTGAGAGGGCCATGTGCTCACCGGGGCTGGCTGTGAAAGGTGAAAGCGGGAGGAAAAGACTCCAGAGGCAGAAAGAGATACAAAGAAGCAGATTAGAGGATAACGCACACCAAGGTGCATGTTTATTTATGGGTTAGGAAACAATATGATTAATCAAATGGTGAAGGATTGTTTCAGAAAGCATCCCGGGGGCTGGTAGCTGCTACTGGGCTCCTCTATACTTCTGGAAGTCTGCTAAGCCAAACAATGGAACTCCAGGCTACCGCCACCTGTGGAACTCTCCGCTGCAATACTGAGTTCACTAATTTGATATTTTAACCTGGGTGATGGGATCGTGGCTCAACAACACTTTATCTGCCATGACTTGATGCTATGGAACCGTGGAAGTTGTAGTTTGACAACCTCTCTAGCCTCCTCTGCCCAAGAGTTTTGGTCCCCCACCAAACTACAAATCCCATGATTCAATAGCATTGAGACTTGTCAGTTGAAGTGGTGTCAAACTGCATTAATTTGGCAGTGTAGATGCACCCCTAGACTCCTCCCATGCACCATCTGTCCCATCATCTCAAACCAATAATTAATGGAGATAATTATCAGGTTGAATAAAGCATTTTAGTTTCCTTCATCTCAATACATACGAAATGGATCAAATGTGGAATCTCATGGTAAGATCACTGGAAAGGGCCTCTTTTTGACCTTCTGAATAGACTTATTATTGGCCTCGGCACTCAAGTGTGACCCCATAATTACACATTTCTGGACTCGGCTAGAAACTCATTCAGTGATCACCTCAGGCAACATCTTCTGGAAATTCCTCTTTGAAATGCACTCATGAGCATAGCATGCTTTCCTGTGATCAGGAATTGTTAGCCAATCGTTCTCAATGAGTAAAATTAGTAGCACAAGAAGAACAGGATGGCTTAATTTCTGCAGCAGATCGTTAATTAAAATTAACGAGCAAAGGATATTCACATACATACTGCTTCTTGTATACTTTAAGTGGGACCATTCCCATTCCCCAAGAGATTGCTCTTTCATGCAGCATTTTGATTTTTCTCTTCTATTGCTTTGACTTGATGTTTAAAATGCAGGAAAGCGGTCAAAATATTCACAATAACACAAGGAGTCAAAAAATCATAACAGTAAATAAACAGGGGAATTCCAGACAAGAAACAAAACCCCTTGTGCTGGCAGGACTGAAGACCAACATGTTGAAGGTTCGAATTCCGGAAGAGCACGGATGAGCTCCCTCTGTCAGCTCCAGCTCCCCATGTGGGAACATGAGAAAAGCCTCCCACATGGATGGTAAAACATCAAAACATCCGGGCGTCCCCTGTGCAACATCCTTGCAGACGGCCAATTCTCTCACACCAGAAGAAACTTGCAGTTTTTCAAATCACTCCTGACATGGAAAAAAAACCTGCCTCAAACACACAAGAGTTCTTTCTCCCACCCTGGACATCCGACAGATATATAAACCCCATTTTCCTAGTTTCCAACAGATCTCACAGCCTCTGAGGATGTCTGCCATAGATGCAGGCAAAACATCAGGAGATAATGCTTCTGGAACATGCCCATACAGCCAGGAAAACACCCAACAACCCACACAAGGAGTTGACCTGAAAGCATTGAAGACAAGAAGCCTATGGTCAGCGGAGGCTTTTACAATGCAGTTCAATGCAGCAACATCTGGAAGGACACATGTTGCACATGTCCCTGTAGTTGTGTTAATTCAGCATTACATTACATTTTCCTTCTCCTCCTCTAACCCTAAGAGATCATAATGATTTGCTTTTTGCCTGAACGTGGACAAACTATAGTTAGTTTCAATTCTGGTTAAGGAAACATGTCAGTTCTGAGCAAGATTTATAAACTTGGCTTCCATAGCAATGAGACATTATTTATTTATTTGTTTGTTTATTTACAGTATTTATATTCCTCAGGGGAGATTACAATGTACACATATATGGCAAACATTCAATGCCATAGACACACAACACGGACAGTCAGAGGATATTTAACTTTTTTCTGGCCAACAGGGGATCTGTTGCTACACCATCCATTTGCGACACTGATTAAGTACTTTCCACATTCCCCTCATGCTTTTTGCTGATTTTTATGGCCTTGTAAATTTGTTAAGTTAGCCTCCCCACACATAGGTGGTACCTAAATTTCCTATGTGACAGATTTCCTACGTCTTTCGGGTTGCAAAGGTCGACAACAAGCTACACAAAATTGGCCGGAAGCTCACTCCGACCCGGGCTGGCTTTGAACTCATGACCTTTCCGTCAGTAGTGATCTTTGCAGTTAAAGTGGTATTGAACTGTATTCATTCTACAATTAATGCACCATAGGCCTTTGTTGCACATAAGTAGCTCCGTTCCTATTCAAGCAAAGAGCAAGTGAGATTGGGAAGAAAAAACTTCCATTCTTCTCTTTGCATGTGACACCACAGGAGAAGGTGTATCTATCATGCCCGGATTATCCATAAGGCCAACCTAGGCCATGGCCTAGAGGCGCAGGCCAAGGAGGGCGCAAAATCACGGACCAAAAAGAAATAATGTTGAAACAAATAAAAATGCCGTGGTCGACCCCTGGGGTTTCTCCCAACTCAGCAGCACGCGCCCCCCAGGGATGGCCCCGGCCGCTCTGTTTCCCTCCCTCCCTGTGGTCCTTCCCATCCGCAGGAGCAGACGGGGAGCCTGTCTTCCGAGCAAGAGAGTGAGCGACCGCGAGACCCGTGAGCGCCCCCGCTCCCTCGCGCGTGCTTCCCCACACCTCCGCCTTTCCCCCCCTTTCATTGCGGAGCAGGAAATAGCCTTTTTTACTGCCCGTTTTGGAGCAGAGGATCAAAGGGGTGCCTGTGCCTTTAAGGATGGGCTTCCATACCGCCGGGGAAACTGAGGCAACCGAAAAGGGACCCTCCCGAATGGCTAGGAAGCTAGCCCACTCACCCACCTACCTGCCCCAAAACGGGCAGAGTGTATACACCCGTGCAAGGGTTTTGCACGTCTGAATGAGGCTGAGATGCGTGTTCTGGGCTGGATATTTTTCCTATCCCTACATAATGTTTCCATTGTGTTTTCAATATCTTCCCAATGGGGGGCGTGTGGTAGAGGTTGTCTTAAAGGGGGCGTAACTCCAAAGTGTGGTCTAGGGCGCCAAAAGGTGTTAATCCGTGCCTGGTATCTATTCCTGTCTGTCCAAATGTCATAACCATAATGTAATGATTTGAACACATATATCAGTCAAACACACCCCACAGAAGTGCTATAAAGATAATAAGAATGTTACCTCCTCATCTGTCACATGAAGTTTGATCAGTGAGATCAGAATGTCATCAATAAAACTTATGTCTTTTTTAATATTGCAAATGCAAAAGAAGAAAGAAAAAAACACTTAGTGGATGTCTTTCCTAGGCAGCATCATCTAAGACAGTATTTCTCAACCTTCTTAATGCCAAGACCTCTGAATACAGTTCCTCATGTTGTGGTGACAACCATAAAATTATTTTTGTTGCTACTTCATAACTGTAATTTTGCTACTATTATGGATCGTAATGTAAATATCTGATATTCAGGATGTATTTTCATTCACTGGACCACATTTGGCACAAATACCCGATATGCCCAAATTGGAATACTAGTGGGGTTGGGGTGTGTGTGTGTGATTTTGTCATTTGGGAATTGTAGTTGCTGGGATTTATAGTTCACGTACAACCAGAGAGCATTCTGAACTCTAGCAACAATGGAATTGAACCAAACTTGGCACACAGAACTCCCATGACCAACAGAAAATACTGGAAGGGTTTGGTGAGCCTTGACTTTTGGAGTTGTAGTTCACCTACATCCAGAGAGCACTGTAGACTCAAACAATGACGGATCTGGATCAAATTTTGAACAAATGCTCCATATGCCCAAATGTGAACACTGATGGAATTTGGGGAAACAGAACTTTACATTTGGGAGTTGTAGTTGCTGGGATTTTTAGTTGACCTAAAATCAAAGAGCATTCTGAACCCTACCAATGATAGAATTGGGCCAAATTTCCCACACAGAATCCCCTGCCTTGAAGGGACTTGTTGCTGTGAGCCTCCCTCCGGTCACGCATGCTCTCCCTCGCCTGCACATGTTCACCTCATTGCCATGCGCTGAGCACACTGAGCACGCCTGCTCTTCCCTCCCCGCTTGGAATCTCAGAAAGAGCCCCCCCCCCCCTTGGCTGAGAGGCTGCCAATCACAACAGGGGAGGGTTTTGGGTGAGAAGATTCACCTTCTGTTTCCAAAAAGGAAGAGAAGGACAGGTGGAGAGATCTTCAGCCTTCTCTGCCAAAGGGGTTCCTAGGAACATCAGACATATGAGTTTTCTGATGGTCTTTGGTGACTCCTCTGAAACCTTCTTGCAACCTCCCCCCAGGGGTTCTGACCCTCAGATTGAGAAGCGCTGGTCTAAGAGGCTGGATCTAGGCTGCCATTTTATTTATTTATTTATTTATTTATTTGCGATATTTATAGCAAATTTATAGCGATTCAAGGCGGGTTACAGATTGGAACAATTTGATGCCAGGCATTCATAAAAGTGCCATTAAAAACAATCAACATTACAATATAAAACATATATAAAAACGCTTTAAACCTATAATCATCGGTTTCATCCTGTTAAAAATGTTATCCAGTAACATCGTCTGGCTAGTCCATGTTCATCATTCATAGTTTCATGTTATCTATTCCACTGCATTCTCAAAAGCTTTACTTTCCCCCCCGGAAAGTCAGGAGCGAGGAGGCTGATCTAATATCCCATAGTTCCATTGTTTGAACTGCATTACATATTTGGGTCTACATCAGACACGAGCAAACTTTGGCTCTCCAGGTGTTTTGCACTTCAACTCCCACAATTCCTAACAGCCTACTGGTTTGAGCATGGTATAGTGGAAGCATGGGAAAACATTTGGAGGGCCAAAATTTGCCCATGCCTGCACTATACCATTCTCAAACTGCATTATATGGCAGTGTAGGTCCAGCCATAGGTGATCTCCTTCCTAGGCAACAGGCTCTTGCATAAAGAGTTCACGAGGTCTGGGGTGGCTGACTTTCCTTTGGACACCTTGCTGTCCAATCCCATCAGTGCCACCAAGTCCCTGCCCCTCACCTGTCCTCTCCATTGCCTCCATGGCACAGGGTTATTAGCTTGGCACAAATAGCACTGACGCCCCATGACCGCTCTTCCAGGAACATTGTAGACGCAATCAAATGACAAACCTTTCTTTCCTGTTGTTTGCTCTTGTGAAAGGGCTTTTTAAGGGTTGTCATCATCAGCATCCTGTTTAATTTTTTTAAAATCTCCACCCAAATCCCTATTCCACTATCTTTGTTTACTTACGTTTCTTCACTGTAATAAAATAAGCAAAATGCCGTATAAAGCCGAATACGACTGCAATCTCTCTGGCTGGGTGCCAACTGATAAAGGCCCGCCGAACCTTTTACTGAATAAGCAGATTAGACTCCTGCTCTGGAGGATGACTTGATAGAATCGGAGTACATTTCTCCTTTTCATCAGCCCTTGAACTTTACCAAAATGTAAGGTGAATCTTACAGGTTTCAGGCAGTTTTGTTGGTGACCCCTATCAACTGTTTTATTTTGTGTGTGTGTTGCTGGAGGGATTTTTTTTAATAGTCCACGATTCTGTCTGGAGAACAAACCCTATGAGGAGCAGCTTAAAGAGCTGGGCATGTTTAGCATGCAGAAGACAAAGCTTGAGAGGAGTCATGATGAGGGTCAGGGTTAAATTTGTGACGAGAAGTCATAGGGAGGAGGGAGCAAGCTTGTTTTCCACTGCTCTGGAGACTAGGACGTGGGATTTATTTATTATTTATTTATTTCCTCTATTTATTTATTTATTTATTTATTTAATTACTTCATGCTTATAGACCGCCACTCCTCGTGGACTCGGGGCGGTTTACAACAGTGGTACGACACAATTACAATATAGATATAATAAAAAACAGATCATTACCTAATACTAACTACAAACACACAGCACTAACTACAACAATAGGGCCAGAAGCAGTACAGTAGTTCAGGTGAGGCCCATCGATGTTTGGGGGGCCAAGGGGGAAGGCGAGATCCAAGAGGGCAGACCTCCAAACCTTGTGGGGTGACCTTGAGTCCCAAGGAGAGTCGGTCTTCCAGGAGGAAGGGGCAAGTCACGAGACGGGTGGTTTAAGGAGTTCTCAACCCTAATAGATAGGGGAGTCATTCGCCTCCTTAGTTCACCTCCTTCAGACTGTGATATACCCCGTCCTTCTCACTGGGGGGGGGGGGGGGGCAGGGCGGCCTTAGGGTTAGGGAAATGGCTTCACACTACAATAAATGAGATTCCACCTTGACATTAGGAAGAACTTCCTGACTGTGAGAGCTGTTCAGCAGCGGAACTCCCTGCCCTGGAGTGTGGTGGAGGCTCCTTCTTTGTAGGCTTTTAAACAGAGGCTGGATGGCCATCTCTTGGGGGTGTTTTGAATGCAATTTTCCTGCTTCTTGGCAGAATGGGGTTGGACTGGTATGTCATTAATTTCAACAAATACTTCATACCATTTTAAAAAATCTTTTCACACTCCAACCATAAATGTATAGAAGCCCCTGTTTCCTTATCGCAACTCCAACAATTTTGTAGGTTGAGTCTTTTGTAATAAGTTAATATTATTGGAGTCATGTACCGTCTCCAAATTATTTTATAACAATTCCCTTTAATTCTAACAGACATCTTTTTCATCATTCTTTGTTTCCAGATTTTAAACCATTCCTCCTCTGTAATATTGATTCCTAAGTCCCTTTCCCATTTATTTTTTTCAAATTGTATTGGATCATTTTCTATCATTATTTTATAATTTTTCCTTATTAATCCTTTTGTTACTTCATTCGTACCGTTCTGCTTTAATTGTATTATTAATTATTTGAATATTGTTAACTGTCTTCATTTCCTGTGTAATTTTATTCCAATTCTTATTCCATGAATCTAATTGTAGTATTGCTGGTCAGGTCTCACAAGTGTCATGCTGTGGTTCCCATGATTGAGTAACTGTACCTGGAATGTGCTCTTCCTCATTCTCTTACAGCCTTCCGGTTTGCCGAGCATTGTTGTCTTCTCTAAAGTGTCACGTCATCTATGTTGACAGAGCAGTAGCCACAAATGTGGTCATTGCAGCTTTTAGGGGGAGGAAGGCAATGGCAATGAATCAATAAATCCTATAAGCAAACCCAATGAGTCATATGTCATATGTCATATGTCAAAGTCAACCTGAAGGCATATAACAGGGCCCCTCCACACAGCCATATAACCCAGAATCCACATTATCTGCTTTGTATTGGATTATATTCAATTCGCAGTCTGGGAGTGATCCTGGACTCATCGCTGAGCCTGGAACCTCAGGTCTCGGCGGTGGCCAGGTGAGCTTTTGCACAGCTCAGGTTCGTGCGCCAGCTGTGACCGGGGCCACGGTAGTCCATGCTCTGGTTAATCCCGTAAAGACTACTGCAACACTCTCTACATGGGGTTGCTATGAAGACTGCCCGGAAGCTGCAATTAGTCCAGTGTGCAGCAGCCAGACTACTAACGGGAGCGGGGTACAGGAAGCGCACAACTCCCCTGTTGCGCCACCTCCACTGGCTGCCGATTAGCTTCCGAGCACAATTCAAAGTGCTGGTGTTGACCTACAAAACCCTATACAGTTCCGGCACAGTTTACCTGTCCAAACGTATTCTCCCCTATGAACCGTCAAGAGTGCTAAGATCGTCTGGAGAGGCCCTGCACTTGGTCCCACCACCTTCACAGGCGCGTCTGGTGGGGACGAGGGACAGGGCCTTTTTTGTGGTGGACCCCCGGCTCTGGAATTTCCTCCCAAATGAAATTAGATCCACCCCCTCCC
This sequence comes from Anolis apletophallus, assembly GCA_030556195.1. Lineage (NCBI taxonomy): Eukaryota > Metazoa > Chordata > Lepidosauria > Squamata > Anolidae > Anolis > Anolis apletophallus. The sequence continues at coordinate 138,586,732 of JARBWK010000008.1, read as the reverse complement.
TCCTGACTTTTAGGAAGCGGGTGAAAATGTGGCTGTGCAATGAGGCCTTCGCAGAATGAAGGAGGAGATCGCGAAGCGACTAAAGTCAGCAACCACTTAATACGGACCAAATATATGGATGAAGTTGGACTTGATTTTACTTTGGCGAAAGGCTTTTTAAATGTATTTATTGTATTGTATTTTATTGTAAATTTTATTGTGAATTTATGATGTTTTTAGATTTTAAATGTTAGCATTGAATACTTGCTGTTTGCCGGTCTGAGTCCCTCTTCGGAGGTGAGAGGGCCGGGGTATAAAAGTTTTAAATAAATAAAGAAATATATGAGTCTACACTGCCCATGAGGGACCGTAGAGGCTCAGCGGGTTAAACCGCTGTCTGAACAGATTCTCCCCTATGAACCATCAAGGATGCTAAGATCCTCCGGAGAGGCCCTGATCTCGGTCCCGCCACCTTCGCAAGCGTGTCTGGTGGGGACGAGAGACAGGGCCTTCTCCGTGGTGGCCTCTCAGCTGTGGAACTCCCTCCCAAGCGAGGTTAGATCTGTCTTTTCCCTCTTGTCCTTTAGGAGGCTAGTGAAAACCTGGCTATGGAACAAAGCATTCCCAGAATAGGCTGAGACTGGTTATAATCCAAAGCGAATGACCACATTTTAGACTGAGTTGAACTTGTTTTAATCGGCGATTTGGCTTTTATGTATTTTATCTATATGTATTTTAATCTTGTATTGTGATAGGATGTTTTTAAATTGTATTAGTAGCATTGAATCCTTGCTGTAAGCCGATCTGAGTCCCTCTACGGAGGTGAGAAGATTGGGATACAAAAGGTTTTTTTTAAAGCTGCAGGACTTGCTGACCAGGTCAACGGTTTGAATCCTGTTGTTAGTCCCAGCTTCTGCCAACCTAGCAATTCAAAAACATGAAAATGTGAATAGATCAATAGCTACCACTTCAATGGGAACGCAATGGTGCTTCATACAGTCATGCTGGCCACATGAGCTAGGAGGTGCCCACAGACAACGCCGGCTCTTTGGTTTAGAAATTGAGAGAAGCACCACCCCCCAGAGTCAGACCCAACTACATTTAATGTCAAGGGGAAACCTTTACACTGCCCTATATTCCCATTTAAAGCAAATAATCTGATTTATATGACAGTGTAGAAGGGGCCTGAGAGAGTGCAACCCACCCAAGTTCAGTCAATGTGTTTCATTGAGCGGTGATTCAAACCAAGACAGAATCCTAGTCCAACATTCAAACCAAGACATGAAGTTGGCTTTCTTCTTTGTCGTGTATGTCAATCCAACCTTGCTTAGGAGAAACACATTTTGATTTTTATCTGTGCAAGTGGGGTTAGGAAAGTTAATTTTTTTGAACTACAGCTCCAAAGACACGAGAATCATCTTTGTGGCTCACTTAGATGACACCATAGAACAGTGGTTCTCAACCTTCCTAATGCCGTGACCCCTGAATGCAGTTCCTCATGTTGTGGTGACCCCCAACCATAACATTATTTTCGTTGGTACTTCACAACTCTAATTTCGCTGCTGTTATGAATCATAATGTAAATATCTGATATGCAGGAATCAGGGCCGTAGCCAGGATTTTGATTCGGGGGCTGAGTTTGGTTGGGGGCTGAGACTGGGTGGAAGAGGGTCTACCCTAGCAAACCTTTTGTATTGTTATCCCAATAACCCCATTAATGTGGGATATAATGAGCATGGTGATCAGATCATGATATGAATAAACATAACAGTTTAAATAATGTACCAGTAAGGCCTTCTCGCGGACCACCCTGAGAATTTCGGGAAGGGGGGGGCTGAAGCCCCCTTAGCCCCCCCCCCCCCTGGCTACATGCCTGTGCAGGATGTATTTTCATTCACTGGACCAAATTTGGCACAAATACCTGATACACACAAATTTGAATACTGGTAGAGTTGGGGGTAGGGGATTGATTTTGTCATTTGGGGGTTGTAGTTGCTGGGATTTATAGTTCACCTGCAATCAAAGAGCATTCTGAACTAAACTAATAATGGAATTGAACCAAACTTGGCACACAGAACTCCCATGACTAACAGAAAATACTGGAAGGGTTTGGTGAGCCTTGAGTTTTGGAGTTGTAGTTCACCTACATCCAAAGAGCACTATGGACTCAAACAATAATGGATCCGGACCAAACTTGGCATGAATATTTGGTATGCCCTAATGTGAACACTGGTGGAGTTTGTGGGAAAATAGATCTTGACATTTGGGAGTTGTAGTTGCTGGGAGTTATAGTTCGCCTACAATCAAAGAGCTTTCTGAACTCCACAACGATGGAATTGAGCCAAACTTCTCACACAGAACTCGCATGACCATCAGAAAATACTGTGTTTTCCGATGGTCTTTGGTGACCCCTCGTGACCCCCCCCCCCAGGGGTCCCGACCCCCAGGTTGAGAAACACTGCCACTGAGCTTATCTGTTCTGTATACTCATTATAATTGCTAAGGCATCCTGGAGAAGGGAAGCCTGTCTATCCACATGCTGAGGATCAGTGCCCCGATATACTTTGACCTGTGTAATCGCGTGTTGCCAAACAATTATGTTTGAGTAATGGACCCATGGCCAAGAACACCGTCACCCTCTTCCCTTTTCATCGGGTGACAGATGACTGCAGGGCAATCAAATACTGCCATGGAGCAACGCTTTAAGCAATGAGCTGGCAACACATTCAGGTCTTTCTTCCTTAGCAAAACACCTTCTGGTTGGAGCCTTAATAAACAGCGAAAACAATTGGAGAAGTATTGACACTCATTTCCTTAGTGTCAAATACTCTGATCAAAATCTATGCCCTCAAGGGCTGCTTGGAATCAATCAATCAATCTGGACTATCTTTCAAAAAACATCAGCCAGCTAGAAAAGAAGGAGAAACAATTTAATGTTCTCATATTCTTATATACCCACTAGTCATCCCCTGTCACACGTTGCTGGTGACCTGGAAAATAAAGTAATGAGAAAGTGTTGGTTTCTAATATATGCAGGCATGTAGCCAGGGGCTAAGGGGCTTCAGCCCCGAAGCCGCAAGAAGGCCTTACTGGTACATTATTTAAACTGTTATGTTTATTCATATCATGATCTGATCACCATGCCCATTATATCCCACCTTCATGGGGTTATTGGGATAACATTACAAAAGATTTCCTAGGGTAAACCGTCTTCCACCCAGTCTCAGCCCCCCCCCCCCCCGAACCAAAATCCTGGCTACGGCCCTGAATATATGTAATGTCTTTATGTTTGTGGGTAAACAGTACTTGTTGTTGTTTCTTTGTCAGTGTTGATGTGGAGATTGTTTGGTTTGCCTACTCTGGAACATGCAACATATAATTATCCTTCTTTAGGGATTCCTTTCAAATATATGATACTATATCTGTCATATACATGTGTGTGTGTGAATCATATATATCTAGAATCTATATCTATGGCTGAGTGGCTCTTTGTCAGGAGGGCTTTGATTATGCCCTTCTGGAGTGAGTTGGACTGGATGGCTTTAAGGTAGCATTTCTCAACCTGGGGGTCGGGACCCCTGGGGGGGGGGTTGTTAGGGGGTGTCAGAAGGGTTATACACTTCAATACACGACAAAGTAATCACTATTGCAACTTCTATACACACTGCTAAACCACAATGTTTAAAGGGGCAGTGTCAAAGGAATATCAAGACATAGCATATATAGGTAAAAACCATGCCATACAATATAGTGGTTTTTACCTATATATGCTATGTCTTGATATTCCTTTGACACTGCCCCTTTAAACATTGTCGTTTAGCAGTGTGTATAGAAGGTGTCAGAAGGGTTCCCAAAGACCACCAGAAAACACAGTATTTTCTGTTGGTCATGGAGGTTCTGTGTGGGAAGTTTGGCCCAATTCTTTCATCGGTGGGGTTGTCCATAGACACCTCCAAGGTCATGTGACCTGTATGACTGTGGTGCTGAGGTAGACAGAAGCTAATTAAGATCCTGCAGCAGGCAGTTCCGAAGTTCCCTGATGTCTTTTTTGTCTCTTTGTTTGGCCCAGTCGCATGATATATTGTCGTTTTTAGTATTTTTCAGTTTTTTAAGCCAGCTGAACCTTGGATTCTGGACTCTGGAAGGTCCCCTCATTGGCATGCCGGCTATATGGGCATCCCTAGAGGCTCTGCTACGCCTGGGGACCTGAACAGTCGAGGATCCATCCGGTTGGGATGTATTGTTCCCCAAAGCACCGGGGACTTTGCAAAGCACTGGGACCTGCCTCTGTTTGCCTCATTAGATCGCCATGGGCTCTTCGTGTAGATTTTCTGTTGAAAGGACTATATGGACTTTTCTGGCTTCTCCAAGCCTCCCTGGACTGTTGGCCCCCGCAAAAGGAACGATTATGGACTTTTTGCCCCAAAAGACCTTTCTCCTTCAATCCTATGGACTCCCCCTTCCCTGAACTCAAGGACCCTTTTCACTCCTTTCTGTTGTTTACCTGGACCGTTGGATTTCCCCGAGGAAGAAGCAACGCCGAATCGTTTGCTTCCAAAAGGACCTTTCCTTATTTGGGCTACAGAGGAACAATGTATAAGATGGTGCCCCTTTGTCCCAATGTTTGTATGATTTTCCCTTTATCATTTTCTCCCATTGTTGTTGCTTTATGTTCTAAAAGACCTTACTGGAATCCTATGCTAGGAGCCAGGAGGTCCGCAGTTTGACCAGCCGTTTCATTTTAAACTAGCCATTATTTTCCCATTGCATGGCCATAAATGTAGATGCCAGATCTTTCTCAGGGTCTTTCCCCCTGAAACCCCACTGGGGTCTACTCACCTGTGACCTTATTAATTTAGCCTGTTAATAGAGCCATATTTCATAACAAGGTTATCTCTATGGGGGATCGAATCCCCATAAATGGCCAAAATAAAACTTGTTTAAAACAGCCACCACACACAGAAACCAAGACCTTTTGTTGATCAATGTTTTTCAAAAACAGGAAGACATCGATATAGGACCAAAAACTGTTTATTCCAAACCAAGACAATAGCCAGGCTAGCTAGAAGGACGTGCCAAAGTCCTCGCTTGCCCCAAGGACATATTAACACTTCTGAATCCCATCATCAAGTTCAGTTTCATTGTTTTTGCCATTTTGTCCCGCCTCCCTGGTCTTCTCATTGGTTAGATTGCAAGAGGTGCTAGCTTGTGATTGGCCGAGGGTTGCCGGCCGGCTTCTTGACACTCAGCTGTTTACAACATTCCAACCAACGAGCTGAGAGCGCACGTAGCCGGGGTGGGCGCCAAATTTGAATCTGTATGGACTCAGAAAATATAAATGCTTTGTATTTGCCAAATAAAGTATGTCAGCTTGTGGAAAACTCAGGACTTGCTGTTGTCATCCTTTCCAGCTGGAATAGATCTTCTCTCGGTAAGCACGCTTTCGAATCTTGGTGAGACATTGCATTGGGTTGGGGGAAAACTAGCGCTTCCAAAATTCCTCCAAGATCTCCTAACAAAGGATCCTCGCTTTTAGGGGTGTTTTGGGCTCTTGGTCCCATCTGGGCACGGCCCCCTAAGGGTTCGTTATCAACTGCATGGAGCGCCGTTACCTTCCTGCAAAAGTGGTACCTATTGATCTACTCACATTTGTATGTTTTCAAACTGCTAAGTTGGCAGAAGCTGGGGCTGACAGCGGAAGCTCATGCCGCTGCCTGGATTAGAACCTGCAACCTTTCGGTCAACAAGTTTAGCAGCTCAGCGGTTCAACCCATTGTGCTACTGGGTTAATAAAGAGGTTCTTGAGGTCCTCCAGCAACTGGAGGAAGTTGGCCGTAAAATCACACTGGAGGACCTAGAGATTCCTAAAGAGAGCATTTCTTTATCAAATCCTTGAATTATCAAATCTGCAAAAGTAAAAAAAAAGAAGCAAGTATGTGGGAACATTTGTGATACCAGTATTCAAGGATGGAAGGAAGTGAAGGATTAGGCCAACACAGAAGGAGAAAGGTGCCCTGACCCATACTGGGCAAGAGCGGTCACTCTGTGCCCATTTCCTGCTTCTGCCACCTGCCAAACACCCTCATTATACACTGATTCACTTCCCACTATTCCAGTTGCTTCAGATTTTTTTCCCTTGGGGGTTTGTCTAGTAAGAAACAATGTTCCAATTACCCGCTGGTTTATTAGAAGCCTTTGGGATGAACCTATATTTTAATTATGAACATGCACACGCAAGAGGCAGATAAATCTTGTCCACATGCAGATCTGGGTTTGACCCGGGCTCCCACTTTTCATTCTGTTGTTGGCCATTCACCATCATGTTGAATTAATGTGCTTCCCGGAATACATTTCTGAGCTTTGAGTGAGAGAAGCAAACATACCATTCCGTGAGTTGCCTCCTCCAAGGCTGGCACCACACCTGGCATTTCTGGGCATCCGCCAAGACCTTGGCATCCCAGCAAAGCCCTCATTTATGGTATTTTTCCAGCCTGGCTTTGCATTTGAAGGAGGAGCAGCTAGACTGAGGCATTTAGCTAGCTCTAGTTTTAATTTCAAAGTATCCCTGTGGTGCCACTCCAAAATAATATGACAAATTTAAATTGCGAAAAGACTCAAGTGCTGCTAGTCAGGTGGTCTCTTGTACACTCAAGAAAAGAGTATGTACCAAAAGAGGGTGTGAATTTGCATAATGTTTGCATATGTGCAGATGCAAACGGAATGTTCCTGCTGTAATTTAAATAGAAAAATATCTCATTTCACAAGGTCACACCAGGAATTTGAATAATTTAAATTGACATAAAATGCCAATGATAGACAACGGAAGAAAAGTCGCTCCATCAATTACAGAGGAGTTGCTGTAAGTTTTTCAGGCTGTATCAGGCATGTAGCCGGGGGGCTTTAGGGCCTTCAGCCTCCCCCGAAATGCCCAGGGTGGTCCATGAGAAGGCCTTACTGGTACATTATTTAAACTGTTATGTTTATTCATATCATGATCTGATCACCATGCTCATTATATCCCACATTCATGGGGTTATTGGGATAACAATACAAAAGGTTTGGTAGGGTAGTCCCTCTCTTACTCAGATTCAGCCCCTGCCGAATCAAACTCAGCCCTCCCCGAATCAAAATCCTGGCTACGGCCCTGAGCTGTATGGCCATGTTCCAGAAGCATTCTCTCCTGACGTTTCGCCTGCATCCAGGGGCGGTCCGAGCTCTCCCGGGGGGGTAAGCGAACATTATTTTGGTGCCCCCCTGATGGCTCCCGGCTGCGCCCGCGCATGCGCAGAAATTCGCACATGCGCACTGGCTCCTGAGCGCGCCGGCGTGGAGGAACGGGGGGAGGGGACTCACGACGTGGGCGCCTGGACCCGAGGAGGAGCAGGAGGAGGGGGAGGCCACTAGGGGCGGCCCCCACGGAGACTCCCCAGCAGCGGCAGCAGCAGCGCCCCCGGGAGGGCCCGGAGCCAGAGGCGCATCTTCCTAGCGTCACTTCGTCGCCGCCTCTGCCGAGGAGAAAGGGGAGGAAGGCCTCGCCGGCCGCGCGCTGCAAGGACGCCCGGAAGGAGAGACGCCGGAGGGGAGGGAGGGAAGGAGGAAGAGGCCGCCGCGCTCCACAGGGCTCCCTCCCTCCGGCGTCTCTCCTTCCGGGTGTCCTTGCAGCGTGTGGCCGGCGAGGCCTTTCTCCTTCCTCCTTGGCAGAGGCGGCGGCAGCCGTCGTCACGCGGAGGGGGCGAGGGGCCGGCCTTGGTGTCCCTGTGGCCCCTCCCCTCTTGCCTTCCCGCCTACATTCATTCAGTAGGGAAGAGGAAGATGCGCCTCTGGCTCTAGGCCCCCAGGGCGCTGCTGCTGCCACAGCCGGGGGAGTCTCCGTGGGGGCCGCCCTCGTGGCCTCCCCCCTCCTGCTCCTCCTCGTGTCCGTGCGCCCGCCCCGTGAGTCCCCTCTCCCCCCCGTTCCTTCGCACTGCCGGCTGGCTGCGGCGGCACGGCGGCGGGGCTGGGCGGCGCCCCTCCCAGGTGGCGACGTCCCCACTCCGGGGACGTCGCCCTACGCGGCCGCGTAGGTAGCTTAATGGGAAAGGCCAGCCCTGCCTGCATCTATGACAGGTCAGACCTCACAACCTCTGAGGATGCCTGCCGTAGATGCAGGCAAAATGTCAGGAGAGACTGCTTGTGGAACATGGCCATACAGCCTGAAAAACTTACATCAACCCAGTGATTCCAGCCATGAAAGCCTTCGACAATGCACATTACAGATGACATTGCTAAGCTTTTCCTGCTATCAATACATTTCTTCTACTGTTTACCCAAAATCTAGTCCTATAATTTGAACCTATATATCCTGCTATCTGGGGCACCTGGTCATCCCCAATTGCGAAACCATTGTATGAAAGTAGGTAACATAGGTAAACAGATTGACCAGATACAAAACAGGATATGTGTTTGGAGCCTACAAAGCTGGAAAGTATGGATCAACAAGTCCATTTCTTTTAGGAAACACTCAATAGCATTATATGAGCCTGCTACACTGACCACATGTGGAGCCCTCAGTGACACAATGGGTTAAACCAGTGGTTCCTAAAGTGGGCGGTACCACCACCTGGTGCACGGTGGGCCGATCCAAGGGGGCGCTGGGAGGCTCAGGAGAATTTTGGGGGCGCTGAACCCCTGTAAGGGGGCGGTGGCATGAGCGACCATCTGTCAGGAGTGTTTTGATTGTGCTTTTCCCTTATGGCAGAAGGAGGTTGGACTGAATGGCTCTTGGAGGTCTCTTCCAACCCCAGAACATTATTATTACTATTATTATTAGAGTATGAGTGGCCATCTGTCAGGAGTGTTTTGATTGTGCTTTTCCCTTATGGCAGAAGGAGGTTGGAATGGATGACCCTTGGAGGTCTCTTGCAACCCTAGAAATCTATTACCCTGTCTCTTGAATTCTATTACCAACCCCTCCAGTACTTTCTGTTGGTCATGGAGGTTCTGTGTGCCAAGTTTGATCGAGATCTGTCATTCATGGGGCTCTTAGTGGTCTGTGGAAGTCAGAGCTGAATTGGCTGAAGGTACTGCAAATCCCATCATCCATTGCTCATACTCCCCCAAACATATTGTTTTTGTGATTATTTCTGGAATTCAATGTTTGCAATTTACATCTTTCTTTGCTATATTTTACGAAAAAGGTAGAAACATGAATACAAATATCTTTAATTGCTATTAATTTTTTTAAAAAAAATTAATTTCTAGGGGGGCAATGAGTAAATTTCTTTCTGTAAAGGGGGCGGTAGGCCAAAAATGTTTGGGAACCACTGGGTTAAACCCTTGTACCACAAGGAATGAAGATCAACAGGTTGGAAGTTCGAATTCGGGGAGAGCGTGGATGAGCTCCGTCTGTCAGCTCCAGCTCTTCATGCGGGGACATGAGAGAAGCCTCCTACAAGGATGGTAAAACATCAAAACATGTGGGCGTCCCCTGGGTAACGTCTTTGCAGACGGCCAATTCTCTCACACCAGAAGCGTCTTGCAGTTTCTCAAGTTGCCCCTGACAAAACAAAACAAAAAACTGACCACGTAATGCAGTTTCAAACTGCATTATATGGCAGTGGAGATGGTGCCAAAGACACTTTTCTTCTCTTGCATTATTTTTCTACATCATTTACCTGATAAAGAAGCCAGGGGAGATTCTAAAGCTTTCATTATGTTTTTTGTGCATTCCAGTTAGTTGAGAAAGGTATCCTTTGAATTAATTTTGTTGTAATTTGCACGGCCAGCACAGTTGCCCCATCATTAAATGAAGCCCAGTTAAAAGCACAATCCACTAAGCAGCAACAACAACCAAATTAAAATTCCAGTACATAAGGCATGTTTCAAGAAGTCCTGATGGATTGATTAGAAATTTAATAGATTACTTTTGAAGGCATCCATAAGGTTGAAGTGACCCTTGGTGAAAATGAGTTTGACTTCCCTGATCTAGAGCCAGTTTTATTTTATTTTTAAGCTAACATGCCCCATGCTGCTTCTTTTAAAAAAGATTATGAAATGTTCAAAGAGGTTGCTCTATATCAGTGTTTCCCAACCGTGGCACACTAGTGTGCAGTGAGCGATCATCATGTGTGCCGTGGGAAATTGGCACGCTCCCCCCTCCTAGCAGCCCTCTCACAGGTTTCCAAGAAACAAATTGAGCCTCTCCGCTTGGAAATGTTTTTTGTTATTACTATTTTACTGGATTTTTCTTTTTAAAAATTTTTTTTAATTGTTTTATTTTTATTGTTTACTGGATTTTTCAAGAGTTGCCTCCCCCAAAGGAACTGTTTATAACAGCTTCATGACATCCATAGTTAATTGGAAGCAAGTTTCACTCAGGGTGAAATTTCACAAATGTCTGGAGAACAAGCTCTATGAGGAGCAGCTTGAAGAGCTGGGCATGTTTAGCCTGAAGAAGAGAAGGCTGAGAGAAGACATGATAGCCATGTATAAATATGTGAGAGGAAGTCATATACATGTTGTGTTCATCGAAACAGGCCAAGGTTTCACACTGAGTGTATAAATACATTTAAAAACATATTAACTATATGTATTACTGTGTTAGAGTGTCATTTTGTGTCATTTTGGTTGGTGGTGTGCCCCAGGATTTTGTAAATGTAAAAAATGTGCCGCGGCTCAAAAAAGGTTGAAAAACACTGCTCTATATAACTCTGTTTCACTATTAAAAATAGGAAAGCAAAGCCTGATCTACAGTATGTTGTTTACCATTGGCTTTTATGGGTTACAATCCACTTCCTTTAGCAGACTGATCTGGAAGACAATGAATAAGACTTTGTTTTTTATGGTCTATGGCAGTGGTTCCCAAACTTTTTTGGCCTACCGCCCCCTTTCCAGAATTTTTTTTACTCAGCGCCCCCCTAGAAATTTTTTAAATTTTTTTTATAGCAATTAAACAGAAAGATATATTAATGCAGTGGTTCTCAACCTTTCTAATGCCGTGACCCCTAAATAAGTTTCCTCATGTTGTGGTGACCCCCAACCATATTTTCATTGCTACTTCATAAATAATTTTGCTACCCCTACAAATTCTAATGCAAATATCTAATATGCAGGATGTATTTCCATTGTTACAAATTGAACATAATAAAATCATAGTGATTAATCACAAAAACAATATGTTTGGGGGAGTATGGAGAACGGATGATGGGATTTGCAGTAGCTTTAATCGATTCAGCTCTGACTTCCACAGACCACTGAGACCCCCACAAATTACAGAACTGGACCAAACTTGGCACAGCGAACCCACATGGCCAACAGAAAACACTGGAGGGGTTTGGGAGAAATTGGCAGTGATTTGGGGGACATGTAGTTTACCTACATTTGGAGAACACTATGAACCCAAACAATTATGGATTTGGATGAAATTTGGCACAAATACTCAATATGATCAAATGGAGTTTTGAGAAACTAGCACTTCTCATTTGGGAGTTGTGGTTGCTGGGATTTATAGTTCACCTACAATCAAAGAGAATTTTGAACTCCAACAATGGAATTGAGCCAAACTTGGCACACAGAACCCCCAATCGTTCACCGCCCCCCCCCCCAATTCTCCCGAGCCTCCCACCGCCCCCTTGCTTTGCCTCACCGCACACTAGGGGGCGGTAATGCCCACTTTGAGAATCAGTGGTCTATGGGTTAATGTCATAAAACATGATTGATTGGCATGTTATTATAACAGCGGTTAGATTATCCTGTACATATCCAACGTATTATTCTACATATTATGCTTTTGCTATCAATTGTTATATAATCAAGTTAGATTAGGTTATATACCACTTTCTATTGATGGTTTTAGCTACAGTTCGTTCCATATCCTGTTTCTGTCATTGAAACAAGAGTTGCATTGGATCACATGTCGGACACTTCCCAAGTGTCTAGGACTGTGTGATGTATCAGCGATTAATGCGTGCAGATCCCACTAAGGTGGCCTTTTGCAGCTGACAGATGGTAATTTTGTCAGCGCTGATTGTGTTTAAGTGCAGGCCAAAGTCTTTAGGCACTGCACCCAGTGTGCCGATCACCACTGGGACTACCTTGACTGGCTTATGCCAGAGTCTTTGCAGTTAAAACAGAATTAAACTCAAAACAGTATTTTTAAAAATTCAGTTAAAATTCTATTAAATTGGATAATGAAGTGTATATGGGCCAAGTTTGGTCCAGATTACATCAAGACATGTGATAGAAACAAAATACATTGACTTTTAAATAGAGTATGTTATATTATATCTATCTATCTATTACATATAATAAAAGTCAGTGTTTGCGGGCGGTGGGCAGGTGGGCCGAGCGACGGGAGGAATATGTGCCAGCGTTTCAATTGGCTGCCACTCAGGGATTATTTGCATAAATGGCTCTGACTGGCCAGCCTCAGAACTCCAACCCTCTAAGGCACCAGACAGAGGAGATTGGTTGCCACTGAGGGAAAATTTGCATAACGGACTCTGCATGGCCAACATCCCAATATCCAAAATCTCAAAGGTGCCAGAGAGTGCACTTTAAAAAAAGGCTTCCTTCAGCTGATTTAACAAACTAGGCCTCAGCCTGATTTGGCAGTAAGGCTTCCTCTACTTGATTTCCCAGACTAGGCCACAACCTGATTTGACAGTAAGGCTTCCTCTACTTAATTTCCCAGACTAGGCCACAACCTGATTTGGCAGTAAGGCTTCCTCTACTTGATTTCTTCCTCTAGACTAGGACTAGGCCACAACCTGATTTGGCAGTAAGGCTTCCTCTACTTGATTTCCCAGACTAGGCCACAACCTGATTTGGCAGTAAGGCTTCCTCTACTTGATTTCCCAGACTAGGCCATAACCTGATTTGGCAGTAAGGCTTCCTCTACTTGATTTCCCAGACTAGGCCACAACCTGATTTGACAGTAAGGCTTCCTCTACTTGATTATCCTGACTAGGCCACAACCTGATTTGGCAGTAAGGCTTCCTCTACTTGATTTCCCAGACTAGGCCACAACCTGATTTGACAGTAAGGCTTCCTCTTGGCAGTAAGGCTTGATTTCCCAGACTAGGCCACAACCTGATTTGACAGTAAGGCTTCCTCTACTTGATTATCCTGACTAGGCCATTTCCCAGTAAGACTAGGCCACAACCAGATTTGACAGTAAGGCTTCCTCTCTATTTCCCAGACTAGGCCACAACCTGACTAAGGCCACAACCCTGACTAGGCCACAACCTGATTTGGCAGTAAGGCTTCCTCTACTTGATTTCCCAGACTAGGCCACAACCTGATTTGACAGTAAGGCTTCCTCTACTTGATTTCCCAGACTAGGCCACAACCTGATTTGGCAGTAAGGCTTCCTCTACTTGATTTCCCAGACTAGGCCACAACCTGATTTGGCAGTAAGGCTTCCTCTACTTAATTTCCCAGACTAGGCCACAACCTGATTTGGCAGTAAGGCTTCCTCTACTTGATTTCCCAGACTAGGCCACAACCTGATTTGACAGTAAGGCTTCCTCTACTTAATTTCCCAGACAAGGCCACAACCTGATTTGCCTAGGCAGTAAGGCTTCCTCTACTTGATTTCCCAGACTAGGCCACAACCTGATTTGACAGTAAGGCTTCCTCTACTTAATTTCCCAGACTAGGCCACAACCAGATTTGACAGTAAGGCTTCCTCTACTTGATTTCCCAGACTAGGCCACAACCAGATTTGACAGTAAGGCTTCCTCTACTTGATTTCCCAGACTAGGCCACAACCAGATTTGACAGTAAGGCTTCCTCTACTTGATTTCCCAGACTAGGCCACAACCAGATTTGACAGTAAGGCTTCCTCTACTTGATTTCCCAGACTAGGCCACAACCTGATTTGGCTTCCTCTACTTGATTTCCCAGACTAGGCCACAACCTGATTTGGCAGTAAGGCTTCCTCTACTTAATTTCCCAGACTAGGCCACAACCTGATTTGACAGTAAGGCTTCCTCTACTTAATTTCCCAGACTAGGCCACAACCTGATTTGACAGTAAGGCTTTCTCTACTTCATTTTCCTGACTAGGTCCACAACAATGACAGAAGAAGACCAAACTTGGCCTACAGACCCCCCCCAAGATGCACTCTACATCTTGGTGCAGTTTGAGGTAGGATGCACCATGGATGACGGAAATTGCAGTACTTTAACTCACTTGCTTAGAGCACAGCGGCCCACACCAATGACGGATCAGGACCACACTTGCCACACAGAGGCCCAATGCAATACCAAGCTTGACACACAGTGCCCCTATGACCCACTCTACACTCTACTGCCGTATGGAGAAGAGTGGGACTTGAGGTACCTCCATGGATTATGGGATTTGTAGTACTTTCAAAGCCTTTACTTCCCATAGACCACTGCAGCCCTGAACAAAGACCTAAAAAGACTACACTTGGCACCCTGTGCCCCCATGACCCAGTCTCCATCCTTCTACAGTTTAGAGGAGGGTGGACCATGGATGATGGGACTTGAAGTACCAAAGACCAACCTTGGCACACAATGCCTTTCTCAAATAACCCGGGCACTGCCAGGTCCCCAAGCTAATCTGTATATCTGTATACCTTTATAAAACGGAATGTTTGTATGTGTGTATGCGGAGGGCGGGAGGGCAGAAGGGCGGAAGCAGCCACTTTCACAGGCCAGGGCGGATATGTGGCAGCCACTTTCACAGGCCAGGGTGGATATGTGGCAGCCACTTTCACAGGCCACAGCAACCAGCGCGGGTGATGGACCTGCACCAAACTTGGTACACATAACCCCCCTAACCCCCTTTACGTCCTGGTGCGGGTCGGGGGACATGACCCACGGATTATGGGATTTGTAGTACTTTCCAACACTTTGGTTCCCACAGACCACTGAGGCCACCAAAACGACCAATACAGACCACACTCAGCACACACAGCCCCCATGACCCATTCTACGTCCTGGTGCAGTTCGGATGAGGGTGGACCATGGATGATGGGACTTGAAGTGCCTCTACTCACTTCCCAAGTCCGCTGCAACCTCATCCAATCACTGATTGAGACCAAACTTGGCACACATAACCCCCATGACTGCCTTCACGTCCTGGTGAGGTTTGGGGAGGACTGACAATGGATGATGGGATTTGTAGTACTTTCACACCCCTCTGTTCCCACAGACCACTGTGGCCCCCAACAAACACTGATAAAGACCACACTTGGCACACAGAGCCCCAGTGACCCACTCCACATCCTACTGAAGTTTGGAGGGAGAGAGAACATGGATGATGGGACTTGCAGTACCTTCCCTCACTTTCCAAGACTGCTACAAACCTAATCTATGATTGACAACACCAAACTTGCACACAGAGCCCTCACCCAACATTCTGGTGCAGTGTGGAGGAGGGTGGACCATGGATGCTGGGCCTTGAAGTACCTCTACTCACTTCCCAAGTCTGCTGCGACCCTCATCCAATTACCGATTGAGACCAAACTTGGCACACATAACCCCCATGACTGCCTTCACGTCCTGGTGAGGTTCGGGGGAGGACTGACAATGGATGATGGAATTTGTAGTATTTTCACCCCTCTTTTCCCACAGACCAATGTGGCCCCCAAAAATTCACCAATACAGACCAAACTTGACACACAGAGCCCCATGACCCACTCTACATCCTACTGAACTTTGGGGGAGAACATGGATGATGGGACTTGCACTACCTTCAGTACTTCCCAATCCTGCTACAAACCCCAATCCAATGATGGATCAAGACCAAACTTGGCACACAGAGCCCCCATGACCCACTCTACATCCTGCTGCGCTTCTCAAATGACCCGGGCAGGGCCGGGTCCCCAAGCTAGTATAACATATAATAGAGATGGATAGACCAGCCATCCTTTCTGTCCAGCACAGAGACTGTCTTTCCCACGTGACCAGCGAGCACGTGACGCTCCCTTTGCTTTGGTTCTGCTCCCCGCTCCCCTCCCTCCGCGGCACCCCCCAGGCGGAACAGCGCGGCGGGAGGTGCACGGAACAGCCCTGTAATGAATGGAGTGGGTCGGGCAAGAGCGGTCCCCGCCGCCATGACGACAGAACCCGGCGTCGCCCTTGGCAACCTTTGTTGCCGGCAGAAGGAGCCCTCCCATTGGCCGCCGGGGGCCGTGACGTCACGTTCTCTCTTTTGAGAAGGCCGGTCATAGCCTGGCTGACGAGGAGTGCGGGCTCAGTCGAGGAGGAAAGATCCGGCGAAAGAGAAAGGCAGGCAGAGCGGCCAGCGCGGGGAATCCGAGATGGAGAGCAAGCGGGAAGAGAGGTGAGCCTACCACACGCACTGCCTTTGTTTTCTTATGGTTTTCAATGGATTTTCCCTCCTTGAGGGGCATTTACCAGCACGTGGCTGAGGCTGAGAGAGTGTGGCTCGCCTTAAGGCCCCTGCAGAGTCATCTACACTGTCGAGTTAAAGCGGTTTCACACTACTGTAACTCCGTGGTCTTGAACCCTAAGAGTTGTAGTTTCATAGTCTTCTCTTCCCAATATTGGATATATACATAGCCATATAGTCCGGATTATACGGTTTGAACTGGATTATATGGCAGTGTGGACTCATTTAATCCGGTTCAAAGCAGTTCCCCAAATATTAGATATACACAGTCATATAGTCCGGATTATACAGGTTGAACTGGATTATATGGCAGTGTGGACTCATTTAATCCGGTTCAAAGCATTTCCCCAAATATTGGGTATACACAGCCATATAGTCCGGATTATACAGGTTGAACTGGATTATATGGCAGTGTGGACTCATTTAATCCGGTTCAAAGCAGTTCCCCAAATATTGGATATACACAGCCGTATAGTCCGGATTATACAGGTTGAACTGGATTATATGGCAGTGTGGACTCATTTAATCCGGTTCAAAGCAGTTCCCCAAATATTGGATATACACAGCCATATAGTCCAGATTATACAGGTTGAACTGGATTATATGGCAGTGTGGACTCATTTAATCCGGTTCAAAGCAGTTCCCCAAATATTGGATATACACAGCCATATAGTCCGGATTATACAGGTTGAACTGGATTATATGGCAGTGTGGACTCATTTAATCCGGTTCAAAGCAGTTCCCCAAATATTAGATATACACAGTCATATAGTCCGGATTATACAGGTTGAACTGGATTATATGGCAGTGTGGACTCATTTAATCCGGTTCAAAGCAGTTCCCCAAATATTGGATATACAGTCATATAGTCCGGATTATACAGGTTGAACTGGATTATATGGCAGTGTGGACTCATTTAATCCGGTACAAAGCAGTTCCCCAAATATTGGATATACACAGCCGTATAGTCCGGATTATACGGTTTGAACTGGATTATATGGCAGTGTGGACTCATTTAATCCGGTTCAAAGCAGTTCCCGAAATATTGGATATACACAGCCATATAGTCCGGATTATACAGGTTGAACTGGATTATATGGCAGTGTGGACTCATTTAATCCGGTTCAAAGCAGTTCCCCAAATATTGGGTATACACAGCCATATAGTCCGGATTATACGGTTTGAACTGGATTATATGGCAGTGTGGACTCATTTAATCCGTTTCAAAGCAGTTCCCCAAATATTGGATATATACAGACATATAGTCCGGATTATACGGTTTGAACTGGATTATATGGCAGTGTGGACTCATTTAATCCGGTTCAAAGCAGTTCCCCAAATATTGGATATATACAGCCATATAGTCTGGATTATACGGTTTGAACTGGATTATATGGCAGTGTGGACTCATTTAATCCGGTTCAAAGCAGTTCCCCAAATATTGGATATATACACAGCCATATAGTCCGGATTATACGGGTTGAACTGGATTATGTGGCAGCGTGGACTCAACCTTAAAGGTTGTTGGATGCCTGCCATAGATGTGGGCGAAATGTCAGGAGAGAATGCTTCTGGAACATGGCCATACAGCCTGGAAAACTCACAGTAACCCAATAATAATGCACATAATAACAACAATAATAATAATAATGTTGAAGGCTTTCATGGCCGGAATCACTGGGTTGCTGTGAGATTTACAGGCTGTATGGCCATGTTCCAGAAACATTCTCTCCTGATCTTTCGCCCACATTTAGCGCAGGCATCCTCAGAGGTTGTTGGATGCTTGCCATAGATGTGGGCGAAATGTCAGGAGAGAATGCTTCTGGAAAATGGCCATACAGCCTGGAAAACTCACAGAAACCCAATAATAATAATATAATGCACATAATAATAATAATGTCCAACATGTGATTCTGATTATTATGTCTGATGTGTGATATAATACGAAAGCTTTCATAGTGCTCTTGTTTGCTGTGTACTAATCTTGTTGTGTTTCAAATAATAATAATTTTAGTTCTGTAGTGTGGATTCATCCTGAATTCAATAATAATAATAATAATAAAAAACTTTATTTATACCCCGCCACCATCTCCCCAAAGGGGACTCGGGGAGGCTTACATGAGGCCAAGCCCAGAAGTGTATTTTAATACAGTAACGTAAAAGACATAAAGCAATATTACAGTAAAATAATAATTAAAAATAGAAATAAAAATCAAACGCAAAATATAATAAACAGTGATCCTGGATTCATCGCTGAGCCTGGAGCCCCAGGTCTCGGCGGTGGCCGGGAGAGCTTTTGCACAGTTAAAGCTTGTGCGCCAGCTGCGCCCGTACCTTGGGAAGTCTGACTTGGCCACGGTGGTCCACGCTCTGGTTACATCCCGAATAGACTACTGCAACGCTCTCTACATGGGGATGCCTCTGAAGACTGCTCGGAAACTGCAATTAGTCCAACGCTCAGCAGCCAGGTTACTAACAGGAGCGGGGCACAGGGAGCATGCAACTCCCTTGCTGCGCCAGCTCCACTGGCTGCCAGTTAGCTTCCGGGCACAATTCAATGTGCTGGTTTTAACCTACAAAACCCTATATGGTTCCGGCACAGTTTACCTGTCCAAACGGATTCTCCCCTATGAACCATCAAGGACATTAAGATCCTCCGGAGAGGCCCTGCTCTCGATCCCGCCATCTTCGCAAGCGCGACTGGTGGGGAACGAGAGACAGGGCCTTCTCTGTGGTGGCCCCTCGGCTGTGGAACTCTCTCCCGAGTGATGCTAGACCTGCCCCCTCTCTGTTATCCTTTAGGAGGCTGGTGAAGACCTGGTTGTGGAACCAAGCCTTCCCAGAATAGGCTATTGTCTGAATGAATGGCCATGTTTACAGATCGAGTGGAATTGTTTTTACTAGTGATGTGGTTTTATGCTGGGTTTTTTCAAAATGTATTTTAATATGTTGTTGTAGTTGTTTTTAAATTGTATAGCATTGAATTTTGCTGTAAGCCGGTCTGAGTCCCTCTATAGAGGTGAGAAGGTTGGGGTACAAAAGTTTTAAATAAATCAATAAATCAAAATAAATAAATAAAAACTAAGGATGAGATACTAAGGTACTGTTACCACTATAAGAAGTGTATGTGAAACGTTTGCCTCTCTCTTGTACTCTAGTGCTATTGATAATGAGATTTGCTATCCGAAGCAGAGGAAACCGAGGGCAGGTGAAGAACTGCAGAATGTCTGAAGAGGAAGTTTGTTTAGAAAGGATGCATCATATCCAAAACAGGGCTACGGTTAGAAAAAGACCCAGGTTTCAGCCAGTTTGTGAGTCAAATGTACTCTTACCTCAAGTTTCCAAATGACTCATGAAATTTCAAAAGTTTCAAATACCTTCTTTCAGTTCTCTCTTCTTCAAAAGGTGCCTTTAAAAAAATAATCCAATGCCCATCCACACAGCGGAATAAAATCCCTCATAATCTGCTATGAACTGGAATATATCGCAGTGTGGACTCAGATAACTCCGTTCAAAGCGGATATTGTGGGATTTTCTGCCTTGATATTCTGGGTTATATGGCTGTGTATGGATAGGCCCCTAGAGTCCATCTACACTGTAGAATAAATCCAGTTTGACACTGTGCTGGCTCAGTGCTATGAACACACGGGATGCGTAGTTTGGTGCTGTACCGGCACTCTTTGGCAGAAGAGGCTAAAGATCTCGGAAAACTAAAAAAAACTAAAACTAGAAACCCTAGAGAGCTGATGCCCCGCCAAACTATAACTCCCAGGGTTCCTTATCATTTAGCCATGGCAGTTACAGTGGTTTCAAACTGCATTCATTCTACAGTGTAGATCAGGGGTGGGCAATTATTTTTTCCAAGGGGCCACACGAGAGACAAAAGGCTGAACTACATTCTAATCTACATTATTTATTTATTTATTTATTTACTATATATTACACATCATTAATATTAACATATTAATATATCAAAATATTCATATATTATTAGTATTAATATCATAATTATTATAATATAGTATATATATATAGACATTATAATATTTTGAAATTATAATATAATATAGCATTATATAATATTATATTGTTATTATAAAATTATTATAAAATAATAATAAAACTACTAAAATAAAATAAAATGAAATTCCAGAAGACAAGGTGCAAACCAAGATAGAGGCTGACGTCTTCAAGAGAGGAAGGATCCCAAGATGGAATGGCCCAATGGACCCAGCCCAGAGGATGACAAAGCGGACCCAGCCACCGCTTCAGCAGAGCAGAGGAGCAGATGATCGGAGGCTGCAGGCCTCCGCTCGCTCTCGCCCCCAGCTGTTCCCCAGCTGATTGCCCTGCCATGGAGTGCCTGCCATCCCGGGAGGCGATCCGGGCCTGCAGCGGAAGGAGTCGGCGACCTGCGGCGGGTGATTGCCCTGGCGAACCGGCAGGCACTCCAAAGCCGCCGCTCCTCCAATTGTTCTCCGGAGCGGCAGGCTGTCTGACGACGCAGGCCCCACAGCCTGCGATGGGATGGCAGTAGCGGCACCCCTTCCTCTTGGCCCCGCCCCCGACGCCCTTCTCCCCGGATCAGACAGAATCGGCTGCCGGGCCGCAGGTTGCCCAGGTCTGGTGTAGATGCACCCATAGTGCAACATTCAGATCTCTGCACCACAGTGAGGCCCTTCTACACAGCTGTATCAAATCCTTTGAACTGGATTATATGAGTCTACACTGCCATATAATCCAGTTCAAAGGAGATAATGTGGACTTGATACAGCTGTGTAGAAGGGGTCACAGTGTGGTGTAGAGATTTGAATTTTGCACTTGATAATTTGGATTATATGGCAGTGTAGAAGCAGTTTGTGTCTCAATTTTAATAGCTCCGTCCTATGTAATAATTGTGGGATTCATAGTTCGGCAAGGCATTTAGACTTCTCTGCTGTAGAGCTTTAACAAACTCCCCTGAAACACGTTAACCTCTCTAGGAGTGAATTCTGAGTTTGTCACCAAACTACAAATCCGAGGTTTCTATAACTTGGGGCCCTTCCACACAGCCCTATAACCGAGAATATCAAGGCAGAAAATCCCACAATATCTGCTTTGAACTGGATTATCTGAATCCACATTGTCATATATTCCAGTTCAAAGCAAAAAAATATGGGATTTTATTCATCTGTGTGGAAGGGGCGTAGGTCACCAGTCTCATATATTTTAGTTCTGAAATGTTTAGAAAGAAGGCTTTTGAAACTGTATTTTATGGTTTTAATTGTTTATTGCTTTTATATAATTATTGGATTAATTGTTGTTTGTATTTTTACCTTGTCGGCATCTTCTGCCATATGTTAACCGCCTTGAGTCGCCTTCGGGCTGAGAGGGTCGGTATAGAAATATAGGTAGTAAATAAATAAATCAAGAGCTGCCACATTTAGGCCAAAGGCTGTATCTACACTTCCATATAATCCAATTCAAAGCAAGTAATATGGATTTTATATGGCAGTGTAGATGAGGCCATAGGCAAGTTTCCCCATTAGCCCTTAATAAGTTCTTGTGATGATTGAGTTAGAAATTCGGTGCTATTGGCGAAAAGGCCAGGAAATCCCAGGCTTTCTGGCACAAAATCGAAATTGGGAAACGTAAAAGGAGCTGCAGGGGAGGAATAGAAAATAATATTTTGGGTGACAACTTCCAAAATCCCCAATTCCCATTGCCACAAATTGAAAATTTCCTAGCTCTTAGTAGCATCCCCTGCTGCTAAGTGGCAAATGGACAAGAGGATGGAAAGTAATAACGGGGCAAATCATCTTGAATGATTAGCAACCAGAATTTTTGGGTAGCCATGTGTGGTTGAAAGCTTACTTATAATAGTAAATCATTAGTAATGGATTAATGTTAAGCGTATTGCACAGCTTTGCTGGTTGCCAGAAATCCAAGGACACAATGGACTTTCGAAGTATTGCAGGCTTTCCTGTGATGCAATTTGGCTTCCTTTTCCCCCTGGTGAATCACTGGATGGTGCTGTTACGTCAACAGTCTCTGGAATCCAGTGATTTGTAGTTTGGGTTGGTAATTACCATCTTCTGCTAAAGATGCCTGTTCGCTAAACTACAGCTAACTTAGGACACATATACACTGTAGATTTAATAATTTAAATGTCATGGCTGAATGCTGTGGAATCATGGGTGTTGTAGTTTTACAAGGTCTTTAGCCTTCTCTGCAAAATACCGTACTACTCCCATGATCCCATAGCATCGAACAATGGCAGTTCAAGTGGTGTCAGTGTAGATCTGCCCTTAGATTTTACCTTTAGTCCCTCTCTTGTGATGATACCTTGAGAATGGTAGTTTATGGTAATTTTCTAGAGCTTTGGCAGAGAGTTCTAAATGTCCCCAGGAAACTATACATCCCAGGATTCCACAGGCTGAAGATATGGCAGTTAAAGAAGAATAAAAGCACACAATTAAGTAATGTGGTCTGGTTGTACTCTAGATCTATGCAAATCTGAGTATATATACTAGCCGCCTTCCTTTTCTTCTTCCCCTTACTGTGTCTCGTCCACTTGAGATCTCTCTCTCTCTCTCTCTCTCTCTCTCTCTCTCTCTCTCTCTCTCTCTCTCTCAGGTATGGGTAAACCCAAGCCCGGGGGCCGGATGTGGCCCTTTGGGCACTTTTCTCAGGCCCTCCTCTCTCGTATCCTTCCTTCCTTCTCTCTTTCCTTCTTCCTTCGCTCCCTCTTTCTTCTTGTCTTCCACCATTTGTCCTTCCTTCCTTCCTTCCTCTTTCCTTCCTCCTTTCCTCTCTTCTTCTCTCTCCTTCCTTCCACCCTTTCATTCTTCCTTCCCTCTCTCCCTCTTTCTCCATCCATCCTTCCCTTCCACTCTTCCTTCCCTCCCTCCCTTTTGTCTTTCCTTCCTTCCTCCTTACCACCCTCTTTCTTCCTTCCTTCCATCCCTTTTGCCTTCTTTCTTTCCTCCCTCCTTTCCTCTTTCTCTCTCCCTCCATTTCCTTCCTTCCTTCTCTCCCCCTTTCTCCTTCCATTCCTCTCTTTCGTCCTTCCTTCCTTCTCTCTTTCCTTCCTCCTTCTCTCCCTCTTCTTCCCTTCCACCATTTTGCCCTTCCTTCCTCTTTCCTTCCTTCCTCCTTCCCTCCCTCTTCATCCCTCTCTCCTTCCTTCCCTTCCCTTCCCTCTCTTTTGTCTTTCATTCCTTCTCTTTCCCTCCTCCTTACCACTCTCTTTCTTCTTCCTTCCATCCCTTTTGCCCTTCTTTCTTTCTTTCCTCCTTCCCTCCATTTCCTGCCCTTCCTTCCCTCTCTCCCTCTTTCTTCTTCCTTCCTTCCATCCCTTTTGCCTTCTTTCTTTCCTCCCTCCTTTCCTCTTTCTCTCTCCCTCCATTTCCTTCCTTCCTTCTCTCCCCCTTTCTCCTTCCATTCCTCTCTTTCGTCCTTCCTTCCTTCTCTCTTTCCTTCCTCCTTCCCTCCCTCTTCATCCCTCTCTCCTTCCTTCCCTTCCCTCTCTTTTGTCTTTCATTCCTTCTCTTTCCCTCCTCCTTACCACTCTCTTTCTTCTTCCTTCCATCCCTTTTGCCCTTCTTTCTTTCTTTCCTCCTTCCCTCCATTTCCTTCCCTTCCCTCCCTCCCTCCCTTCTCTCCCCCTTTCTCCTTCCATCCTCCCCTTCCTCCCTTTCGTCCTTCTTTCCTTCTCTCTTTCCTCCTTCCCTTCCTTCCATCACTGGGGAGCCAGTCCTCCTAGTAGGGAGTACTAGCATGCGGCCCCTAAGTTAGAAAACTTGCCCATGCCTGATCTATCTTAACTGTGAAATGTATTGTTGTAAATTTCAGTTTGGTCCATATGAAGACTGTAACCAAGTCTGTATTTATCTGATAATACCCTGGAAGACATCAGATCCAATCTCATCTTGGAAGCTCAGTAGAGGATGCATCTACACTGAAGAATTAATGCAGTTTGACGCCATGGTTCAATGCTATGGAATCCTGTGATTTGTACTTTGGTGAGGCACCAGCTCTCTTTGCCAGAGAAGGCTAGAGTCCTGGTAAACTACAACTCTCGTGATTCTTTTACATAAAATGGTGTCAGACTAAATTTATTCTACATTGTAGACACACCCAGAGTCGGGCCCCTTGGCATTCCTAATGTGGTAACTCATGGTGTCACTCCCCATGTGCTTGTGCCAGAAAATACAGTGTGTGCTTGTATCATGTGCCGAAGAAAACATGTGCTTTGAAACTTTGTTGCTGTTAAGTAATAATTCTGACCAAGGCGCATGCGCACCAGAAGGCCTAAAAAGGCAGCATAGTTTTATCGACACGGTTTGTGTAAGCTGGATTTAGGAAAAATGTTTTTGTGGTTATATCTGATTACAGGGATATTATGATTAAAAAAAATAAGGAAATTCTGCTGCAACATTGCATGGAAATGTTAAAACCATTATGGTTTTAAACTTTGTGTTCTATTGCTTATATGTGAGTTATATTTATTTATTTATTTTTATTTATTATTTGCATTTGTATTCCGCCTCTTCCCGAGGGCTCGTGGCGGGTTACAAGACATACATAGTGATCGGCAGGCAACACTCATGCCGACTCACGAACAAAATAAAACAATGCTATAACCATAAAAATAACAAGAATGATACTAAAAAACATCATTAAAACATTGTTAAAATTACACTAAGTGACAAAGAACGGTAACACAGAGTCATAAGTCGATTGAAAGCAAGAGGCGTTATATGTCAACCGAAGGCCTGCTTGAAAAAGAAGGTCTTACAGGCCCTGCGGAGGGGCGAGCTCCCGTATGGCTCTAGCCTCCTCCGGCAGGGCATTCCAGGCCGTTGGAGCTGCTACTGAGAAGGAGCGCTGCCTAGTTGATGATAGGCGGCAGAGGCGGATCGGTGGAATCTCCAGCAGGTTTTGCTCTGCTGAGCGGAGTGATCTCGGGGATCGTATGGGGCAAGGCGGTCCAAGAGGTACGCAGGCCCTAGACCGTACAAGGCTTTAAAGGTCAACACCAGCACCTTGAAGGTGATTCGGTACTCAATTGGCAGCCAGTGCAGTTGCTGAAGGATGGGCGTAATGTGCTGCCTCACCGGCACTCCTGCCAGCAGGCGAGCAGCGGCATTCTGCACTAGCTTGAGTTTCCGAATCGTCGCCAAGGGAAGGCCAACGTGAGGGCGTTACAGTAGTCTAGTCTCGAGATGACCGTCGCTTGGATCACCGTAGCCAGGTCATTCCTGGACAGGTAGGGGCCAGTCGCCTAGCCTGACGTAGGTGGTAGACGCCACCCTGCTGACCGCGGAGACCTGGGTCTCCATGGTCAGCAGGAGTCGAACTGAACACCCAAGCTCTTAACAATTGACAACGTGCTTAATTGCTCGCCGTCCAGAGTAGGCAACCGGCACTCATCCCGGCCAGGCCGACCAGGCCATAGGATCTCCGTCTTCGACGGATTCACCTTCAGCCGGCTGGCCCGCAGCCAACCAGTCACGGCTTCGAGGCACAGATGGAAGCAATCGGGTACGGTATCCGGCCTGCCGTCCATTCGCAGCAGAAGCTGGGTGTCATCAGCGTACTGATAACACTCCAGACCAAAGTCGCGGGCCAGCTGGGCCAGGGGGCGCATATAAACGTTGAATAATAAGGGGGAGAGAATGGCCCCCTGGGGACCCTCCAGTTAAGTGGGAGCCGCCTGGAGACCATCCGCCCCCCTCCACACTCTGTCCCCGATCCCGGATAAATGAGTCCACCCATTTAAGTGCAGTCCCCTGACTCCGGAAGCGGATATGCGGTGGGTCAACAATGCATGGTCTACTGTATCAAACGCTGCTGTCAGATCTAACAAGACAAGCAGTGCCGATCCACCCTGGTCCAGCTGGCGGCGAAGTTGGTCTGTAATGGCGACAAGCACGGTCTCCGTCCCGTGCCCAATACGGAAGCCGGACTGGAAGGGATCAAATCCAGCTGTGTCTTCTAAGAACTGCTGCAGCTGATCCGCTGCTGCCCTCTCAATCACCTTGCCCAGGAAGGGCAAGTTGGAAACAGGCCGGTAATGGAGGGGAGCCGAAGGGTCTAAATTCGGCTTCTTCAGCAGCGGTCTTACCATAGCCTCTTTTAATCCCCCTGGAAGACTCCTTGCTCAAGGGGCTATTTAAGATCGTGCCCAGGGGGTCGCGTAACCTCTCCTGGCAAGGTCTAATAAACCAGGAGGGGCACGGGTCGAGGAGCAAGTAGTTGGTCTAGCTGCAACAAGTAACTTATCGACAGCTGCTGCGTCCAGCAATTGGAAACGGGTGAAGGTGGGCCCGCCGAGTGGCGGCGGAGTCTCGAGTTCGCTAACTGTAGCAAAAGTAGACAATATTGATTGTATTGTCTTATTATTTGGCTGCTGTGTTGTTTTACTGATGTGTTGTTGGGCTTGGCCTCAAGTAAGCTTCCCCCAAGTCCCTTTGGGGAGATGGTGGCGGGGTATAAATAAAGTTTTATTATTATAATATTATATTATTATTATTGAAAGACTGTCATTCTGGTATTGTTACCTGGTGTGGTTTTAATCCCTCACGCTTCCCCGAAAGGATGCCATTGGTCAGTCTGGTTAGTTCTTGGAAGGAATGCCAAGCTTTGTCGGCTGCGTTCAGAGGAAGAAAATGAAACACCTCCTTTAAAATCAACTTTGCCAAGTAAACACTACCCATAAATGTACTGTATGTTGTAAAGTGGGGTTTTCCACCCACTTGGGCACAGTCAATAAGTAAGAAACCCGTATGTTTAAAAGTGGAGTTTTCGATTATCGGCCAGGCGAAGATGGCGGCAGGACGGGCACTCTAGGGCTCCCTGGGGTGTCGCCTGCTTTTCGGGCTGGAGAAGCGTCCGAAAGGAGCGCGAAGCCGGCGGACGGGGTTTGGCGGCTCCAAAGATCTCTCCCTCCCCAAGAGGGAGATTGAGAGAGGGACGGACCGACGTCACTGCGGCGAGCGAGCCGGGAAGCGGGTAGCGGGCGACGACCCGCACTCACTGCCAGCCCAGCCTGGCCTCCCCCCCCCTTAAGCAGAGTGCAGGAGGCTACAGAAGAGTCGAGGAGGAAGGAGGTCGTAAGTACGGGGATCAGCGGCCCGTACGGCACTGGGGAGGCGATACTGGAGGCGGAAGGGAAGAGTGTGGGCAAACAACGGGGCTTCCAACAGCTGCACGGAAGCCCCCCCCCACATTAAGGGGATCGGGCCCCCTACAGAGGGGCAGCCAACCATTCCTGGCAAAGGAAGAGGGTGAAGGAGGAAAAGAGCTGGTGGGTGCCAAAATGGCGGATGAGCTCTGATAGCCCCAGGAGCAGGGAGGAAGAAGAGCTTTTCGGCGGGAGCGCCATCTTGGAAGGGGAAAAAAGACATACTTTCAAGAGTAAAACAGAGTAAAGCACAACTGACAGCAAAATGATGGCGGCGCTACATGAATGGGCCCCAGAAGCGGAAGAGAGGAAGAGAAGGAGGGGAAGGAGACCAGAAGAGGAAGAGGTAACTTTGGGGACATTCTCACAGAAATACGAAGGTTGGGGAAGCTCAAGATGGACTCCTGCAGACGATCGACTCTCTAGTGACGAGGCAAGAGAGGCAGATCAAAGCGATCCAGGAGCACTCCCAACATGCAAGACCAGAACCAACCGGAGAAACACTTCCCACAAAGAGGGAGCTGATGAACCTCTATGAAGATGGAAAAGAAGCGCCTCAGGCCAAGGGGAAAAACGTAACAATACGTGAAGGTGGAGTGATGAGAGGGGAAGAGATGAAAAAACAGCCAGCAACATCAGAAGAAAGCGAACTCCACTTCAAAAGAGAGAGGAAGTTCCACTGGAAGTGCCAAGATTGAATAAGAAAGATTCCAAAATCTCTGCCCCCCAAAAAAGAGAAGAGGGGAAAAACCAAGAAGATGTTGCACCTTCCAAAAGTTCCACCCTGATTGCAGATAAGAACAAAGACAAAAAGATAGGGACGCAGCCCAATAGGAAGAGAAGCGGGATGAGAACAGCCCAACAAAAAGGAAAGAAAAATCTAAAGAAAAGGTGTCTTTACCCTCTAGAGTTGTATTTTAGTCATCTGAGATGTGACGAACTGGAAATGGATGTAAAAAGCCTCGAATCTCCTAAAGAGAATGGTTAGAAAGGGGACTGAGGGAGATGAAGGGGTACAGACCTAGCTATATTAAAGGTCTAGGAATGGACAATGGATACCAAACAGGGACTGTACAAGATAAGCAAGACGAACCCAAGAAAAAGGAAGCTAGAAGAAAACTCGTTACCCTTATTTCTATCCTTTCTCAACACCCTTATCCATTACTATCCTTCCCAGATCCCTGACCAGTCTACCACCGCTACCACCCTTA
This sequence comes from Anolis apletophallus, assembly GCA_030556195.1. Lineage (NCBI taxonomy): Eukaryota > Metazoa > Chordata > Lepidosauria > Squamata > Anolidae > Anolis > Anolis apletophallus. The sequence goes on along the minus strand of JARBWK010000008.1, from coordinate 138,558,013 downwards.
ACCCCCACCCCTCTCTACCCCTCACCCCTCTCTACCCCTCACCCCCCTATACCCCCAGTTCGCCCTACCCCAAAACCACCCCCCCATCTGTACGTATCCAAAACTTTCAATAAAAATTTAATTAAAAGTGGAGTTTTCCACCCAGTTGGACACAGTCAATAAGTAAGAAACCTTCTGTTTCTGTAAACCTTTGCACTCCTTAGTAAGCTAAAAGAGAAATTCTTGTGGATCTGGAGAATGGGAGAGGAGGCCTTTTCTTTCCAGAGGGAGTTGGCATTTATTGCTTTTGTCCCAGAAGGTTGGTGAACCAAAGAAAGATGTTATCCAGTCTGAGTTTCAAAAGATCCAGAACCAAAGGTCGACCAAGACAGTGCTTTGGTTGGTCTTCACAGAAGGTGCGTCTATATTGTATAACGAATGCACTTTGACACTTCCATGGCTCTATGCTATGGAATCATGGGAGCTGCACTTTGATAAGGTTTTTAACTTTCCCTGACAGAGTGATGTTGCCTTACCAAACTCCACATCCCAATATTCAATAGTCTTGAGCCAAATTAATTAAAGTGGCATCAAACTGAATTCTACTGTGTAGTTCAGTGGTTCCCAACCTTTTTTTTTTGACCAAGGACTACTCTCTAACATTAGCCCCAAAAGGGTTATGAATCAGTTTTTGGTCAACTTTAGATTCGGTTTGGTTATTTGGGGTGCGGATTCAGAAAGTTGCACTGGATAGACCACATCAGATCTGATTTCTGATACAGAACATATGCCACCCAGTAGTCACCATCTGCTCACTCATAGGAAACCATATTTAATAAACTAGAGCTGATGTGATCTATCCAATGAAATTTTCTGAATAATCACACCAAATAACCCCAGGAACAGGCCCAAAAACAAAAACACCAAAGCACCCCTGCTTCCAGGCAGCATGTGGAAGGATCATAATAATAATAATTTTTATTTATACCCTGCCTTGGGATCTTCTGCCTTGATATTCAGGGTTATATGGCTGTGTGGAAGGGCCCTAACTCAACCATCTTATAATAATAATAATAATAATAATAATCTTTATTTATACCTGCCACCATCTCCCCAAGGGGACTCGGGGCAACTAACATGAGGCCAAGCCCTTCTAAAATACAATACAACACAGTAAAGTACAAAACAAAATACATCAAAAATAGTAATAATTAAAAAAAATACAGTTACAATAACAAATGGAATGATACAGGAAATTATCACAATAAAAACCGAATAGGATGGGCAGGCCAAGTGGACAAGATAAAATGATAAAAACCCTGGGTGAGATAGGAGTAGGAGATAGCAAATGAGGTGGGGGGGGGGGGCAAGAAAATGAAATAGTAGGGACAGGCTTTCAGTTTAGAATGGGGGAAAAGTGCGTCATAGGGGAACACTATAGAAGGAGCAACACAACTGGAGGGGATGGTCACTCTTCAAAGGCACAACGAAAAAAGCCAGGGGGAGAAGCAGCAGTCAGAAGGCTTGTTGTCGTGCCTTTCGTGGGTAGTCAGCCTCTCCCCTCCTTACATCCCCGTTGCCTCTGCACTATAAGACGGTTTCGTGAGTCCAGTTGTTCTTATTGCAACGGTGTAGTAACAGTGAGGCCGCAGATAATATTTTAGTTCTTGGGGATCACTGGTTGGTCCATGTACCACAGGTTGGGAACCATTGATGTAGATGCACGCTAAGTCATGATCTTCCTTGCAGTGCTGTTGTGATTACAAATGAATGTGCAGAAGAGGGAAAGGCCACTTTTGGTAGCGGAGATCTAGATTCTTGTAAAGCAATCACAGTAAAAACAAGTGGTGGCAAGCTTTAATTGAATTGAATTGAATTTTGTTTCAATTTAGGGATTGATTTAGTTCTGACGTCCCTTCTCTGAGACAGATACCTAAAAACAAAAAACTGTCCTTCCCTGTTATTGATTAAGAATTGCTTTCTTACTAAGGGATAACAGACTGTAGGGTCACTTCATCTTCTTCTTGGCTTTTCTTCACAAAGGTTCAGCAAGGACTCATCCCACGCTTTCTACATGCGCGTTGATAATTCGGAGGTTGGATGTGTCCTTCGAGCCTGTGCAATGGATTTCTCTGGTGAAGCGCAGTGTGCACAGAACTGACCTCACCCTTTAAACGAAAGGTTCGTCTGCCGGGGCCTAGCAAGCTTAGGACGGTGGCAGCGAGGTCCTCAGGTCGTAGGTTTGGTTCGAGTTAATGTTAAGCGTATTGCACAGCTTTGCTGGTTGCCAGAAATCCAAGGACACAATGGACTTTCGAAGTATTGCAGGCTTTCCTGTGATGCAATTTGGCTTCCTTTTCCCCCTGGTGAATCACTGGATGGTGCTGTTACGTCAACAGTCTCTGGAATCCAGTGATTTGTAGTTTGGGTAGGTAATTACCATCTTCTGCTAAAGATGCCTGTTCGCTAAACTACAGCTAACTTAGGACACATATACACTGTAGATTTAATAACTTAAATGTCATGGCTGAATGCTGTGGAATCATGGGTGTTGTAGTTTTACAAGGTCTTTAGCCTTCTCTGCAAAATACTACTCCCATGATCCCATAGCATCGAACAATGGCAGTTCAAGTGGTGTCAGTGTAGATCTGCCCTTAGATTTAACCTTTAGTCCCTCTCTTGTGATGATACCTTGAGAATGGTAGTTTATGGTAATTTTCTAGAGCTTTGGCAGAGAGTTCTAAATGCCCCCAGGAAACTACAAACTTCTCTTGGATGGTTGATCTTACAGGGTTAAATGAGCACCATCTGCCCGGGTTTGAAATCAGAGTTTTCCTTCTCCTAGGATAGTTGTCAAAAGGCTAGAGAGCCCATCTTGCCCTTTGACGCTCTTTGTCAGACCCTTCGGTTGTGACCTGTCTGGCGTGGGAGGCCCTACCGTTGGCTATTATGCCACCGCCAGCATAGCTCACAACTTCATTAGGGTACGCAAGCCTCTCCCCCACAACAAGGGGGCACCAACGGAGAGAAGGGTCACTTCATACTTATATGTTGTATTTCTAAATTCCATCTGAACAGTACTTGGTTATTGTACTTAGGAGGCCAAAACGTCACCTCTCCCATAGATCTTATTTTATATTGTTTTATTGTGTTATGTTTTTATGTATATTTGCTTTTGTTTTTATGATTGTAGACGGTATCGAATATTTGCCTTTTGTATGTGTAAACTGCCCTGAGTCACTTCGGAGAGAGAGGGCAAGTTAGAAATAATAATAATAATAATACTCATGTAATAATAAATATCATTATTTCTAATAATAATAATAATAATAGGAAAATAATAATAATACCGTAATTATTGGAAAAGCTGACACGATATAAGGATTTAAAGATCGAACTGCAAAGACTCTGGCACAAGCCAGTAAAGTGGTGAGCGGCACACTGGGTGCAGTGCCAAAAGACCTTGGCATGCACTTAAGCACAATTGGTGCGGACAAGATTACCACTCTATTGGGATCTGCACGCATTATTTGCCGATACATCACATAGTCCTAGACATTTGGGAAGTGTCTGACGTGTGATCCAAGACAACAGCCAGCATAGTGACCTTGTAATAATAATAATAGTAATAATTATAAGAAATAATGATATTTATTATTACATGCGTGGATTTTGTATGTACTAAAATGGTGTTAGATTTTTTTTCGTGTCAGGAGCAACTTGAGAAACTGCAAGTCACTTCTGGTGTGTGATAATAGTGTTAGATAAAACTCCCTGAATGTGGCAAATACGATAAATATGAATACAGCAAGAAATACAGATGATTAAAAGCATGCTTTAGAGAATACGAAAAGAAACTTCCATTTGAAAAGCTAATAGGATCCAGCTCCTAAGACAATTAAATTAAGTGCAATGAAAAAAACTTCCAATTAATCTAAAACAAGTTCTCTTTGAGTCTCGTTTAAGAGAGGGAAGCAAGCTAATAGTGATGCTGGTGATAATATCCTCTGTTAAAGGAAATGCCGTGGGAGTTCATCTGAGCACACAAACTCCCTAATCCCCTTTTCTTCAATGCCTCCCTTCTTCGATCTAATCCTGTTGGCACTGAGTTTGCAACTCGAAATGAACTATCTTGCTTGCCGATCGGCATGTCCTGTTCTAGCCCTTTATAATCACCCACAGTATTTTCCCTATTACATATTGTCCCCAGATACCTCTGGAAGCCACCAAAACAGGTCTGGACCTGTGACAATGGTTGGGTTTGTGTGTGTTTTTGGATTATTTTCTTTGGGAGTGGACAAGTGCCAACACAAGAGACACCGGCCATACGAGGCCAGCCCTGTTCAAGCAGGAACAGTTTGCCACATTCTCGTTTCTTCCTGCCCGAGTTGAAATCGGAACGCATGACTCAACGCATGTGCTGTCAGTAAACAGATGTTTCCAATGGGGAGAAACACCCAAAAATGGCCTTCCTTGTTGCATGAATACGGGGAGGAATCCCTTGCTCCTTATGGCTGGATGTCTGTCTCTTCCTATGTCCATTTCTCTGCAATTGCACCATTTCCCTTCCCTGTTGCATCACAGCCCTTCCCACTGTCTTACATCCAATGAAGGGCTTTCCTGGCTCACACACCCCTCCGGTACAGAGGCCAATACGAATCCAGAAAAACTGATGTAACCACTACCTCTCAGTTATGCAAAGCCAGAGAGCACCTGTCGTTTGACTCTTTGCATCAAGACATTTGGGATTTTGACTCTTTGCATCAAGACATTATATCTAGTCTTTTAACTTTTTTGCTTCCAAGATCATTCTGCATTTTTTTGGTGTTCTTTGACCCTGTTTTTCCTGATATCCTCCATCTGAACCCATAATCTCCTGTTTTCCTTTGCCTCAAGGTCCCTTCTTATAACCAACCTGGGCACAGGTCCCAGTTTTTCTTATATAGTGGGACAGCCCCAAGTTTTCTATTACCAGTTCTTAGTAAATTATTGTACTAACTTTTATGATGTCTAACCCATGGAACCGATTGCATGCAGATAGTTTTGGCTGATTCACTTCTCTATAAAATGTCATCAATTTATGAGGTAGTATAATAAATAATACAATGGTTAACAGTAACCCAGATAACACAAGGAACTAGAAAGCTAGGAAAGGGTGTCTTTTAAAACTTAAAACCTTTGCACTGCTTGAAACTACTTGAAGGCACAAAACAATAATGAATAAGAGACTTTATGGTTGTGGCTTCTTTCAGAATGTACCCGCATTGTAGAATTAATGCAGTTTGACACCACTTTAACTGCCATGGCTGAAGGCTATGGAATCTTGGAATCTATAGCAGTGTTTTTCAGTCTTCCTAATGCCGCAACCCCTTAATACAGATCTTCATGTTGTGGTGACCCCCAACCATAAATTTTTTTGTTGTTATGTCATAACTGTAATTTTGCTACTGTTATGAATCGTAATGTAAATATCTGGTATGCAGGATGTATTTTCATTCATTGGACCAAATTTGGCACAAATACCCAATACGCCCAAATTTGAATACTGCGGGGGGGATTGAGGTTGTCATTTGGAAGTTGTAGTTGCCAAGATGTATAGTTCAACAATCAAAGAGCATTCTGAACTCCACTAAACCAAATTTGGCATACAGAATTCCCATGACCAAGAGAAAATACTGGGAGTACTTGGTGGGCATTGACCTTGAGTTTTGGAGTTGTAGTTTACCAACATCCAGAGAGCACTGTGGCTCAAGCAATGATGGAGCTGAACCAAATTTGGTACGACTACTCAATATGCCCACATGTGAACACTGGTGGAGTTTGGGGAAAATTAACCTTGATATTTGGGAGTTGTAGTTGCTTGGACTTATAGTTAGCCTACAATGAAAGAGCACTTTAAACCCAGCCCACAATGGATCTGCACCAAACTTGGCACGCTACCTACATGACCAATATTGAATATTGATGGGATTGGGAGGGCGGGGGGCTGTTTTTGAATTCTGGGAGTTTTAGTTCACCAGCACCAAAAAGGAAGAGAAGGACAGGCAGAGAGACCTTCAACCTTCTCTGCCAAAAGGGTTCCATCAGAAATATGTGTTTGCTGATTGTCTTTGACGACCTCTCTGAAACCCCCCTGGCAACCCCCCCTTTCCGGTGCCCTGACTCCCAGGTTGAGAAACACTGGGAGGCACCATCACTCTTCGGCAGAGAAGGCCAAAGACCTTGTAAAAGTACTATTCCCAGGACGACATATAAAAAGAATGAGAATGTGTTTTCATACACTAAGGCAGTGTTTCTCAACCTGGGGGTCGGGACCCCCAGGGGGGTCATGAGAGGGTTTCAGAGGGGTCGCCAAAGACCATCAGAAAACATATACTTATGATGGTCTTAGGAAGCCCTTTCGCAGAGAAGATTGAAGATCTCTCTGCTTGTCCTTCTCTTTCTTTTTAGAAACAGACTGTGAATTCTCCCACCTAAAGCTCTACTCTGCGGTGATTGGCAGGCCTGCCAGCCAAGGGGAAGGCTGTTTCTGAGACTCCAAGCCGGGGGGGGAGGGGGAGAGCAGGCTTGCTTGGTGCATGGCAACATGATGCGCATGTGTGGGTGAGGGAGAGTGTGTGAGGTGGGATGGAGGCTCACGCCAGCTAGTCCCTTCAAGGCATGAGGGTTCTGTGTAGGAAGTTTGACCCAATTCTATCATTGATGAGTGGAAGGGGCTCTTTGATTGTAGGTGAACTATAAATCCCAGCAACTACAACTCCCAAATGTCAAGATCCATTTTCTCCAAATTCCACCAGTGTTCACATTTGGGTATATTGAGGATTAGTGTCAAGTGTGGCCCAGATCCATCATTGTTGAGTCTATAGTGCTCTCAATGTAGGTGAACTACAACTCCCAAACTCAAGGTCAATGCCCACCAAACACTTCCAGTATTTGCTGTTGGTCATGGGAGTTTTGTGTGCCAAGTTTGGTTCAATTCCATTGTTGGTGAGTTCAGAATGCTCTTTGATAGTGGGTGAACTATAAATCCCAGCAACTTCCAAATGACAAAATCAACCCCCCCACTTCTAAAAAATACAGTTATGAAGTAGCAATGAAAAGAATGGTTAGGGGTCACCACAACATAAGGAACTGTATTAAGGGGTCGCAGCATTAGGAAGGTTGAGAAACACTGCACTAAGGCATTACTGGTAGTTTGTAGCATACAGATTTGGGGGGGGGGGGACACGAAAGGATTCTAAGTACTTCTGGAAAATGCAAAAATAGATTTGCTTTTCTTTAAAAATCTGCAGCTGCAGTGGCATCTAATGTCCTTTCTTTGTGGACCTTTGGAACTAGGAATAATTAGCGTTTAAAAATAACTTTCCGGCCTTGGCTCACATGGCACTTGCATGGCAATTTTCGCTTTTGAAATACTTCTTTTGTGGCGTTCTCTGAGAAAAGGAGTGTCGGAGAACATACTCCACTTGTCTGTAAAGGAACAGAGACAGTTTCTGTGGCGTCACCATAAAACAGGATGATCTGGTAGCTTTGATGACTGAGCCTGGGGGCATGTGGCTTTTGTTTCCCATGATATTCGCTATCATTACCCTTTTGCTTTAGCCTGAGTCATAGCTCCACACTCCATATGCACTAGAAAATCCATGTGAGTAGTAGCTGTGTTTGTGTCCTGTTGTGCTTAGTATTGAAGTTGTTTCACTACAGAGTCCCTGAGACACCTTCCACACAGCTGAATAAAATCATATATTTTCTGCTTTGAACTGGAATATATGGCAGTGTGGACTCAGATAACCCAGTTAAGCAGATATTGTGAGATTTTCTCTCTTGATCTTCTGGGTTATATGGCTGTGTGGAAGGGTCCTGAGATACTTTCTAGGCCAGTGGTTCCCAACGTTTTTTTGACCAGGGACCGCTCTCCAACATTAGTACAAAAAGGGTTACAATTCAGTTTTTGGTCAACTTTAGATTTGGTTTGGTTATTTGGGGTGCTGATTCAGAAAATAGCATTGGATGGACCACCTCAGCTCTAGTTTCTGATACAGAACATATGCCAACCAGTAGCCACCATCGGCTTGCCCACAGAAAATCATATTTGATAATCTAGAGCTGCGGACCTTATTTTAGGTCCCGTGGTCCACCAGTGGGCCATGGCCCACAGGTTGAGAACCACTGTTCTAAGCAGAATCCCAATACTTGGTAGGGATCTCATAGGTCATCTAGACCAGTGTTTCCCAACCAGTATGCCGTGGCACACTAGTGTACCATGAGGAATCATCAGGTGTGCCGTGGGAAATTGGAACCTCCAATACCCTTTCTTCCTCCTCTTGCCAAACACTTTTTCTTCTCCACTCAGGCTCACTTCTTCCCAGCCTCGCTCTGTGAGCGTGTTCAGGAGGGGGGAGGGAGGAAGATGTGGGGCGAGTCTGCGCAGTAGCGTCCGCACGGGTCATGTCTCCCTCCCTCCCCTCTCCCCTCCTGAACACGTTCACGCTGCTCGCTTGGATCAAAATGGGGGCAGAAGGGGCAGCGTGAGCAAAGCGAGGCAAAGTGAGCATAGCGATGCTGGGAAGAAGGGAGCCCGAGTGGAGAAGAAAAAGTACGTGTTCGGCAGGAGGGGGAAGAAAGGGCGCGAAGGGGAAGGGGGAGGAAGAGGTCTCTGTCGAAAGCTGGCATGGGCAAACTTGGACCTTCCAGGTGTTTTGGACTCCAACTCCACCATTCCTAGTAGCCTCGGGCCCTTTTCCTCCCCCCCCCCCCAGCTACTTAAGCAGGAAAGGGCCTCAGGCTATTAGGAATGGTGGGAGTTGAAGTCCAAAGCACCCAGAGAGCCACATATCTGTGTGAGATGAGCTTCTCTAGCTTGACTGCGATAAAAACTAAACACAGAGAGAGACTGACAGCTGTTGAGCAAGACCTTCGTGTGTGTTTTTCTGCCATGCCTGCCAAGATATCTATGTTGTGTTCATCGAAACAGGCCCAGGTTTCACACTGAGTGTATAAATACATGTAAAAACATATTAACTATATGTTTTACTGTGTTAGAGTTTCATTTTGGTTGGTGGTGTGCCCCAGGATTTTGTAAATGTAAAAAATGTACCGCGGCTCAAAAAAGGTTGAAAAACACTGATCTAGAGTGACCAACCTCTATACCTTGGATCTCTAGCTGCATTATCTCAAGTGTGGAGCTATCCAGCCTCTTTTTGAAGACACCGTGAGAAGGAGAACCCGACCACCTTCTCTAGGCAATTGGTTCCATTGTCAAAGCACTCTTGCTACATTCTTCCAATGTTCTATCTAAGGCCCTTCCACGCAGCTGAATAAAATCATATACAGGTCCTTCCAAAAAAAATTAGCATACAGTGTTAAAGTTCATTATTTTCCATAATGTAATGATAAAAATTAAACTTTCATATATTTTCGATTCATTGCACACCAACTGAAATATTTCAGGTCTTTTTTTGTTTTAATACTGATGATTTTGGCATACATATCTCAAAAAATTAGCATATTCCAGCCGACCAAATATGCTAATTTTTTGAGACAGTATTTTTGGGTTTTCAGGAGCGGTATGCAAAATCGTCAGTACAAAACAAAAAAAAGACCTGAAATATTTCAGTTGGTGTGCAATATATGAAAGTTTAATTTGTATCATTACGTTATGGAAAACAATGAACTTTAGCACTATATGCTATTTTTTTGAGAAGGACCTGTATTCCCTGTTTTGAACTGGAATATATGGCAGTGTGGACCCAGATAACTCAGTTCAAAGCAGATGTTTTGGGATCTTCTGCCTTGATATTCTGGGTTGTGTGGAAGGGCCCTAAGTCAACCGTCTTATAATAATAATAATCACCATCATCATCTTTATTTATACCCCGTCACCATCTCCCCAATGGGGACTGGAGGCGGCTAACATGAGGCCAAGCCCTTCTAAAATACAATACAACTCAGTGAAATACAAAATACAAAACACATCAGAAATAGTAATAATTTTTAAAAAAATACAATTACAAAATAAATGAAGTGATACAAGAAATTCACACATAAAAACGGAATAGTATGGGCAGGCCAAGTGGACACGTTAAAATGATAAAAACCCTGTGTGTGATAGGAGTAGGAGATAACAAATTATAACTCAAAAACTATTCAACCAGGCTCTACCCTGGAGCGGGATTGAGCAAAGAACAAACATGCAGGCAAGGATCATCTTGGATGTTGGGTGCTTTGCTCTAACACTGAGGGTCCCAACCCTGCAGTGTGTAGCAGTGTGTCCAGATTTGGCATTTGTGTGCGCAAAGGTAGTAAATTGACCACAATCAGGAGCGACCACTAGCAGTTAGCCATTAACCTTGGAGTGCGCCTGGGGTGAGAGCTACCTGTTTTACGCATGGAAGGTGAATGACTTAAAGTTTAAAACTGGTACATCTGGAAACTAGTGCTGTGGGGTTTTGCAATCCTGGCTTCCTCTTAGCAGCTATTTTTTTTCCTATGCTGCTGAAGTCTGTGGATCAAAATGTCATGAAAAGCAGAAGAGCAACGTCAATTGACAGTATTGTTTAACCTGACCAGAACATATACGTACAGGAGTTTTAAAAGCCTATGTTTACTATTAAAACTTCCTGGAAGGGAACGGTTAAGTAAGACAGGAATGCAGTAAAATGGATTTATTGCAGCTTCTGGGGTTGAATGTTATGTAAGATCCCGGAAAACGTCCTCTTTACTACAACTCTCATCTTCAGGGTTAATGCTTTGGAGAAGTTCAGAACAAGTAAACATTTCTCAGGTCTAGTAATGGCGCCACTCTCTTATGTTTCTCTTACTCGGAGGAGTAGAAAGTGCTTGCAGGTTATGAAAAATTTGCAAATTTTTCGAGAAGTGTGTACAAGAGAGAGGGAGGAAGGGATGGAAGAAGTAAAGAAGACAGGCAAGGAAAGGAAGGAAAGTGAGAAAGAAATAAAGGATAGAGTGGAGAGAAAGAAATGAGAAGGAGGGAAGGAAGAAGTAAAGAAAAGGAAAAAGGACATAAAGAAAGGAGAGAAAGAGTGAGGGAGGGAAGAAGGAAGTGGAAGAGTAAGAATGGAAAGGAACTAATATGGTTTACTAGAGTTGCCAGATTGAAAACTAAAGAAGGCTCCTGGCCCTTTAATGCAGTGTTTCTCAACCTTCCTAATGCCGCGACCCCTTAATACAGTTCCTGATGTTGTGGTGACCCCCAACCATAAAATTATTTTAGTTGCTACTTCATAACTGTAATTTTGCTACTGTTATGAATCTGAATCAATATCTGATAGGCAGGATGAATTTTCATTCACAGGACGAAATACCCGATACACCCAAATTTGAATAAAGGTGGGGTTGAGGGGAGGATTGATTATGTCATTTGGGAGTTGTAGTTGCTGGTATTTATAGTTCACCTACAATCAAAGAGCATTCTGAACTCCACCAATGATGGAATTGAACCAAGCTTGGCACACAAAACTCCCACGACTAACAGAAAATACTGGAAGGGTTTGGTGGGCATTGCCCTTGAGTTTAGGAATTGTAGTTCACCTACATCCAGAGAGCACTGTGGACTCAAACAATGATGGATCTGGACCAAACTTGGCAGGAATACCCAATATGTCCGAATGTGAACACTGGTGCAGTTTGAGGAACATAGACCTTGACATTTGGGAGTTGTAGTTACTGAGATTTATAGTTTACCTACAATCAAAGATACTACTCTATGGTGAACTTGCCACGGGTCAGCGCAAGAGAGGCAACCCAAAAAAAGAGATATAAGGACTCCCTGGAATAACATCTGAAGCTCGGCCAGATTGATCACCAACAATGGTCCACCCTGGCCTCACATCGGGAGGCATGGAGACACACTATCCACAATGCTGCGGCCTCTTTCAAGAAGACACGGCGAATGGGTCTCGAAGAGAAACGACAACGCAGAAAGAACCGCAACTTGGAAACAACATCACCCAAGGAGACTTTCTGCTGTGCTTTCTGCAACCGAACTTGCCTATCTCAGATGGGCCTTTTTAGTCATCAACGTGCTTGTAAAAAGCGTGGGGTGAGTCCTTCCGGAATCTTCGTTTGCGAAGTAATGCCGAGAGAGAGACAATCAAAGAGCATTCTGAACCCCACCAATGATAGAATTGGGCCAAACTCCCCACACAGAACCCCCATGACCAACAGAAAATACTGCGTTTTCTGATGGTCTTTGGTGACCCCTCTAACACCCCCTCACGACCTCTCCAGGGGTCCTTACCCCCAGGTTGAGAAACACTGCTTTAATGGTTGTGTAGAAAAAAGGACTTGTGGCAAACTTTGCTTTCCTACTCAAGGAAATGAGCAACACTTGAAATTCCACATTCAATACTATTTTAAAGGGACAGGAGCACTCTGGTAACCCTATTTATTATCCAGTGCGTTTTGCTTCCCACGTACAAGGTTCCTTTCCCTTGGGTAGCTAGACTACACATAATTTTTTCCATTCGTCTAGCAGCCTCTGACATAATGAAATGTTTGTTATTACAGTGTGAAACCTATGAGTCAGCTTGAGTGCTATGGCTTTTTGCCAGCTGCGTCTTCCTTCTGATTGGCTTTTTCTCAACACCAGTTGAAAAAGAAAGGTAGTGGTTTGAACAGTGAACTACCTCTGGAGACCCAGGTTTGAGCCCTCCCTCGGTCATAGAAACCTATTAGGCAAGTCACAGTCTCTCAGCCTCAGAGCAGGCCTGGGCAAACTCCGGCCCTCCAGGTGTTTTGGACTTCAACTCCCACAATTCCTAACAGCCTACCGGCTGTTAGGAATTGTGGGAGTTGAAGTCCAAAACACCTGGAGGGCCGGAGTTTGCCCAGGCCTGGCCTCAGAGGAATGTCATGGCAAATATGCAGACAAACAAGTTTGCTTCCATGTCAACTATGATAGCTGAAACCCCCGGTGGCACAATGGGTTTGAAAAACCCTTTGTGCTGGCAGTACTGCTGACCGATAGGTCAGCGGTTCAAAACTGGGGAGAGCGGGTTGAGCTCCGTCTGTCAGCTCTAGCTCCCCATGCGGGGACATGAGAGAAGCCTCCCACAAGGATAATAAAACATCAAACATCCGGGCGTCCCCTGGGCAACATCCTTGCAGATGGCTAATTCTCTCATGCCAGAAGCGATTTGCAGTTTCTCAACACACTCCTGACACAGAAAAAAAAGGAGCTATGACAGCTAGGATTATGGAGTTGTTAGAAAATAGGTTTACTTTTGATTTGTAAATAAAAGCATATACTATTAATTGCCTACTTGGCTGCATCTTCCGAATTTCGGACACTTTTCATGTTCCGAAATTCTTCTCAAACTTTGGAGAATGTCGAAAAAGGATCTGACACAAAAATAACTGTTACATCGATTTTCTCCTGAATTTCTCTTCTGTTGCCATCTTTTCCTTGCAAACTTTTGAGGAACATTGCAACCAAAATTCTGGAAATTTGACATCTTTGCTACTCATGCATAAATATTGGTCTTCTCTCTACGATATCAGTTCTCTTATAGCAGTTGTATTCGTGCAATGGTTTTGCCAGAAAGGCCATTAAATGGCCGAGAGAGAGAGAGAGAGAGGGAGAGAGAGAGAGAGAGAGATCGTAGAGCTTCCAAGAAATATTTTTAATAGCTTTAATCAGCAGGGTTAGAAGTTGACGTCAACAAGCTCAGCATGAGATGCCTACAACGCCCTTTTATTTCGGTTTCACAGTCCGTGTGTGTGTGTGTGTGTGTTTTCCAGGACCGTTCCACATTTCTATGGTTGGGTACTGTGCATTTTCCAGATGATATGTCTATGTTCCGGAAGCATTCTCTCCGACATTTTGCCAATTCTGTGGCAGGCATCCCCAGAGGTTGTGAAGTCTGTTGGAAACGGGGCAAGTGAGATTTATATAGCTGTGGAATGTCCAGGGTGGGAGAAAGAACTCTTGTCTGTTGGAGGCAGATGTGAATGTTTCTTGTCTGGAAACAATCAAGGCCAGCTAATCACCTCCCAACAAAGGATTCCCCTGGGCAGTAAGCAGCCAGACCTTGAAGCTGCAAGACCATTAAATACTGATCAAGGTGGCCAATTGCAACATTCACATCTGCCTCAAACAGACAAAGAGTTCTTTCTCCCATCCTGGACATTCCACAGATATATAAACTCCACTGTCCATAAGTAAGTACCATATATACTGTACTCGAGTATAAGCCGCCCCGAATATACTTTGAAAAAATGAATTTAGGGTTAGGATTATGTGTCCAGGTTATTTGAAAAAGGCATTGTTTGTTTTGTGGTGTTAGGTAATATCATTTAGTTAATTAGTAACACTATTGATTAAAAAAAGTTTGGTCCAGATCCATAATTGGCTCTCTGAAGGTAGGTGAACTACGGGTCCTATACATCAAGGTCATTTGATCCATTATCGGGGGTCCATTATCGAAGGGATGCACACAGCTCTGCCTTGATGCATGGTGAACTACAACTTTCATCCTGTTGAGTCAGTCCCCTAAACTCCTCAAGTCTATTCAGTTTCCTGTGTGCTGTAGGAAAGGGTAGGAAAGGGTTAAGGGAGAGGCAATAGGTGGACTTGTGCAAATTTCACAGCAATGGATAGAGAAAGGAACCCTGGGATGCATGCCTATGGTGGACGAAACATGTCAAATCTAGGATGAAATGGTTCTCGAATGAAAGGTGGTGGGATTTATAGTTCACCTACATCCAGAGAGCACTGTGTAATGATGGATCAGCAACTTGGCACAAATACTCAATATGCCCAAATGTGAACACTGGTGGAGTTTGGGGAAAATAGACCTTGACATTTAGGAGTTTTAGTTGCTGGGATTTATAGTTCACCTACAATCAAAAAGCATTCTGAACTTCCCACACATAACACCCCATGCTTTGAAGGGACTCACTGGCATGAGCCTCCCTCCAGCCTCGCACACTCTCCCTCACCCCACACATGTGCACCACGCTATCATCCGGTGAGCACACCTGCTCTCCCTTTCCCGCTTGGAGTCTCAGAAACAGCTCTCCCGTTGGCTGAGAGGTTGGCCAATCACAGAGGAGAAGGGCTTTTGGTGGGAGGATTCAAAGCTTTGCAAATTTCACAGCAATTGATAGAAAAAAGAACCCTGGGATGCCTGCTTATGGTGGACGAAACACATCAAATCTAGGATGAAGTGGTCCTCAAATGGCATCCCAGGGTTCCTGTTTCTACCCATTGCTGTGAAATTTGCACTTGGAACTATAGCTTGTCTGTGGAGGCAGAAGGCTGTCTCTGTAAGTGGACATCTCTGCCACATACACATTTTAAACTAGTATTATGTGTATAGATTTGTGGTTTTTCACTTCCAAAAGGATCCTTTGCTCCTAACCCTAGTGATAGAAGGGGGCTGACTGTATTCCCAACCTATATATAGTGACTTAAAGACTTTTACATTTGTTTATTTTGCCCCAGCTGGGGCAGGCTCATTGAATGAGTTGTTGAATGGAGAGTTGACATGTAGGTCAATCCAATTGATTCAGTGGGATTAATTATTTGGGATTAAAAAGAGAATTCAGAACACAGTGTTAAGGTGGCAAGATGGAGAAATAGTTCACAAACAGAAAATCCTTTTGCAGAACCTCAGGTGTCTGTGGACTCCAAAAACTCCCTTCAAACGCAGTGTGGAAAACTACTGCTGTGTATTTCTCAGCACGGGCTCCAAATAAAGCAATTTCCAAGTTCTTCCGCTCTGTTTGTAGACAGGAAGGAGGATCGAATCTCCTGGGAAGACTTGAACATGAGGAAGAAGTTAAGGGGGAATCTACACTCCAGAATTAATGCAGTTTGACACCACTTTAATTGCTATGGCTGTATGTTATGGAATATGTGGAGCTGTAGTTTTACAAGGTCTTTCGTTTTCTCTGCGAAAGGCTCCCCGATGCCTCACCAAACTACAGTTCCCAGGATTCCATAACACTGAGCCATGGCTATTAAAGTGG
Organism: Anolis apletophallus; assembly: GCA_030556195.1. Lineage (NCBI taxonomy): Eukaryota > Metazoa > Chordata > Lepidosauria > Squamata > Anolidae > Anolis > Anolis apletophallus. Next base: position 138,542,041 of record JARBWK010000008.1, on the reverse strand, counting down.
TTTCAAACTGCAATAATTCTACAGTGTAGATGCATCCAAAGTTTTGTCAGCACATAGTTTTATCTCTTTCACTTTTTGACTGCGTGGGATGGCGCACAAACCCACTTCTTAACCCAATGACATTGTCTTGCTTATTCTAGGCTGCTCTGTTGACTTTATGGGAATGGTTTCCGTGTAGTTTGATGCCATGGGAATCTGGTCTAACCATGCTTATCATTTATTTATTTACAGTATTTCTATTCATATTCCACCCTTCACACCCCGCAGGGGACTCAGGGCGGATTACAATGTACATATACATGGCAAACATTCAATGCCATAGTCACACAACATATATAGACAGACACTCAGAGGCTATTTAACATTCCAGCTTCTGGCCACCAGGGGAGCTGTCTCTTATCATGAGGAATAATTAAGATTACTTCATGCTGTGAAGTACATACAACCTAGTCCCATTTTCATCCCTTGTCTTTACGCCAAAGAATTAAGGCGTAACTGTGAATCATAAAATAATGTCAATATTGAGTCAATTGGGCTGCAGTCCACTTAGTATAGTGGTTTAAGTGTTGGACTATTACTCTGGAGCAGTGTTTCTCAACCTGGGGGTTGCGAGGGGGTGTCAGAGGGGTTGCCAAAGACAATCAGAAAACACAGTATTTTCTGTTGGTCATGGGGATTCTGTGTGGTCTCATTGGTGGGATTCAGAATGCTATTCGATTGTAGGTGAAGTATAAATCCCAGCAACTACAACTCCCAAATGTCAAAGTCTATTTTCCCCAAACTACACCAGTGTTCACATTCTGCCATACTGAGTATCAATACCAAGTTTGATCCAGATCCATTATTGTTTGAGTCCACAGTGCTCTCTGGATGTAGGTGAACTACAACTCCCAAACTCAAGGTCAATGCCCACCAGAACCTTCCAGTACTTTCTGTTGGTCGTGGGAGTTCTGTGTTCCAAGATTAGTTCAATTCTATCATTGGTGAAGTTCAGAATGCTCTTTGATTGTAGGTGAACTATAAATCCCAGCAACTACAACTCCCAGATGACAAAATCAATCACCCCACTCCCCCAACCTCCCCAGTATTCAAATTTGGGTGTAATAAGTATTTGTGCCCAATTTGGTCCAGTGAATGAAAATACATCCTGCCTATCAGATATTTACATTACGATTCATAACAGCAGCAAAATTACAGTTATGAAGTAGTAACAAAAATAATCTTATGGTTGGGGTTGTGGCATTAGGAAGGTTGAGAAACACTGCTCTGGAGAGTTTAAATTCCATTCAACCATGGAAAATTCAGTGTGCAACCATGAGCAAGTCACACTCTCTCAGCCTCAAAGGAAGGCTGTGGCAAATAACTTCTAAACAGATCAGTGCCAAGAAAACCACTGCATCATAGCCTCACCTTAATGTTGTCATAAGTCAGAAATGGCTTGGAGCCACACATCAAGGATAATCTCTGTGTTGGTTCCCACAATGGAAATCTACAAAAGCAATTGCCACTTTTCTGGTTCCTTGAATGGAAAGTTTTATGGGTTGTTTATCAAAATGCCTGGTATTTCAACCACATGCCAATAAAAGCAAGCACACCACTTGCTTTTATTGGCATGTGGTTGAGATACAAGTATCTATCTCTATCTATCTATCTATTAGGGCTGGGCAATCATGGTTCTAAATGGTTCTAAAGTACTTATCAAACTAAAGTTCTGGTGGTGAACACTAGGTGGCGCTGGTGCTTTGCTTCTACAGTGTTGCTAAAGTTCTGGTGGTGAACATTTCAGAACTCTAACAAAACTTTCAAAACGTCATTATTATTTCATTATTGGTGATTTTTAAGACAGAACCAATTAGGAACTGCCATTTATAATGAAATTTTGAAAGTTTTGTTAGAGTTCTGAAATGTTCACCACCAGAACTTTAGCAACACTGTAGAAGCAAAGCACCAGCGCCACCTAGTGTTCACCACCAGAACTTTAGTTTTGTAAGTACTTTAGAATAATAATAATAGTAATAATAATAATTAACCATTTAGAACCATTATTGCCCAGGCCTACTGTCTCTCTCTCTCTCTCTCCCCTCTCTCTCTCTCTCTCTCTCAATCATCCCATAGACTCAAGTGTTAGCACTTAAAGAGTAGGAAGAGAAGAAAACTTGGGAGTTCATCCACACTATACAATTATACTGCTTTTATCCCACTTTTAACTGCCGTGGTTCCATTCTGTGCAATCCTGAGATGTGCTGTTTAGCAATTCTCAGCTAGAGAGCTCTAGTTTGTAGTCCTACCATCATGTAGTGTCAACTGGGAAGGGGAACTCAATGCAAAGTGCTGTACATTGAATAAAGATAATACCTTCCTTTTCTTCTGTGATCCAATAAGTCTTTAATTGTAGTGGCTCAATGATGTGGAATCCTGGGAGGTGTAGTTTTCCCTGCCCAAGAGTGCCTCACCAAACTACAAATCCCAGGATTCCATTGCATGGAGTCATGGCAATTGAAGTGGTGTCAAAACTGTGTTAACTCTACAGTGTAGATGCACTTTTAATTAACATGGCAGGTTGTAATAATACCCTTCTACCTTATAGAGTTGTTGGAAGGGTCATTTAGCATTTTCAACAGTTTACCTGTATTATATGGGTGCATTGTGTTTATTTTTTTAAAAAAATCTTTTAATATATTACATTTGGCCCGGCCATAGATTTAACTTTGTGTGTTTTGTTTATATGTGAGTTATACTAATTGTATTGCTTTACTGTTTGCTATTTGTTATTTTACTACTGATATGATGTTATTTTATCATGTGTTGTGGGCTTGGCCTCATCTAAGCCGTCCCGAATCCCTTTTGAGAGATGGTGGCGGGGTATATATAAATATTATTATTATTATTATTAAAAAGCTTTTGAGAAGCTAGAATGCCTTAGCATTGGTTCCTCTCCTATGAAAAGATAAGATTGCTTTAGCTACTGAGAAGGGAAATTTTCTGGTAGAATTGCAGTTGCTCTAAATTTCCTCCCATGGTTTTTTCAGTGTTGCAAATTGCAAAACTCTAAGGTTGAAGCTATTTCAGTACGTTGGACTCTTTCTTTGGGTGTTTGCTGCCGTATAGTGGTGAGAAATGAGTCCTACTCTGTTATTGCTTCAGGCATTTGTATCTCATTTGCTTGCTGATACAGATTAGAATTATACAGATTGGAAGCAGCCAGGCTTTGAAGCTGCAAGGCCATTCAATGCTAATCAAGGTGGCCAATTGCAGCATTCACACTTGCCTCAAACAGACAAGAGCTCTTTCTCCCACCCTGGACATTCCACAGAAAATAATACAGTGTCTGCTTTTTCCACTGTATTACTTTGCATTGTTTATTATATTTTACGTTTGATTTTTTTCTTTATTATTATTATTATTATTTTACTGTAATGTCTTTTATGTTACTGTATTGAAATGCATTTCTGGGCTTGGCCTCATGTAAGCCCTCCTGAGTCCCCTTTGGGGAGAAGGTGGCGGGGTACAAATAATAATAATAATAATATAAACATCTTGTCTAGCTGGCTTTTGAAGTATTGCTAGTTTAATTGCATCTAAAAACACACATATATATTGGGTTGCTGTGAGTTTTTGGGGCTGTATGGAAATGTTCCAGAAGCATTCTCTCCTGACGTTTCACCCACATCTAAGACAGGCATGCTCAGAGGTTGTGAGGTCTGTTGGAAAGTAGGCAAGTGGGGTTTATATATCTGTGGAATGTCCAGGGTGGGAGAAAGAACTCTTGTCTGTTTAAGGTAGGTGTGAATGTTGCAGTTGGCCACCTTGATTAGCATTGAATGGCCTTGTAGCTTCAGAGACAGGCTGATTGCTGCCTGGGGGAATCCTTTGTTGGGAGGTGTTAGCTGGCCCAGATTGTTTCATGTCGTAAATTTTGCAAGCAGCCGCAGTTTCCAGTATTGGCAAAAAACTTCCAGAAAATAATATTGTAGGAATAATAACAATGACAATTATCTCATCTTTGCAGGTACACCTATGAAGACATGAAGAAGACAGCGGACTGGCTGTTGTCCAAGACGAAACACCGTCCCAAAGTTGCCATTATCTGCGGATCGGGTCTCGGAGGGCTGGCTGACCTGTTGAAGGACCAAGTTGCCTTTGAATATTCCAAGATCCCCAACTTTCCCCAGAGCACAGGTAAACAAAGTATTAAAACAAGTCTGACCCTACTGCCCAGCAAGGGACCCAAAAGGGTGAAATAAAGCAAGAGGGGTAAAGAGGCTGCTGTGCAAGTCAGTAGCCACTAGGGGGAGCTGGTAAGAGTTAACCCTGTCCTTCCCTCCTTTCAGTGGTTGGTCATGCTGGCAAGTTGGTGTTTGGAAACCTCAGTGGCACTCCCTGCGTTGTGATGCAAGGCCGCTTTCATATGTATGAAGGCTACCCGCTCTGGAAGGTGAGTTGCTCCTCAGGAGCTCATAGAATTATAGAGTTTGAAGAGACCACCCAGACAGTCCAACCTCCCGCAGTGCAAGAAGACACAATCAAAGCACTCCCCACAGATGGCCATTCAGCCTCTGCTTTAAAAACCTCTTTTGGAAAAACCCAGGGTCACAGTGTTTCAAGGAAAGGAGTATCTAATCACAAAAAATTACACAAACACCTCCAACGATGTGCAGGGTTCCTTTTAAGCCATTTTTGGTCCTGATTGAGCCTGAGATTGAATATGAGCGATGATTTCTTTGTCCAAAGGAAAATTATTTGACTATTTTCCTCTCACCTAAAATGTAAGGGCTACCTTTTCAGGGAGATACAGTAGACTCTCACTTTAGCCGCTGGCAAAAAAAATGAAAAAACAGTACTTTAAATAAAAAAGTACTGTTTTAATAGTAATCAATAATAATATGTTGTGTATACATATAATATTGGTAATGTTGTAATGTAATGCAATATATTACTACTACTACAAATAATACTATGATACTATAACTATATATTTTGTGTTACATGCAATATTACTAATAATATTGTGATATAATTGTTATAGTTCAATGTGATATTGTTATAGCACAATGTAATATGTAATATTGATGTTGTGCTGTGGCAATAATATAGTTTATTGTATTTGTATAGTTCAATGCGATATTGTTATAGTACAATGTGATATATAATATTGATATTGTACTGTGGCAATAATTATAGTTCATTGTATTTGCATTTTGCTTATGAGTCGCTCTGAGTCCCCTTCGGGGTTGAGAAGGAAGGCATATAAATATCATGAAATAAATAAATAAATAAAGTCAATTTAGAGTTTATAGTGAGGTATAGTATTGGTTCTATTAACTCTCAAGTAACCAGAAACTATGTTTATTTGGCATCTACCAATGCCAATGAGTGCTGGTGAATTGAGAGTCTACTTACCGTATGTGGTACTAGTAGAATCCTAGAGTTGGAAGAGACCTCGTGGGCCATCCAGTCCAACCCCATTCTGCCAAGAAGCAGGAAAATTACATTCAAAGCACCCCCCAACAGATGGCCATCCAGCCTCTGTTTAAAAGCCTCCAAAAAAGGAGCCTCCCCCACACTCCGGGACAGAGTTCCACAGCTCTCACAGTTAGGAAGTTTTATTTATTTAAAGCAAGCCTACTCCCTCCTCCCTATGACTTCCCCTCACATATTTATCCATGGCCCTCATCATGTCTCTCCTCAGCCTTCTCTTCTTCAGGCTAAACATGCCCAGCTCTTTAAGCCACTCCTCATAGGGCTTGTTCTCCAGACCCTTGATCATTTTAGTCGCCCTCCTCTGGACACATTCCAGCTTGTCAACATCTCTCTTCAATTGCGGTACCCAGAATTGGACACAGTGTGATTCCAAGTGTGGTCTGACCAAGGCAGAATAGAGGGGTAGCATGACTTCCCTGGATCTAGGCACTTTACTCCTATTGATGCAGCCCAAAATCCCATTGGCTTTTTAAGCTGCCGCATCACATTGTTGGCTCATGTTCACCTTCCTGTTCACAAGGACTAAGATCTTTTTCACACATACTGCTCTCGAGCCAGGCATCACCCCCCCATTCTCTATCTTTGCATTTCGTATTTTTCTGCCTTGCATCCATCCCTGTTGAACTTCATTTTGTTAGTTTTGGCCAATCATCTCTCTAATGTGTTTAGACAGTTTTCAATTCTAATCCCATCTTCTGGGATATTGGCTGTCCGTTCTAATTTGTTGTCATTTGCAAACTTGATGATCATGTCGCAGCTGGCTGGGTGTCAGCTGCATTAAGATCACTTCTGACCAAAAGGTCATGAGTTCGAAGCCAGCCCGGGTCGGGGTGAGCTTCCGACCAATTGTATAGCTTGTTGTCAACCTTTGCAACCCAAAATACAGTTGCATCTGTCAAGTAGGAGAATTAGGTACTATCTATGTGTGGGGAGGCTAATTTAACTAATATATGAGGCCATAAAAGAAAATCTCCAGCAAAGCATGCGGCGAATGCGGAAGTACTTCATCAGTGTTGCAGATGGACAGTGAAGCGACAGCTCCCCTGGTGGCCAGAAAAGTGGAATGTTGGATAGCCTATGTCTGTCTATATGTGTTGTATGTCTATGGCATTGAATGTTTGCCTTGTATGTGTACATTGTGAACTGCCCTGAGTCCCCTGTGGGGTGAGAAGGGTGGAATATAAGTACTGAAAATAAATAAATAAATTCTAACCCTTCATCTAAGTCATTAATAAAGATGTTGAACAGGACCGGACCCAGGATGGATCCTTGGGCACAGACTTTCAAATAATTTGACTTGAGTTCAAATCCCAGCTCATTTATGACATTTCCCAGCTGCTTTTATATCAGGCATGTTCTGCCAATGTAACCTACCTCAAATGACTGTTTAGAGAGTTTTAAAACTGAGCAGTGATGATATATTATGGGATAGATTAAGTTCTGCAAACAGATCTCTAGGACTTACCTGTTTTGCCTTACTCTGATTCCAGTATCGGAGAAGCCTGTCCACCTCTCACTATTGTCTTCTTTTCCGTCCCACTTTCCAGGTGACCTTCCCAGTCCGAATCTTCCATCTCCTTGCCGTGGAGACCCTTATTGTGACCAATGCAGCTGGAGGGCTCAACCCTGAGTACAAAGTGGGAGACATCATGGTGATCCGGGATCACATCAACATGCCTGGGTTTGCTGGGCTGAACCCACTGATTGGTCCCAATGATGACAGGTAAAGTGGATAGCTCCTCTTTTGTCTTTAGATGACTCCTTGTGTGACTCAATGAGGTTATGAGGTGTAATGCCATGGGCCTGGTGTTCTTATGCGGAAGGGAGTAAGCATTCCATTTTTTAATATCACATCCCACGATTTCCCATGAGCACAGTTTGAGGTACTGATCCCGGTATCTGTCAAGGATGTGTGGTGATGCTGAGAAGCATTATCGCAAGCACAATTATGAAATCCTTCATAATTCATAGCCTTCAGCAAATTGCGCATTCAGTCTCACAGGATGACAAATGCTGAATAAAAGTTACCAAGTAAACTCCATGATAGATTCTGCTAAGAGATAAGTTGGAAATAACTTGAATGCACACAACAACAACAACAACTGCAGCAGCAACACTCTCCTAGAGCCCCTATGTGCCTAGTAGTCGGAGTTGAGCACAACCTCTTCTGAGAACAACGGCCTCCATCTTGGTTCCTGCCGCACCTCATCTTTAGTTTTTTTATTTTATTTTAGTGGTTTTGATGGTTTTGGAATGTGATTGAAGGTCTGTGTATGGAATGTAATTGATGGCTTGTGTATGCTATCTTTACTTGCTTAATTGCATTATATATATATATACCATTTTATTTAAATAAATAATTTTATTTATTATTTTATAATATAATATGATATATTATAATATAATGTGGTATGGTATAATATATTATTATTTTGGTATAATGTATATTATAATATGATATATTATAGTATAATATGGTATGGTTTAATATATTGTGTATACTTATAATATTGATAATGTTGTAATGTAATGCAATATAATACTACTACTACTAATAATATGATATTATAATTATATATCCTGTGTTACATGCAATATTACTAATAATATTGTAATATAATTGTTATAGTTCATTGTGATATTGTTATATTACAATGTGATATGTAGTATTGATGTTGTTCTGTGGCAATAATGTAGTTTATTGTATTTGCCTTTTGCTTGTGAGCTGCTCTGAGTCTCCTTCAGGGTTGAGAAGGGCGGCATATAAATGTCATGAAATAGATACATACATACATACATACATACATAGATGCCGGAAATGGAAAAGATGGGGAAAGCCTTTACTTCTGTTTATGTTTTGTCTGTCCTTGTTAATTGTATAATGGCATTGAATGTTTGCTGCTTCACTTGGTCTAACGACAGGGCAATCTTCTATTATTATTTGATACACAACAAGATTAGTACACAGCAAACAAGATCACTATGCTGGTTGTTGTATTGGATCACACTTCGGACACTTCCCAAGTGTCTATGACTATGTGATGTATCGGCGAATAATGCGTGCAGATCCCAGTAGGGTAACCTTTTGCAGCTGACAGATGGCAATTTTGTCAGAGCCAGTTGTGTTTAAGTGCAGGCCAAGGTCTTTAGGCACTGCACTCAGTGTGCTGATCAACACTGGGACCACTTTGAATGACTTGTGCCAGAGTATTTGCATTATTATTATTATTATTACTATTATTATTATTAATCTCTTCACAGATTTGGGACTCGCTTCCCTGCCATGTCAGATGCCTATGACCAGGACGTGAGAAAGCTGGCCCATACAGTGGCGTCCGAGATGGGTTGTTCTGGGTGCCTCCGCGAAGGCGTCTATGTTGCCTTAGGAGGTCCCAACTACGAAACCATTGCTGAATGCCGCTTCCTGCAGCGACTGGGTGCCGACGCCGTAGGTCAGTTGTGGACAGAGTTCAAGGGAAATTATTACAGTGATATCTACATGTCTAGGCTTAGCTCAAATAAATGATGGACAGATGGTTCCAGAGTTTCTTCTTCAGCCCTCATGAAGGTCTAAAACTTTGTGATTGTACCTTGTGAGCCTCAAATCCCTTTACGCATCTACAGGTAGTCCCCAGGTTATAAACAAAAGAAGTTCTGTAGGTTTGTTCTTAAGTTGAGTTTGTATGTAAGTCGGAACAGTATGTAAGCATATCTCTAGTCAAAAAAAAATAAATTAAACTTTGGATAGTAGGCCTGGGTAGGTCCGTTGGAATGTTCGTAAAATTGGAATGAATTCGGATTAAATTCACTTTTGAAGCGGTTTTGAACCAACCTGGAAGTGAATTTGCCATTTTGAAGCCACCACCGCCATTTTCGGAAAGGAATCGGCGGGTTTCCCTTCCCTGGCCTTCCCTTCCGTGTGCGGCTCTCGCCCAGTTCTGAGCGGAGGGAAGGCATCCGCGTCCAAACTGGGTTAAACATGCGTGTCCTGTCCACCATTAATGAAGCCATTCTGAAATTTCGGAATTAATTTGGGGAATTCCAATTTTTTTCTGGAAAATTTCGGAAGTCATTCAGATTCGAAGCGCCAGCGCCCCCTACATCCGGAACGAGTTTTGAACCTTTTTTTTGTGATCAAACAGGCCTATTGGATAGCATGTGGTGTTGTTTTGTGATCTGTGTCACCTCCTTTTCTGCCCCTGTAATTATTGAATTTTGGAAAATTTGGCTTGTTGTACAAATGATTGGTAAGAAAGCTTCAGTGGAGACACCTTTTCCCTTTGATAATAACTCTTTCAGGAGTGAAGTTCCCTTTTTAGGGGTAGATTCCTCTCTGAACCCCGTTCTGAATTATGAGTCGCTTCTAAGTCAGATGTTTGCAACCTGAGGGCTGCCTTTTAAAATTAATGCAGCTTGATACCATTTCTTAACTGCCATGGCTCAACACTATGGCATCCTGAGAGTTGCACTAGGTGATGCACCGGCTGACATCTAAGACTGAAGACTACAACTCTCGATAGCATTGAGCCATGGTCATTAAAATCCCGTTAAACTGCATTAAGATCTGACATGGGAAAACTTCGGTCCTCCAGGTGTTTTGTGTCAGAACTATTTAAAATTAACTAGTTATTTTTAATTACAAAAATGTGAGTTAAGCTCTGAAAGGGTTAATGGATGCAATAACTCGGCAAAAGCTACAGTTCTAAGCAGCAGGTGTGGCTGTACTTTAGTACCCTCAGTCTGTGAGAGGTCTCTGTGGGAGAAAAGCCTCAGTGCATTAATAGGCCTCCTCTGTATGAGAAGGCTTCAGTGGTAGTTTGCCCCAGTGGGAGAAAGGCCCCAGTCTGAGAGAGCCCGCAGTGTGTGAGAAGACCTCAGTGTGAGGTAGGCCTCAGTGTTAGTTGACCTCACTTTTTTTTGTCATGTCAGAAGCGACTTGAGAAACCGCAAGTCACTTCTGGTGTGAGAGAATTGGCTGTCTGCAAGGACGTTGCCCAGGGGATGCCCAGATGTTTTGATGTTTTATCGTCCTTGTGGGAGGCTTCTCTCATGTCCCCACATGAGGAACTAGAGCTGATAGAGGGAGCTCATTCGCGCTCTCCCCGGATTCGAACCTGCGACCTGTCAGTCTTAAGTCTTGCTGGCACAGGGTTTAACCCACTGTGCCACCGGAGGCTCCTCTTGTGGGAGTTGAACTCTAAAACACCTGGAGGGCCGACGTTTGCCCATGCCTCATGTAGATACACCCTTGGATATGCTGAAGAAGATATGAAAGCCATTGAGGGACTATATTAGAGATGTCCTCCAACTCTTTTCTGCTCTTCCCTGCAGGCATGAGCACGGTCCCCGAGGTGATTGTGGCCCGCCATTGCGGCATGCGCGTCTTCGGCTTCTCCCTCATCACCAACAAGGCCATCCTGGACTACGAGACCAAGGAGAAGGCCAACCACGCCGAGGTCCTGGAGGCCAGCAAGCAGAGCGCCCGCACCCTCGAGAAACTGGTTTCCCTGATAGTCCAACGCATCGAGCGCAACAACAACGTGAAGTGATACACAGAGAGAGAGGGGACCTCTAGCTTTCCGCAATGAAGAATCGTTCACACCTCAGCATGTCAACTCTCCCCTCTTCCTTCCTTCACTTCCCCAAAGATCCGTCATGGTCAAATCCGGCTGCTACGTTATTATTTTTTCGCTGTCAGCTTGTTTTCTGTCCTGCTTCGGTGGGAGAAGAGCTTTTGCCACCAATGAATTGTCCTTCTATTTGTGTAGTTGACCTGTGGTGCAGTGTCGGTCCATCTGTTTGCCTCCCTGTAGTTTTAGAACCTTGTTTCTGGTTGTTTGTATTGCAATACTCTTCCCCCCTTCTCCCCAGAGTAGTGCCAGGTATCAAAATCACGTGGGTCTTGCACCAGCTCACCTTTTAAATCGCCTTCAGAATTTTTTTTTTAAAAACCCTAATAATTTGGAATTACAGAATGCCAATTTCTGAAATTCTGAAGGAGTCTGCTTCCCATTTCAAAAAGCGTATATCAATAGGTAAATTAAATCAGAACCAGGATAATCAACAGTTTCCAGTGCCACTGCTAGGGTTTATTTGCCCCAAACATAGATGAGACTAAAAGGATCTCATTTTGTCCAATAATAATAATAACAATAATAGGAGAAGCTTACACAATATGAGGAATAAAAGATCGAACTGCAAACACTCTGGCACAATCCAGTCAAGGTGGTCCCAGTGGTGATTGGCACATTGGGTGCAGTGCCTAAAAACCTTGGCCTGCACTTAAACACAATTGGCGCTGACAAAATTGCCATCTGTCAGCTGCGAAAGGCCACCCTACTTGGATCTGCATGTATTATTTGCCGATAATTTCACTTGGGAAGTGTCTGACATGTCATCAAATTCAAAAGCCAGCATAGTGATCTTTTTTGCTGTGTACTGATCTTGTTGTGTATCAAATAATATTATTTTATTTATAACCCGCCCTATCTCCCCAAGGGGACTCGTGACACTTTTGTCCCAAAGCCGGTGAACCAGGGCTTCTTCCCGATGCAATAATCAACATAAGGCCTTGAAATAAAAGTGCACAAGACCTGCATGTAGACAAGTAGTAGATCAGGGAGAAGGCTGATGTGTTGGCTTTCTGTGTACAGATTGGTTTAGAGGAGGATTCAATGAACTGAGCCTGAAACATTTCTGTTACCTTGTGAGAAATAAGTCCCCCAGTCCATTGCCATATCTGTAGCTCATCTTGATCTTTTTAAAAAGGTAAATGGGACTGTTTTTAAGGTACCATCCCAATCAAAAAAGCCCCTTTTTTCCTCAAACCTTGAGGGTGATATTCTCACCTTCCAAATCCCCCAACTTTTGCAGCTAGATTTCTAATAGAAGTGCCTGGTAAGAGACATCATTGAGACACCTTTCACAGCTATTGTGATTGGGCTGTGGGTTTTTGCAATGGACCATTGTGAATGGACCATCGCACCTTATGGCACTTCTCAGGCCTAGGAATGCGAAGCGTGCTACGAAAGAACAATATACATGTACATTCCTGACGTTCAAGAATTGGTGTATTTTTTAAAGCAGTGGCAAAGATGTGCGAGCAAGAGTGGCTCATTCTCTTTTTGATCGTGACCCCTTCCTCGTGCATCCTATTTTCTGCATTGGGAAGGAATAAGCGTCCTTTAGGGCTCTTTGGACATGCTCAGGAATGCCCCGGAAGGGCCCAACAGCCTTTATTGTCCATGTTATTTAAAGAAAAGATGTATTGTGTCTGCCTGTTACTTTCCTGACTTAATCATATTCGGAAATAATATGTAGACATGAGATAAAAAAAAACTTTGACAATTCCTTTGCCCAACACCCATGCTTTGAGAGAGCTTTGCATCCAGCGGAGATGAGGCTAGGGTTGCCAATGGACCAAACCTTCTGTGCTCTTGTGTCTTTTGCAGCCACTCAGTTTGCAGAATGCATTGTGTCAGGCCTCCCCCGCCACAGTAGAAATGTATTGAATATTATCCTTAAACCTGTGTCCCTTTGGATGTTGTCGGACTACAACTCCCATTGTCCCCAACATGGACTTGATGGGAATCCAGCAATGTTCAGAGGGCCACACATTGGCCAACCTTGCTCTAACATCCAATGTTTTTAGGTGAAATTATGATATGGCGGCTTCTGTGCTTTGCAAATTGAACTCTACGTGTCTGAGACTTGTATTTTACTTTTCTTTGTTCCTACTGTAACCTCATAACCGTGCAAATGGCAGCTTAATACTGCCAAGACACTGGAGGCAATGACAACGAATGTGCACACGAAGGATATCGACTCAAGAGGCCCCAAAGGTCTCGGCAGGTTCAGAAACATATATATATATATATAAGTAATGTATGTATACAATATGAATATCTCTATTTTTTTAGAGGAGTATCCGCATTCTGCACTTTTTATTTTTATTTAAATGAATGAATGAATGGCGCCCTGGTTTTAATTATTATAATATGAGTGAATAATAAAGAAAGTTGGAACAGACAAATCGATGATTTTATTTGTTTATCGTGTCAGAAGCAAATTGAGAATACAGTTTGTTTATTTGCGGTATATCTATTCCTCCTTTGTCATGCCTGAAGGCGACTTGGGGTGGCTTACAAAGGTAAAGGTTTCCCCTTGACATTAAGTCCAGTCGTGTCCGACTCTGGGGGGTGGTGCTCATCTCCATTTCTAAGCCAAAGAGCCAGCGTTGTCCGTAGACACCTCCAAGGTCATGTGGCCAGCCTGACTGCATGGAGTGCCGTTACCTTCCCTTCAAAGCGGTACCTATTGATCTACTCACATTTGTATGTTTTCGGACTCCTAGGTTGGCAGAAGCTGGGGTGAACAGCAGGAGCTCACCCCACTCCCTGGATTTGAACCTCCAACCTTTCGGTCAGTGAGTTCAGCAGCTCAGCGGTTTAATCTACTGTGCCATCAGTAGAATATAGTTATAATGTATTAATAAGACCACAAACAAGGTTAAAAACTTGGCATTATACTAAATTTCCTTTGACCAGAAGCTGGCCACTTCGAGTGCCTTTTGTGTCGCTGTGAGAAGGTCCTCCGTTGTGCATGTGGCAGGACTCAGGTTGCATTGTAGTAAGTGGTTTGTGGTTTGCTCTTCTCCACACTCGCATGTTTCCCTGATAGTGCAACACTCATAACAACAAACAAACAAAAACAAAACACAACGGCAAGGACTTAAACATCCAAAAAACCAAAAAGATGTTACAGCACATGCACAAAACTTACTCCCCTGGCCCTGCCTCCTCCTGTGCGAGGGGAAAAACAAACAAACAGCTGCAGGGCCACTTCCCTTGATAGAGAATTGGCCATTTCCAAGGATGTTCCCCAGGGTGTGCCCAGATATTTTACCATCCTGTGGGAGACTTCTCTTTATAGATCAGTGAAAGGTCCAGGGTGGGAGAAGGAACTCTTCTACTTTACCCAAGTGTAAATGTTGCAATTGCCATTGATTAGCCTTGCAGCTTCAAACCCTGGCTTCTTCCTGCCTGTGGGAAACCTTTGTTGAGAGGTATTACCTGGGCCAGATTGTTTCATGTCTGGAATTTATTTATTTATTTATTTAATACATTTTCATGCTGCCATTCTCAGTGCAAGGGCGACACATGGAGGTTTACAGAGCGGTACTATTCAATGCCTATCTCTATATATAATAAAGCGGAATGTTTGTTTGTGGGTGGGTGGGTTTGTATGTATGTGCCGGCGTTCTGATTGGCTGCCACTTTCACAGGCCACAGCGACCAGCGCGGGTGATGGACCTGCACCAAACTTGGGACACATAATCCCCCTGACCCCCTTTACGTCCTGGTGTGGTTTGGGGGACATGGATTATGGGATTTGCAGTACGTTCAAACACTTTGGTTCCCACAGACCACTGCGGCCACCTAAAAGGACCAAAACAGACCACACTTGGCACACACATCCCCCATTACCCACTCTACGTCCTGGGGCACTTTGGAGGAGGGTGGACCATGGATTATGGGTCTTGAACTACCTCTACTCACTTCCTAAGTCTGCTGCGACTCTCATCCAATTACTGAACAAGACCACACTTGGCACACATAACCCCCATGACTGCCTTCACGTCCTGGTGAGGTTTTTTTTGGGGGGGGGGGCATGGACGATGGGATTTGTAGTACTTTCACACCCCTCTACTACCACAGACCACTGCAGCCCCCAACAAACACCTATAAAAACCACACTTGACACACAGAGCTCCAGTGACCCACTCTACATCCTACTGCAGTTTACAGTAGGGCAGACAATGGATGATGGGACTTGATACCACTACAACTCCCAAGAATGATGGATCAAGACCACACTTGGCACACAGAGCCCCTGTGACCCACTCTACATCCTGCTGCAGTTTGGAGGACAGGAGACCATGGATGATGGGACTTGCAGTACCTTCCCTCACTTTCCCAGACTGCTGCAAACCTAATCCAATGACGGATCAACACCAAACCTGCTACACAGAGCCCTCATGACCCACTCTACATCCTGGTGCAATTTTGTGTGAGACAGACCACGGATGATGGGACTTGAAGTACCTTCACTCACTTCCTAAAAACAATGCAACCCTCATCCATTCGCCAATACAGATCACACTTGGCACACACAGCCCCCATGACCCAATCTACATCCTACTGCAATTTGAAGGAGGGTGGCCCACAGATGATGGGACTTCCAGTACCTTCAGAAATTTCATGATACCACTACAACTCCCAATAATGATGGATCAAGACCACACTTGGCAGACAGAGCCTCCATGACCCACTCTAAATCCTGTTGCACTTTGGAGGAGGGTACACCATGGATAATGGGACTCGCACTACTTTCACTAACTTCCTGAAACCACTACGAGCCACGTACACTTATGATAAGGACCAACCTTGACACACAATGCCTTTCTCAAATGACCCGGGCACTGCCGGGTCCCCAAGCTAGTACAATATAAAAACAGATAAAACGTTCCACGTAGTTAAAAAATTCCCTTACATATTAAAATCAATAAAAACATAATAAAACCATAAATCCTCTGCACTTCATTACCAAATCAATGTCCAGTTGCGTTGTCCAGCCATTCCGAGATCTGAGGTCACATCTACCCTCGCATTTTGGAACCGCCTGCTCAAATAACCAAGTTTTTACTTTTTTAACAAAATGTTAAGAGGGTGGGGGCCGATCTAATGTCCCTGGGGAGGGCATTCCATAGCTGAGTGGCCACCGCTGAGAAGGCCCTGTCTCTCATCCCCGCCAGCCGCATCTGTGAAGATGGCAGAACTAAGAGCAGACCCTCCCCAGAAGATCTTTCATTTCTAGATGGTTCGTAACCACTGAATTTAACCACTGAATATTTTAATCTAGTTTTAAATACTCTATTTTAATTGTGGGATTTGTTGTGTGTAAGTCGCCCGGAGCACTAACGTGGAGGGCGACTCAGAAATAATAAAGTCAGTCAGTCAGTCAGTCAGTAAGGAGAGATACGTTCGGACAGATAGGTAGGGCCAGAACCGTTTAGGGCTTTATAGGCCAAAGCCAGCACTTTGAATTGTGCCCGGTAGCAAACTGGCAGCCAGTGGAGCTGGCGCAACAGAAGAGTTGTATGCTCCCTGAGCATCGCTCCAGTTAGCAACCTGGCTGATGCCTATTGGACCATTTGCAGCTTCCGAACAGTCTTCAAAGGCAACCCCACATAGAGAGCATTGCAGTAGTCTATACCAGATGTAACCAGAGTGTGTACTGCCGTGGCCAAGTCAGACTTCCCAAGGTACGGGTGCAGTTGGCGCACAAGTTTTAATTGTGCAAATGCTCTCCCAGTCACCACGAAACCTGGGGTTCCAGGCTCAGCGATGAGTCCTCTGTTTTCTAAGGGCCACAGCAATGCGTGGCCGAGTACAACTAGTGTGTGTGTGTATCTAAAAGGCAAATCTTGATTTTACTCTTTATGTATTAAGGAGCATTATTTTACTACACCATTAGATATAATGGGAATACAGGATCCACAGGTATTGACATCCAGGGAGGATCCTGCAACTTAACCCCAAGAAGGGCCAATGTGTATTGCTCCTGTCGCCTTGCAAGTACCCATTTCCCTTTTATTTGGATTCAGCAAAATGGGTTTACTTAAAGCTCTATATCACATTCTCGGCCCTTCAAAATCAAATCAAGCTATACGTACTGTACATAAACACAACATTTGGTACCTGAGTTGCTGTGAGTTTTCCGGGCTGTATGGCCAGGTTCCAGCAGCATTCTCTCATGACATTTCGCCCACATCTATGGCAGGCATCCTCAGAGGTTGTGAAGTCTGTTGGAAACTAGGGAACTGGGGTTTATATATCTGTGGAATAATGTCCAGGGTGGGAGAAAGAACTTTTGTTTGCTTGAGGCAAGTGTGAATGTTCCAATTGGCCACTTTGATTAGCATTGAATGTCCTCGCAGCTTCAAAGCCTGGCTAGTTGCGGCCTGGGGATCTTATGTTGGGAGGT
Organism: Anolis apletophallus; assembly: GCA_030556195.1. Taxonomy (NCBI): domain Eukaryota; kingdom Metazoa; phylum Chordata; class Lepidosauria; order Squamata; family Anolidae; genus Anolis; species Anolis apletophallus. Next base: position 138,524,515 of record JARBWK010000008.1, on the reverse strand, counting down.
GTTAGCTGGCCCTGATTGATTATTGTCTGGATTTCCCCTGCTTTTTGAGTCTTGCTCTCTAATATTTACTGTCCTGATTTTAGAAAATACTTTCAAGCGTCACTAGGTGGCGCCAGAGAGCTACACATTTAATAGGATGCTTGATGTCCTGCAATTCAACGTGGCACAAACTAATTGAAGTTGGTATAGAATAATTTTAGAGAACTAGTTATTCTATCTGGCTCGTTGGTCTAGGGGTATGATTCTCGCTTAGGGTGCGAGAGGTCCCGGGTTCAAATCCCGGACGAGCCCTGTTTTTATCAACTTTTCAAATCTTCCTGTTTGAAACTACTGACAACATTTTTGCAAAATTCAACATTGCCTTTGATGCCATAGTTACTGTTCTTCAATTTCTTCCATTTGTTGTAATATTTCCTACAGTCTCTGTTTTCAAGGAGGGCCCTTTCAGCTTCAAAAAGATTGCTCTTCAGACCCCATCTACACTGGAATATAATCCAATTTCTGAATCTAGATTATCTGCTTTGTACCGGACTATATGGCAGTGTAGACTCATATAATCCAGTTCAAAGCAGAAAATCTGGATTCAGAAACTAGATTATATGGCAGTGTGGATCCAGCCCACAAAGAAGGGCAACAAAAATGATCCAAGGGATGGAGCGGCTCCCTTATGAAATCAGGTTGCAACGCCTTGGTCTTTTCAGCCTTGAAAGACGGCGTTTAAGAGGTGACTTGATCGAAGTGTATAAAATCATGCATGGGATAGAAAAGGTGAATAAAGAAAAAATATTTTCTCTGTCACCCAACACTAGGACTAGGGGCACTCCCTGAAGCTCCAAGGTAGGAAAGTTAGGATTAATAAAGGAAATATTTCTTCACCCAGAGGGTCATTGGGTTATGGAACTCACTTCCAGAAGAGGTCGTGACAGCGGTCAGCCTGGACAGCTTCAAGGCAGGATTAGACAGATTCATGGATACCAAGGGAATCAGTAGCTACTGAAATGGACATCCAAGTGCCACCTCTGTGTTGATGGAGGCAGGCAGGATTTCCCCGGTACTGGTTGTGGGGGTCGGGAGCAGGTGAGGGTTTTGCCCTCCCTTCTGCTCGAGATCCCCGTGTACAACTGGGGGCCACTGTGTGACACAGAATGCTGGACTAGATGGGCTGAGGCCCGATTCAGCATGGCTCTTCTTATGTTCTTATGTTCTTATCTGTTTCATATCTTGGATTGCTAATGCAGTTCATATACTTTTACTTGTGAGATGGATGGTGTGTTTACCACTCAGAATGGTGAATGAATGGTGATCTTGACCTCATCCTGAACTGCCATGGCTCCTCATTGGTTTTTTGCTTTTCTCACTTCTCCTCCGCCCAAAGAGTGCCTCACCAAAGTACATCTCCTAGGATCCTAAGGCAATTTAAGTGGTATTGAAGGAAGCATATAGGGAAAAGGGACGTATTTAGAATCATTTAGATTTAGATTCATTTATCTGGTTCTCTGTAGAAAGGAAATAGAAATTGTGGAGGAGGGAGTAGAGAATATGCATTAGTTCTGTGGGCTATTTTTAATGTTTAAAAATGGACAAATTGTGGTTTGTTCCTTGACAACATGACGCTGTTGCAGATGTGCAAAGGGATGGTTTGTATGTGATGTACAAAAATGGTGCAGTTCAAAAGCCTCTCTTCCATGGCTGAAATATGTCAAATGACAGAAAAATGGGAATTTCCATCCTCTGCTTGCCTTATCTGTATAAATAAAGTTGTGCTTTGGTCAAGGAAGGGAGGGCAGTCCTTGTAAGGTGTGGTCACCTGTGAATAATGCCTATGACTGTCCGTCTCTTTCATGCGCATGAATGAATAAAACCTTGTTTTTTGATCTTCTCCATGGGGTTGTTTACATTTCTTTTTGACCTCCCCATGGCTCATTGCTATGGACTTCCCAATAAGACCTCAAAAGTACATCTAGGGTCTCTAACAGTATCAAAGTGCAAAGTGTGTAGTTTTGGTCTGGAGTGTCATCAGTACGCTGATGACACCCAGCTGGTGCTGAGGATGGAAGGCCGGCCGATTATTTCCATCAGTGCCTTGAAGCCATGACTGGGTGGCTACGGGCCAGCAGGTTGAAGGTGAACCCATCAAAGACGGAGGTCCTGTGGCTGGGTCGCCCCGGGGGGGGGGGGAGGGAGCTCCAGTTGCCAATAATGGATGGTGAGGAGGTTAGCCCGTCGGCCCTGGTTAAAAGTCTGGGGGTCCAACTGGGCCCTCTGCCGATGATGGAGGCTCAGGTCTCCACCGTGAGCAGAGTGGGGTTTTTCCATCTGCTCTAGGCAAGAAGGCTGGCGCCCTACCTTTCCGGTGGCGACGTAGCCACGGTAATCCAGGCCATGGTCATCTCGAGACTGGACTACTGTAATGCCCTTTACATTGGCCTTCCTCTGTCGGTAATCCGGAAACTTAAGCTGGTGCAAAACGCTGTGGCTCAACCACTAGCTGGAGTGACACTATCGTGCCACATCATACCAGTCCTACAGCGATTGCACTGGCTCCCCATCGAGTACCGGATTGCCTTCAAAGTGCTGGTGTTAACCTTTAAGGCCTTGCATGGCCTGGGGACAGTGTACCTGAAGGACCGGCTTTTCCTGCACATTCCCCAGAGACCACTACGGTCCATGGATCAAAACCTACTGGAGGTTCCATCACTTAAGACCTGCCGCTTGTCATCGACGCGGCAGCGTACCTTCTCTGTAGTAGCGCCTACCCTTTGGAACGCCCTCCCGGAGGAGGCTCGAACAATAACTGATCTACAGGCCTTTCGGGGGGCCTGTAAGACTAACCTCTTCTGACAGGCGTTTAACCTCTAAGGCTGTTAAATTCCACTTTTGTCTCAATCTGTTTTATTATGTTTTCTAATTATGTTGTGATTGTGTTGTTCGCTGCTGTGAACCACCCAGAGCCTTTTTGAGAAGGGTGGTATATAAATCAAAATAATAAATAAATAAATAAATTCTCCAGTATAGATTCACCTTAAATGACTGACATAGCATGTGATTTCCCTTGCCTCTGTATCTTCCATTTATCACGGTTTTGTTACTGAACATTAGAAAGCAAATTGGTCTAATTTAAAGTCTGATTTCAGAGACATTTGTCTCCCTGGAAAGAAAGGAAGTGGGTGAAATATAGATCATCTGTCTTCTTCTGAATGTCTGATTTCACCCTTGCTTCCAAGTGCAGAAGGAGTTTGGACTCAATTAACTCGGACGTCACTTCTGGCCAACATTTGGCCAACTTGCTATATTTTTTCATGTTTTAGGGTCTTAGGAAGGTCAGAGTAATCAAGCCGCTTCGGTTTAGGAACATTTTGGGGCAAAACATTTCTTTAAAATGGCCTGATTTTTTTAATTAAATAGTCTGGAGAGCTTTGGGGAAGTCGAGAGATCACATCTGGGGGTCCCAAGGCCCACAATTTGGGTTACAGTTTGGAAGAAGAACCAAGTTGAGACTGTTTTCCTACCAAGAATGTGGTCTGATGGTTCAAAAGATCAGAATAGGTTATTCTGTATTGTATGCTGCCACATTAACAGATTTAACTTTTGTGAATTCAAATAGTTATAGATTTGGCGAGATTGCTTTTTCCAGCTGGCTCGTTGGTCTAGGGGTATGATTCTCGCTTTGGGTGCGAGAGGTCCCGGGTTCAAATCCCGGACGAGCCCTTTTTTGTCACCCAATGGGTGCCAAAGTCATACGCAAAGCCCCAGAGACTCCCAACTTGGTCACGGCCCTTGAGCATTCACAAAGGGAGGCCTGAATCTGCTTGACTGACAATTGCCAGTAAGTATTACACCTTGTAATACAGGTGGAAGCAAAACTTTGCAGGTAGTCAAACCAGTTGTCAATGAAACCAGAATATTTTCTATTGTGTATCACGGATGAGGAATTGGACTTGAACCAAAATGAAGACATCTTATTTTGCTATCTAACAACCGCAGCTAGAATGGTTCACGCGAAAAAATGGAAATTAAAGGAAATGGCTACTATGGAGGATTGGCTGAACAAGATAGACGAGATTAAAGACATGGACAAGTTGACATATGCATTAAAGTCATCGCACGGAAGACCAATAAAGAATACAAACTGGGATATATATGTAGAGTATAGAAAAAATTATAAAGATACAAACACATAAAGGTTGCCAAAATAGGACCCAGCCTAAAAGTAGAGATAGTATAGAAGAAAGGAACAGCCCATTGACGAAGAACTGTAAAGACCAAAACAAAAGAGACTAAGGACGCCCGAAAGATAACTCGGAAGTCAGAGACCCCTGTATCCCTTCCCATCTTTCCCGAACCAGAGAATTCCAGTCCCTTCCCCATCATCGTTCCCTTCCTACCCTTTATATTCCCGCCTGTCAAATATCTTCCCGCCCCCTAATTCCTTTATATAGGGAATTTTATGTTTGGAAAATGTTAATAAAAATTCTTTAAAAAAAAAAAAAAAAAAACCAGTTGTCACCAGTTTCCATTAACTCATTACTTCTGTCTTGAGGTTTCGGGAAAGAACGCGAGTAAACATCTTTCTCTGTGCTCAAACGTATGTGCCAGGCTTAAACTGTAGCCTGGTTCAAGGATTCTTTGAGGTGTGGTCCAAAAAACCCACTTCCGTAGCTTGGACACACTATTCCTTCCGGCTGTTCACATTTGCTTTTAGAATCTATTACTGTATATATCTGGTGTTGCACGGATATGCTTTTTCTGACTATAGATATGAATTCTTACTCAAGTTCTGTCATCTTAAGGACTTCTTTCTCCCTTCTCCAGCTTGCTTCCATCTTTGCTTGTCCCTCTGAGAAGGCCTTCCTTAGAGCATCTCTATGGCAAGGTGTCTTCCTGCTATAAAAGCTCTTCCTGCTGTAGTGATTAAGCTAGGACCACAGATAAAAAGATCCATGCCTGGCAAGTGTATGTTAAAACCGAATCTGACAGGACAAAAGGACAACTCACTAGGTTGAAGACAAGTCACAGAGGTTTAATTTTTTTGTGTAAATAATTTTTATTAGACATTTCCATAAAATAAAATACAACAAAGAAATACCTATAACATACAACATTCTAACACAGTGTTTCCCAATCTTTTTTTGAGCTGCGGCACATTTTTTACATTTACAAAATCCTGGGGCACACCATCAAGCAAAATGACACAAAATGACACTCTAACACAGTAATACATATTGTTAATATGTTTTTAAATGTATTTATACACTCAGTGTGAAACCTGGGCCTCTTTCAATGAATACAACATAGATATCCTGGCAGGAATGGCATAAAGATACAAACTTCCCACACAGAACTCCCATAACCAAGAGAAAATACTGTAAGAGTTTGGTGGGCATTGACCTTTAGTTTTGGAGTTGTAGTTCACCTATATCCAGAGAACACTGTGGACTCAAACAATGTTGGATCAGGACCAAACTTGGCATGAATACTCAATATGCCCAAATGTGAACACAGATGGAGTTTGGGGAAAATAGACCTTGACATTTGGGAGTTACAGTTTCTGGGATTTATAGTTAACACACAATCAAAGAGCATCCTGAACTCTTGCAACAATGGAATTGAACCAAACTTGGCATATTGAACTCTCATTACCAACAGAATGTACTGGAAGGGTTTGCTTGGGAATTGACCTTGAGTTTGGAAGTTGTAGTTCACCTACACCAAGAGAGCACTGTGGACTCAAACAATGTCGTGTTATGTTGTTGTTTGTTTTCTATCCAGAATCACAATGTTGGAAGGAGGACCACCACTTTAAGGTCCCTAAAACAGGCATGGGAAAACTTTGGCAGTCTGGGTGCTTTGGACTTCAACTCCCACCATTCCTAACAGCCTGAGGCCCTTTCCTGCTTAAGTGGCTGGGGGGGGAGAAAAGGGCCCGAGGCTGCTAGGAATGGTGGGAGTTGGAGTCCAAAACACCTGGAAGGTCCAGGTTTGCCCAGCTTTCAACAGAGACCTCTTCCTCCCCCTTCCTCTTCATGCCCTTTCTTCCCCCTCCTGCCAAACACTTACTTTTTTTCTACACTGCCGCTTTTGATCCGAGGGGGCAGCATGAGCGTGTTTAGGAGGGGAGGGAGGAGGGAGGAAGATGTGACCCGTGCAGGCGCTACTGCGCGGACTCACCCAGAGCAAAGCGAGGCAAAGCAAGGCGAGCGAGGCTGGGAAGAAGGGAGCTCGAGTGGATAAGAAAAAGTGTTCGGCAGGAGAGGGAAGAAAGGGGATTGGAAGTTGCAATTCCCCATGGCACACCTGATGATCGCTCACAGCACACTGGTTGGGAAACACTGCTTTAGGGTCTTAGGAAGGTCAGAGTAATCTGGGGCAAAACATTTCTAAAAAATGGCCTGATTTTTAAAAATTAAATAGTCTGGAGAGCTTTGGGAGAGTCAAGAGACCACATCTGGGGGTCCCAAGGCCCAGAATTTGGGGTGCAGTTTGGAAGAAGAACCAAGTTGAGACTATTTTCCTACCAAGAATGTGGTCTGATGGTTCAAAAGATCAGAATAGGTTATTCTGTATTGTATACCGCCACATTAACAGATTTACCTTTTGTGAATTGGAATAGTTATAGATTTGGCGAGATTACTTTTTCTAGTAGGCTCGTTGGTCTAGGGGTATGATTCTCGCTTTGGGTGCGAGAGGTCCCGGGTTCAAATCCCGGACGAGCCCTTTTTTGTCACCCAACGGGTGCCAAAGTCATACGCAAAGCTGAACTATTTGCCCCAGAGTCACCCAAGTTGGTCATGGCCCTTGAGCATTCACAAAGGGATGCCCAAACCTGCTTGACTGACAATTGCCAGTAAGTATTATACCTTGTAATACAGGTGGAAGCAAAACAATATGTCTGTTTGCAGGTAGCCAAACCAGTTGTCAGCAGTTTCTATTAACTCATTACCTCTGTTTTGAGGTTTTGGGAAAGAACGCGAGTAAACATGTGTTCCAGGCTTAAACTGCAGCCTGGTTCAAGGATTCTTTGAGGTGTGGTTCAAAAAACCCACTTCCGTAGCTTGGACACACTATTCCTTCAGGCTGTTTGCTTTTAGAATCTATCACTGTATATATCTGGTGTTGCACGGATATGCCTTTCTGACTATAGATCTCAATTCTTACTCAAGTTCTGTCATCTTAAGGACTTCTTTCTCCCTTCTCCAGCTTGCTTCCATCTTTGCTTGTCCCTCTGAGAAGGCCTTTCTTAGAACATCTCTATGGCAAGGTGTCTTCTTGCTATAAAAGCTCTTCCTGCTGTAGTGATTAAGCTAGGACCGCAGATAAAAAGATCCATGCCTGGCAAGCATATGTTAAAACTGAATGTGCCAGGACAAAAGGACAACTCACTAGGTTGAAGACAAGTCACAGAGGTTTAATTCTTCTTTTTTTTGTAAATAATTTTTATTAGACATTTCCATAAAATACAATTTATTTATTTATTTATTTATTTACTTTATTTATATTTCGTTCTTCTCACCCCAAAGGGGACTCAGAGCGGATTACAGTACACATACTTAGCAGACAATCCCTGCCGTTTCCACACACATATAGACGAACAGAGGCAAACTCTGGCCACCAGGGGGAGCTGACACACGCCTCATCTTTCAGCGTTCCCAGCATCCCTTGTTGTACAAGACAAGACAATACAACATCCTAACATAATAATATACTAACCAAAAAGAGTAAAGAAAAATAAAAAATAAAAATAGAGATAATAATAATAATGGACTTCTGTTCTTCTTCCCTAGATTCTTCTTTAATTAGCATTATCAAACCACATTAATATTTTCCCCTCCCCAGAAAAAAAAAATCCTTTTCTTCTTCTCTTAACTCTTTTTCCTGTTATATTTAATTACTATTCTTCATATACTCTTTGAGAGCCTTCCATTCTGTCTTTTTCATCCCTTTGCCATTATTTTGTCTCAACAGATGTTTAATTCAATCTGGTCAAAAGGGTTGAAAGTACAAACGAATGCTTCACATGCACAAGGATAAACAGACAGCGAAAGCATGATGCCTTATTCAGTTTGACAGCCATTCAAAACTCCCGCTCTGTTCCCTGATTGACTGAGGGAAGGTCCTGTCAGGATCTGTACCCTGATTGGCCAGGAGTCCCAGTGACATCGCTGCTTCCAGGCAGGGATTCCCTTTGGTGGAGAAATGACAACTAGGAGTTGGCCGGCCGAGGGATCAATCAGCTGTTGTGATGCCCCGCTGGGAGGGGGTGTAATCCGGTGAAACAATGTCAGTGAAATATCAATAAGCTTTTGATTAGGTCAACTCCTAACAAAAATAGGAGTTTCCGAAGACAAAGGAGCAAATATCTTGGGCAATTAAGGGCTTGGCTGTCAATAAAGAGGTTTAATAAAAGCGCACACACTCTGAGTTTCCATGGGCAGCTATCTCTCAGCTTCGAGTGGGCCATATAACTATATAAACAATTATCTGGGTTGACATGGAAAGTCACTTATATTTACATATATATGAACAATGGGTCCAGTGATTATCTGGGCTGGGAAACGGCCAGAGGGGCTTACCCAACCTTGCTATTTCCAGGGAATTATTTTGGCAAGGTCATAGAGAGTTGACTATCTCTGGGCTGTGTCTTGATACATGTTAAAAGCACTTTTATACTATCTATCTATATATGAAATAGATACAGTACACAGAAAGATACAAGTTATGCAGAAAGTCTAGAAAAATAGATTCATTTTATTGAATGGTTAGAGATGATACATTCTTTGAAGGGCTAAAGCTTTGAACTCGCAGAAGTTGTAAAAAGATTTTCTTTTAATAGAAAAAATATATTTAACACAGAACCCTTGGTGAATCTTTCGAGGGTGGGATGTCATCATGATTCGACAACACTGCTGTCATTCTAGACTTATTCCATTTGTCATATATCACTATGAACTAGCTCAAACATGGGCAAATGTTGGTCCTCCAGGTGTTTGGACTTCAACTCCTACAAATTCTAACAGCTGGTAAGCTGGTTTGAATTTTTTTGGGAGTTGAAGTCCAAAACACCTGGAGGGTCAACGTTTGCCCATGCCCGACTAGCCTTTCTATTTACTGCCCTCTTGTGGTGAATATTTTTTGGTTGAAACTCTATATCAGTGTTTTTCAACCTTTTTTGAGCTGCGGCACATTTTTTACATTTACAAAATCCTGGGGCACACCATCAACCAAAATGACACAAAATGAGACTCTAACACAGTAATACATATAGTTAAAATGTTTTTAAATGTATTTATACACTCAGTGTGAAACCTGGGCCTGTTTCGATGAACACAACATAGATATCCTGGCAGGAATGGCAGAAAGACACACACGAAGGTCTTGCTCAACAGCTGGGAGCTATAGTTCACCCGCAATCAAAGAGCATTCTAAACTCCACCAATGATGGAATGGAATCAAACTTCCCACACAGAACTACCATAACCAAGAGAAAATACTATAAGAGTTTGGTGGGCATTGACCTTGAGTTTTGGAGTTGTAGTTCACCTATATCAAGAGAGCACTGTGGAGGGGAGGGAGGAAGACTTGGGGTGAGTCTGCACAGTAGCGCCCGCACGGGTCACGTTTTCCTCCCTCTCCCCTCCCGCAGAAGTGGCAGCGTGAGCAAAGCGAGGCAAAGCAAGCAGAGTGAGGCTGGGAAGAAGGGAGTTCGAGTGGAGAGAAAAAAGTGTTCAGCAGGAGGGGAAAGAAAGGGTATTGCAGGTTCCAATTTCCCACGGCACACCTGATGATCGCTCACGGCATACTAGTGTGCCACGGCAGACTGGTTGGGAAACACTGTTCTATATAGATAGTTCAAGTTGGAAGATGTAGGGTATGTGTACCAAGTTTGGTCCAGATCCATGAAGCCATGTAGGAGGCGTTGTGGAACATACATACACACATACATATATATGATAGATAGATAGATAGCCTGCCGGGAGGAGCGGAATATAAAATCGAACAAATAAAATATAAATAAATAAATAATATCACCATGCCCTACCACATTTTACGGGTGGAAACCAGAACAGAATAACAAAATGTGGTCAAGATGGCTAATGTGATCGATGGGGAAGGACACAAAAACTAGGAGCACCGAAGAAACGTGTTTATGCCTGAGCCAACTGAGAAGATTCAGTATCTATGGATTCAATCATCCACAACACACACACACACTCACAAGATTAGATGCCTAGTGATGCCCAGGTTAAGGATTTTGTAAGGACAAACATTTGAAGTAGTCATTGTTTGTTTTTGAACTTTGTGAATAGCCTCATTCGAACATTTATTTATTTATTTATTTACATCATTTCTAACCCGCTCTTCTCCACCCCCGAGGGGTTATTAGAATGGGGGTAAATTTAAACTTCCAACATTCGGGGTGAAGTCCACACCCTCCCCCACCTTTCCAATATTTAAAGTTGGTCATATTGGGTATGTGTGCCAAATTTGGTCCAGACCTGTCATCAGTAGGGATCACTGCAATTCTCATCATCACAGGTCAACCACACCCAATCTCCTCTGTTATTTTCTGGTCATTGGGGTCTTTATGCCAAGTTTGGTCCAGATCCATCATTGGATATATATTCCAAAAGACACACCTTGATTTTTCCATTTTATATATGGCAGTGGGCCACCAAGAACTAAAATATGGTCCTGTGGCCTCACTGTTACTACACCGTTGTAGCAAGAGCAACTTGTCTCGTGAAACCCTCTTATAGTGCCGAGGTTTATTAAATACTAGCTTGGGGACCCGGCGGTGCCCGGGTCATTTGAGAAGTGCAGCAGGATGTAGAGTGGGTCATGGGGGCACTGTGTGGCAAGTTTGGTCTTGATCCATCATTCTTGGGAGTTGCAGTGGTATCATGAAAGTACTGAAGGTACTGGAAGTCCCATCATCTGTGGTCCAGCCTCCCCCAAATTGCAGTAGGATGTAGATTGGGTCATGGGGGCTCTGTGTGCTAAGTTTGGTCTGTATTGGTGAATGGATGAGGGTTGTATTGTTTTTAGTGAGTGAAGGTACTTCAAGTCCCATCATCCGTGGTCCGTTTCACACAAAACTGCACCAGGATGTAGAGTTGGTAATGAGGGCTCTGTGGGCCAAGTTTGGTGCTGATCAGTCATTGGATAAGGTTTGCAGCAGTCTTCGAAAGTGAGGGAAGGTATTGCAAGTCCCATCATCCATGGTCTGCCCTCCTCCAAACTTCAGCAGGATGTAGAGTGGGTCACTGGGGCTCTGTGTGCCAAGTGTGGTCTTTATCGGTGTTTGTTGGGGGCCGCAGTGGTCTGTGGGAACAGAGAGGTGTGAAAGTACTACAAATCCCATCATCCATTGTCAGTCCTCCCCCAAACCTCACCAGGACGTGAAGGTAGTCATGGGGGTTATGTGTGCCAAGTTTGGTCTCGATCAGTAATTGGATAAGGGTCGCAGTGGACTTGGGAAGTGAGTAGAGGTACTTCAAGTCCTATCATCCATGGCCTGCCCTCCTCCAAACTGCAGCAGGATGCAGAGTGGGTCATGAGGGCTTTGTGTGCCAGGTTTGGTGTTGATCAGTCATTGGATTAGGTTTGGAGCAATCTTGGAAAGTAAGGGAAGGTACTGCAAGTCCCATCATCCACGTTCCACCCCCCTCCAAACTTCAGTAGGATGTAGAGTGGGTCACTGGGGCTCTGTGTGCCAAGTGTGGTCTTTATCGGTGTTTGTTGGGGGCCGCAGTGGTCTGTGGGAACAGAAAGGTGTGAAAGTACTACAAATCCCATCGTCCATTGTCAGTTCTCCCCCGAACCTCACCAGGACGTGAAGGTAGTCATGGGGGTTATGTGTGCCAAGTTTGGTCTCGATCAGTAATTGGGAAAGGGTCGCAGCGGACTTGGGAAGTGAGTAGAGGTACTTCAAGTCCCATCATCCATGGTCTGCCCTCCTCCAAACTGCAGCAGGATGTAAAGTGGGTCATGGGGGCTGTGTGTGCCAAGTGTGGTCTGTATTGGTCCTTTTTGGTGGCCTCAGTCGTCTGTGGGAACCAAAGTGTTGGAAAGTACTACAAATCCCATAATCCGTGGGTCATGTCCCCTGAACCACACCAGTACGTAAAGGCGGTTAGGGGGGTTATGTGTACCAAGTTTGGTGCAGGTCCATCACCCGCGCTGGTCGCTGTGGCCTGTGAAAGTGGCTGCCACATATCCGCCCTCCCGCCCTTCCGCCCTCCCGCCCTCCGCACACATACATACATATACAAACATTCCGCTTTATAAAGGTATACAGATGGTTTTCTGTGGGTTAGCAGATGGCAACTACTGGATGGCATATGTTCTGTATCAGAAACTAGAGCAGATGTGGTCTATTCAATCCAATTTTCTGAATCAGCACCCCAAATAACCAAACCGAATCTAAAGTTGACCAAAAACTGATTCGTAACCCTTTTGGTACTAATGCTGGAGTGGAGAGGGGTCCCTGGCCAAAGTGGTCCCTGGCGAAAAAAAGGTTGGGAATCACTGATATATGGGATACCATTTTATCATACCATTGTATATTAACACTATGTAACACCATTTGAAACATTTTCTGTTCCCAGCTTGAAAGTGTTATTTCCCGCTTAATTGTGCAACACTTACTTTGAACGTAGTTGTTATAGTCCAGAAACTATATTTTTGTGGCTGCCACAAACTATATGTTGAATTGGTTGAGACTCTATGAGATATTAATTGAAAAACTATAGCAAAATGTACTGCAGGATGTCCTGTAAAGTCAAAGTTTTTTGCCATTTTAGTAATAGAACCAATTAGGAAATGACATTTATAACCCAGGAAAAAAAATTGTGTTATATAATGATGGAACTTGGTAGTTTTTGGTATCTGTGGAGCCTGGAACCAAACCCCTGTGGATACCGAGGGCTCACTGAATATGATCCCAAAGATACTACTCTATGGTGAACTTGCCATGGGTCAGCGCAAGAGAGGCACCCCCCAAAAGAGATATAAGGACTCCCTGAAACAACATCTCAGGTTCGGCCAGATTGATCACCAACAATGGTCCACCCTGGCCTCACATCGGGAGGCATGAAGACGCACTATCCAAAATGCTGCGGCCTCTTTCAAGAAGACACCCCAAATGGGTCTCGAAGAGAAATGACAATGCAGAAAGAACCGCAACTTGGAAACCACATCACCCAAGGAGACGTTCTGCTGTGCATTCTGCAACCAAACTTGCCTATCTCAGATTGGCCTTTTTAGTCATCAACGCGCTTGTAAAAAGCGTGGGATGAGTCCTTCCTAAGAATCTTCGTTCGCGAAGTAATGCCGAGAGAGGATCCTGGAACCAAACCCCTGTGGATACCGAGGGCTCACTGAATATGCTGGAGCCGCAGTGGTGCAATGGGTTAAACCCTCATGTCAGTTCAACTGCTGACCTGAAGGTCGGTGCTTCGAATCCGCAAGATGGGATGATCTCCTGTTTCAGCTTCCCATGTGGGGACATGTGGGCGCTGCTGGCTGGGTGTCAGCTGCATTAAGATCACTACTGATTGAAGGTCATGAGTTTGAAGCCAGCCCGGGTTGGAGTGAGCTTCCGGCCAATTTTGTGTAGCTTGTTGTCGACCTTTGCAACCCGAAAACAGTTGCATCTGTCAAGTAGGAAATTTAAGTGCCACCTATGTGTGGGGAGGCTAATTTAACTAATTTACAAGGCCATAAACAAATCTCCAGCAAAAAGCATGTGGGGAATGCGGAAAGTACTTCATCAGTGTCGCAGATGGACGGTGACGCGACAGCTCCCCTGGTGGCCAGAAAAAAGTTAAATAACCTCTGTCTGTCTGTCTGTGTGTGTCTATGGCATTGAATGTTTGCCATTTATGTGTACATTGTAATCCGCCCTGAGTCCCCTGCGGGGTGAGAAGGGCGGAATATAAATACTGTAAATAAATAAATAAATAAATAAATAGATAAGAGAAGCCTCCCACAGGAGGGTAAAACATCTGGGCGTCCCCTGGGCAACATCCTTGCAGACGGCCAATTCTCTCACACTAGAAGCAAGTTGCAGTTTCTCAAGTCACTTCTGACATGAAAAAAACTGGATATGCTAAAAAAAAGAGAGGAGAGTTGTTGTTTATTGCAACGGAGAAATGTATTTTCAGATTAACATTTCCTCCTTTCTCTCTTCTGTAATCACCAGAAGCAATTACTGTGAACTGCACAGCCCCAGAGACTATTTAGCTGAAAGGAAGCCTTGAAATTACAGTACTTTGGGGACCACCATACCATCCAGTCCCAACCATTTCAGATCTAGGTAACAAAGGCAAGTAGGAATAGCTACAATTATGTCTTAAGCAGCTGTATTAACTATTGCTCTTCCCTGGGGGGATCGTGGGAAAAAATCACAAGTCTGTGATGAAAAAAAACTTGATTCAAGATTATATCCAATGTATCATTGGGAGAGGGGTTCAAAAAGCACAATAAAAACACTGCACATAATCATCATCATCATAATTTTATTATTCACCCCATCTCTTTCACAAATTTTATTATTTAATATAATTTTATTGCAGTTTGTTTCCAAGACCCCTATGGATAAATAAATCCATTGATTCTTTTCTGGAATTCCAAAATTCAGAATTGCTGAGACAGTGGCACCTTTGCTTTTCTTATGGTTCAGTGCACTCAAACATCCATGCACATTATTAAAAAATACTATATAAAATTACTTTCAGCTATGTGTAAGTGTGAAACATAAACATAAATGAATTTTGGGCTTGGGCCCCCATCTCCAAGGTATCCCAGTATGTAAAGGTAAAGGTTTCTGCCAGGGGCAGTCTAAGGTAATTTTAAATGGTAAGCGAACATTATTTTGGTGCCCCCCCCAACATTATTTTGGCGCCCCCCCCTCCCGCTCCAGAAGCTCCTGGGGCGCCCAGGAGCTCCTGTGCGCAGGCACAGAAGCCTGTAAACACAGCACTCCCTATTCGGCACATGTCCCCCCCTCTCCGCGCATGCCCAGAAGTTCCTGTGCACAGGCGCAGAAGCCTGTAAACCCAGCACTCCCTATTCGGCACGCAGGGAGGTTTGCTATGGTGCGGCGTTGGAGCACACAAGGCCCAAAAGTGGAACATCGGCCGGACGCTGTCTGGCGGGCGGGGGAATCCACCCTTTACCCAGATGGTGACCCACGCAGAGGCATCCTTCGCCTACCGGTAGGACCGCCCCTGGTTTCTGCTGATATTGTCTTGTTGTGTCTGACTCCTGTAGACATCTCCAAGCTCATGTGGTTGGCATGACTGCATAGAGTGCCGTTATCTTCCCGCAAAAGGAGTACCTATTGATCTAGGTACTGCTAGGTTGGCAGGAGCTGGGGCTAACACTGGGAGCTCAGCTCGCTCCCCAGATTCGAACCACCAACCTTTTGGTTAGCAAGTTCTGCTGCTCAGCGGTTTAACCCACTGCGCCACTGGCAGCCCCTTGTCAGTATGTATACATATGCAAATAAAGGCATTCAAGAGTTCAAGAATCTCAAATTCTTCTGTTTGAAAGCATTTTGGATAAGGGAATTGTCAACTTGTATGTTAATATAATTAAATCTTAAATGAGTTTGCCAGCTGCAACTAGCTAGAAAAAATAAAATGTCTCTATAATGCGGGAAATTTGGGATCGAAAAGAAATTTTTATTGGGGAGGGCACAATTCTTGCTTTCTAGGGAGCAATGCCCCTTTTCAGCCCTCTCCATGGTTTTACCATTGGCATGCTTGTGCTTTTCATAGCTCGCTCTTTTCAACGTTTAAATAATATCACACTGAAGATGAAAGACAATAAATATGTAAAAATAGGATACATAGTAAGACTTTGATTTTATATGGTCAGTGTTGATGGGCTCTAAATGTAATAATTGAATTGGCTGAGTTTATAGGTGGTAAGTCTATTTTAAATTTTTAAACATATTTTCATTATGTAGGTCATAACTACATTATCTTTTTTGCCTTTTATTTATTACTTTGTATGTTTATTTTCTTTCTTTTCCCCTCTCTCTTTTCTTTATTTCTTCTTTAAAAAAATAATAGTAGGTTGATTATTTTCTTTTTGACTCTTTCCCTTCCTTCCTTCTTTCTTTTGTATATTATCTTAATTTAATTTCTTTAACTTTAAAGGAATCCGAGGAGTGGGGTGAGCTTCTGCTGTTAGCCCCAGCTTCTGCCACCCTAGCAGTTCGAAAACATGCAAATATGAGTAGATCAATAGGTACTGCTTCTGCGGGAAGGTAACAGCGCTCCATGCAGTCATGCTGACCACATGACCTTATTTATTTATTTATTTAAAACATTTGTACCCCAACCTTCTCACCTCTATCGAGGGACTCAGACTGGCATTACAGCAAAAATTCAGTGCTATACAGTTTAAAAACAACTATAACAACATATTAAAATACATAAAAATCCCAGCATATAACCACCTTGGAGATGTCTATGGACAACGTCAGCTCTTGGCTTAGAAATTGAGATGAGCACCATCCCTCAGAGTCAGACACAACTAGACTTAATGTCAAGGGAAACCTTTACCTTTACTAAAAGGAAGTGTTAGTTATAGATGCCATATAATATAATATAATATAATATAATATAATAATATAATATAATATAATATAATATAATATAATATAATATAATATAATATAATATAATATAATATAATATAATAATATAATATAATATAATATAATATAATATAATATAATATAATATAATATAATATAATATAATAATATACTAGCCATCCCCTGCCATGTGTTGCTGTGGCCCAGTCTGTGTATATGTGTTGTGTGTGTGTATATATATATATGTGTGTTTATATATATGTGTGTGTTTATATGTGTATATATTTGGTTATTTGTGTGTTTATATGTGTACATGCATATTGTGTATATGTGTGTGTTTGTCTATATGCATATTTTTGTGTTTATATGTGTGTATGTATGCATTTATGTATATGTGTGTGCATATGTATATGTATATATGTATGTGTGCATGTATATGTATGTGTATATGTATGTATATTTGTGTGTGCTTGTGTGTATATATACTGTACATGTGCGTGTATGAATGTGTGCATGAATATATGTATATGGGTGTATATGTATATATGGTTTGTTTTTTGGGGGTTTAAGTCTGTTCTGCTGGGGTTTGTGTGTGTATGTGTTTAGGGGTGATGGTCACTCGGTGCCCTGATACCTATATTGTGTCCAAATTTGGTGTCAATTCATCCAGTGGTTTTTGAGTTATGTTAATTTCACAAGCAAACATTACATTTTTATTTATATAGATTATAATATAATATAATATAATATAAATTTTATAATATATATTATAATTATACTATTATTGTGACATATGGATGTATCAATCTACCTGAAATATTAGTAAAATACTCTTTTTTAAAAAAAGATGCTAAAGTACAGGATTTGGGACAATTCCAATATGGACTGCAAGTCCCAGCAGCCTTAGCCAATGGCGAGGAATCCTGGGAGTTGAATTACAATGAGAGCTGGATATTGTCCTTTAGTGTCATTTTTACACTGTCTTTAACATCTGTTACCAAAAGAACACTGGTGCCTCTCATGATTCCATAGCATTGAACCACGGCAGTTAAAGGGCCCTTCCACACTGACATATAACCCAGAATATCAAGGCAGAAAATCCCACAATATCTGCTTTGAACAGGATTATTTGAGTCCACACTGCCATATATTCCAGTTCAAAGCAGATCATGTGGGATTTTATTCAGCTGTGTGGAAGGTGCCAAAGTGATGTCAAACTACATTAATTCTACAGTGTAGATCAGGAATGGGCAAACTTCGGCCCTCCGGGTGTTTTGGACTTCAACCTCACAATTCCTAACAGCCTATTGGCTGTTAGGAATTGTGAGATTGAAGTCCAAAACACCCGGAGGGCCGAAGTTTGCCCATTCCTGGTGTAGATGCACCCATGGACATAAGTATCCCTCTTCGTATTAAGATCCTTATTATTTTCTGACTTTGTCTAGTATGAAATTGTGTGGCGCAGGTGATGAGAGCTCCAAGGGGATCAAACTTTCTGAAATATCCCCAGAGCCATAAAGTTTTCTGAGAAAAGTTTTCAAGATGTAATGAGGTCCCTGGACAGGTATGAGAACACCTGCTCAAAGGTAGGAAGCTAATTGGAGGCAGGTAATTCCTGGGAGGAAAGACTGATTATCTCACCTTGGCTCATTCAAAGGTGTTTATTAAAGCCACTTGGCTTTTCCATCGAGGATTCGAGAAGCTGATGAGCTTGGCAAATTAGTCTTGTTTGTGCAGGAGAGAAAAATAGCTCTACTGCAAGGAAAAAAATGTATCTATGCCAGGCCTGGGCCAAATTGGGGCCTCCAGGTGTTTTGGACTTCAACTCCCATAATTCCTAACAGCCGGAGGGCCCAAGTTTGTCCATGCCCGATCTATACCATATATAGAATGAATGCAGTTTGACTCCACTTTGGCTCAATGCTATAGGATCCTGGGAGTTGTAATTTTGCAAGGCCCAATTGTGCTGGTGTCGCACCAAACTATAAATCCTCAGTATTAAGCCGGTTTCAGTTAAAGTAGTGTCAAAGTGCATTAATTCTACAGTGTAGATCAGGCATGGGCAAGCCTGAGCCCTCCAGGTATTTTGGACTTCAACTCCCACAATTTCTAACAGCCTACCAGCTGTTAGGAATTGTGGGAGTTGCAGTCCAAAACACCTGGAGAGTCAAAGTTTGCCTATTCGTGGTGTAGCACTGGGACTGTAGCGCAGCTGGCTGGGTGTCAGCTGCATTAAAGATCACTACTGACCGAAAGGTCATGAGTTCGAAGCCAGCCCAGGTCGGAGTGAGCTACTGGCCAATTTTGTGTAGCTTGTTGTCGACCTTGCAACCCGAAAGACAGTTGCATCCGGAGAGGCTAATTTAACAAAAAAATTCAAGTATCTCAAGCCAAAGCATGCGGGGAATGCAGAAAGTACTTTATCAGTGTCACAGATGGTACTTTATCAGTGGCCAGAAGTTGGAATGTTAAATAGCCTCTGACTGTCTGTCTATATATATATGTGTTGTGTGTCTATGGCATTGAATGTTTGCCATGTATGTGTACATTGTAATCCGCCCTGAGTCCTCTGTGGAGTGAGAAGGGCGGAATATAAATACTGCAAATAAATAAATAAATAAATATAGATGGACCGGGCTATGGCACAGCTAGTTAGAATCCAGCTGCATTAAATCACTACTGACTGAGAGGTCATGAGTTCTAAGCCAGCCCGGATCACAGTGAGCTCCTGAACATTAATAGTCTAGGTGCTATCTACCTATGCTGCCCGAAAGACAGTTGCATCTGTCAAGTTGCCAATTTAGGTAATGCTTTATGCAGAGCGGCTAATTTAACAAATGTACGACACCATAAAACATTCCAGCAGCGTGCGTAAGAACGAGGAAGTACTCCATCAAGGACTCGGCGTCACAAGTGAAGCAGCAGCTCCCCTTGTGGCCGGAATCGAGCATACTCTCATGAAGCCGGAAAGCTGTAATGTGAAATTGCCTCTGTGTCTGTCTATATACCGTATTTTTCGCACCAGAAGACGCACCTGCTGATAAGACTTACCTAGATTTTAGAGGAGGAAAATAGGAAAAAAATTTTTTCGCTCCCCTCTAAAATCTAGGTAAGTCTTATCAGCAGGTGCGTCTTCTCAGAGGGCTCGCTGGTTCGCTCGCCCTCTGCCTCCTTTCCTTCCCCCCCTTTCCTTGAGGGAAGAAAAGGTGGGGGAAGGAAAGGAGGCAGAGGCGGAGCGAACCGCGTCGCGTCAGCTCTGGCGCGGCGCGGTTCGCTCCGCCTCCGCCTCCTTTTGCTTCTCTCCGCCCCCTTTCTTGAGGGGCGGGGGAAGCAAAAGGAGGCGAAGGGAGAGCGAACCGCGTCGCGTGAGCTGTGACGCGACTCGGTTCGCTCCGCCCTCCACCTCCTTTTGCTTCCCTCCGCCCTTTCCTTGAGGCGGGAAGCAAGAAGGCGAAGGGAGCGAACCGCGTCGCGTCAGCTGTGACGCGAGCGGTTCGCTCTCCCTTTCGCCTCCTTTTTGCTTCCCTCCGCCCTTTCCTTGAGGCGGGGAAGCAAAAGGAGGCGAAGGAGCGAACCACGTCGCGTCAGCTGTGACGCGCGGTTCGCTTCCCTTCGCCTCCTTTTGCTTCCCTCCGCCCCCTTTCCTTGAGGGCGGGGGAAGCAAAAGGAGGCGGAGGAAGAGCGAACCGCGTCGCGTCAGCTGTGACCTTGACGCGGTTCGCTCTCCCTCCGCCTCCTTTTGCTTCCCTCTGCCCTTTCCTTGAGGGAAGCAAAGGTGGGGGGAAGCAAAAGAAGGCAGATGGCGAGCGAACCAGCGTCCCTCCGCCGCCGCAACGGACCAGAGAAGAGGAGAGGCGGCGACAGGGTGAGTATATCGCCGCCCTCCCTCTGCTCCAGCGCCTCCCCCCCCCCCCCGCCGCCTGCATATTCGCACCATAAGACGCGGCTGATTTTTCCTCCCACTTTGGGAGGAAAAAAAGTGCGTCTTATGGTGCGAAAAATACGGTATGTTGTGTGTCTAATGGCATTGAATGTTTGCCATGTATATGTGCATTGTAATCCACCCCGAGTTCCCTGTGGGGTGAGAAGGGTGGAATATAAATCTCGGCATTACTTCGCGAACAAAGATTCTTAGGAAGGACTCATCCCATGCTTTTTACAAGCACGTTGATGACTAAAAAGGCCAATCTGAGATATGCAAGTTCGGTTGCAGAAAGCACAGCAGAAAGTCTCCTTGGGTGATGTTGTTTCCAAGTTGTGGTTCTTCCTGCATTGTCGTTTCTCTACGAGACTCGTTTGGCATGTCTTCTCGAAAGAGGCCACAGCATTGTGGATAGTGCATCTCCATGCCTCCCGATGTGAGGCCAGGGTGGACCATTGTTGGTGATCAATCTGGCCGAGTCTGAGATGTTGTTTCAGGGAGTCCTTATGTCTCTTTTTGGGGGCGCCTCTCTTGCGTTGACCCATGGCTAGTTCACCATAGAGTAGTATCTTTGGGAGGTGGTGGTCCTTCATCCTGCCCAGCAAAGCTGTGTTCGCAATAGCATGGCCTCAATGCTGGTGACCCCTGCTTGCTCAAGGACAGCAACATTAGTCACATAGTCGGTCCATTGTATATTTAGGATTTTGTGAAGGCAGCGCTGATGAAAGCGTTCGAGGAGTTGTAGGTGTTGCCGATAGGTGACCCATGTTTCAGACCCATAGAGGAGAATAGACAGTATGATAGCTCTGTACACACAGATTTTGGTGCTTTGCTTCAGGTGCTGTGTTGCTCCAGACTCTTTTGTGAAGCCTTCCGAATGCACTCTATGCCTTTGCTAATATGTGATAGATCTCTTTATCAATCTTGGCGTCTGAAGAGATGATGCTTTCCAAGTAGGTGAACTGCTGAACGAACTTAAGCATAGATGTGCCTATGCTGACGTGGGGATGATGGTGTTCTTCCTGTGGTGCGGGCTGGTAGAGGACTTCCGTTTTCTTCAGGCTGACTTCCAGCCCAAACAGCTCTGCAGCTGTTGCAAAGCAGGATGTTAGGCACTGCAGAGCTGCTTCTGAATGGGCGACAAGGGCAGCATCGTCCGCAAAAAGCAGCTCACGGACTAGATAGTTTAGAGTCTTAGTGCAAGCCCTCAGACGGCTTAAGTTGAACAAGCTACCATCAGTACGATAGCGTATATATATGCCGTCTTCTTCTTCTTCTTCTTCGAGGTCTGCCGTAGCCCTTTGGAGCATCATGCTGAAGGAAGATTGTAAATAGGGTTGGTGCAAGAACACAACCTTGCTTCACTCCATTAGTTATTAGAAAGGGCTCCGAGAGAGTCTGGAATATAAATACTGTAAATCAGGGGTGCCCACACTTTTTCATCATGCGAGCTACTATGTGAACAATCAAGTTGAAAAGATCACCTGTTGTGCATGTGAGCGTGCGCGCTCCTACTGCAGCCTTCCGTCCGCGCATGGCTTCTTTCTTGTCTGCCCACGAACTCGCCGCCGCCACACGCACCGAAGGGGATCCTCCTTGCCTGTGCACATGCTCACTCTTAATGTCTTCGTTGCCTTCCTCCTTCCTGCTGCGTGCTTTCGCGAAGCAGGAAGTCCCCATCCCGTCCTGCTTCTTGCGTGCACAGCAGGACCCTCCCACGCACGCAGCAGGAGGGTATTTATAGGCGCACCTGCCAGGGCTCCGGCCAGATATGCCCCCCCCCCCAGCAGCAACCAATGGGCGGTCATGTCACCACACTGTGCGTGGCAAGACGAGTGCCAGGGCCCGCCCACTAAAGCCTCATTTTGGCAAAAGAAGCCCCGCAAAGGCGGCGGCGGGAGCGCACGTGCGTGCGCATGGCAGGAGCGTGCCATCCGGCTGGTGAGGCCCAAAGATCACCTGGAAGAGGGCCGAAGATCACCTAGGTGCTCCCGATCACCATAATGAGCACCCCTGCTGTAAATAATATTATTAATATTAATAATAAAAATAATAAATAAATGCACCCTAACTCTCCCAACAAACCCAGGGCCCTTCCACACAGGGGATCAAGGTAGAAAATGCCACAAGAGCTGCTTTGAGTCCACACTGGATTATCTGAGTCCACACTGACATATATTCCAACTCAAAGCAGAAAATGTGGGATTTTATTCAGATATATGAAAAGGGTCCCAGAATAAAAACAAAAATGATTCCTGCAGCTTCACATTCCGACCACAAGGGGGCGCTAAACCCCAACCCTGAAAACAACAAGGAAACTATGGTACACAGTTTGTTCTTTCAGTTTCAAATATAGGTTGGACTGTGTTCTTTTCCAGCTGGCTCGTTGGTCTAGGGGTATGATTCTCGCTTTGGGTGCGAGAGGTCCCGGGTTCAAATCCCGGACGAGCCCATTTTTGTGTGAGTGTCCCCCAATTTATTTTTTTTAATTTGTGGGATTGCAATTAAAACCATTTTTCCTTGAGAGTGAAAGTAAAAAAAAATAAATTCCTGACACCAAAAAGTAGGGCAGATCAAAGTGGTGCCAAACTAAAGTGTAGACAGCACCCAACAATATGAAATAGATCCTAAATATCATATAATGGAGGGAGATGATACAGCTAGGTTGGATATCTGGACGGTATTTGGATTCAGTGTTTGGATAAGAGTCTCAACTATAGCAAAACTATTCATCCAATCAGGAAGCTTGTATCAGAAAACCTTTCTAAAGTGCTGCAAACACGTGCGAGGCTCCATAGCTCAGGGGTTAGAGCACTGGTCTTGTAAACCAGGGGTCGCGAGTTCAAATCTCGCTGGGGCCTTTGTTATGTTGCTGGAAGGAGTGGGTTTAAACACCAGGAAATTGCAATACTATTACCTTATTATCAGTTCTTCCCTTTTTGCAAGTTCCTCATGCATCCACACTGTTGAGTTAACGCAGTTTGGTCCCACTTTAATTCCTCTGGCTCAGTGCTATGGAATCCTATGCTATAAGGTCTTCATTTCTAAGTCTTTCCTGCCTAAGAGTGCTGGAGTCTCCCCAAACTACAACTGCACCGGAAGTGGTATCAAACCGCATTAATTCCACCGTGTAGACGCAGCCTCAGCTTTCCACTTCATTTGGCTTCCTTCTTCCCAAAAGTTTAGGCAAACCCGTGTCTATCCATTCCCACATACACTGAACACGGAAGTCCCCTCCCTGTGAGCTCAATCAACTTCTGAATTTGCATGTTTACATGACATTTAGTCTTTCTAGTCCAGCTGTAATTGCTTAATGAGGAATAGCCATAAGGGGAACACACTCTGTACATGCTCAGAGGAACTCTCGTTGAAATAGTCCCAATTTTCCTATCTTGTGGCTTTATTTCCTGCCTTCTTTTTTCCTTCCCGGAAATAAAAGGAGTAGAATAATAATAATAATAATAATATCCAGTGTAATTTCAACCTGCTGAAATATTTAAATCTTGGACTTTTTGGTGTTAAATTTGGATTCCTCCCACTTATTTTCAAAATACATAAAAAGAGACAGGAGCACAAGAAGGAGGAAGTTGGATCTAAAAATAGTTTAAAGAAAAAAATATATATACAGTAATCTCCATATTGCCACTAGGTGGCACTAGACCAGAAAAGCATTGCTTCAAAGTAGCAGCCGAGGGAGTGGCTCGTTGGTCTAGGGGTATGATTCTCGCTTAGGGTGCGAGAGGTCCCGGGTTCAAATCCCGGACGAGCCCAATTTTGAACTTTTTGGATAAATAAATAAAAAAGACAGAAGCAGAATTCAAAAAGATCTTTTTGGTCTTCAACTCCCAGAAACCCTAAGAGCTGGTAAACTGGCTGGGGTTTCTGAGAGTTGTAGGTCAAACTACCTGGTGATCCACAGGTTGAGAAGATGATTGGCCAAAACTTATGAAATGAAGTTCAACAGGGACAAATGCAAGAGCCAGTAGGTTGAAGGTGAATCCGGCTAAGACAGAGATCCTGTGGCTGGGTCGTCCAGGTACGGGAGAGATCCGGCTCCCAACCCTGGACGGTGCGATACTTCGCCCGTCGCCTTCTGTCAAAAGCTTGGGAGTCACACTTGACTCCCACCTGTCGATGGAGAAGCATATCTCCACCATCAGCGGAGTAGCTTTTTACCACCTCTGGCAGGCGAGGAAGCTGGCTCCCTACCTGTCCCTGGTAAGTAAACAAACAGAGCTAAAGCATTCAATCACATAGATAAAGCATAGATACCATATGTATTGTGTACCATACACATTAACACTTAGCTCTAATCAATGTACAAGCAATTGCTAAAGATAGCAAGCAAGAAATAATATACAGCTGGAAATACAATAACAAGCCGCAAGCAGCTGTGTCGGGGAGTAATTCTCCACTCGCGTACTCACGCGTAGAAGTCCCTTACAGTGAAGCAAAACAGAACGGATGAAAACAAAGTTCAAAGGATGTAAAACTGCCAGGAGGCAGTGGTGATATAAGCCAGTTCCAGCTCAAATTAAAGTCCAAATGGAGTCAGTCTGTGGGCTTTTGGTGGGTCTACGATTCTGGGTGTCCAGGCACGAAAATCGTTTCGCCAATGCGAAGGCTTCTTCTGGACCCGGGACCATGCGATTTGGGTAAATTACCCTTAATCATGCTAAGAATTAATAATAATATGCATTAGCAAATAATACATCACGTTCACGCCCAATGCTAATAAGATCGTTTCAGTGGTCAAACATTTTTGGCCTCTTGTCAAAGGAATACCGGGTTTGGAAGATCCACCAATGGCAGCATTCAAGAGGACTGGCAATATTAAAAATTTACTTATCAAATCTGATCATCAACTAAGGACCTCTTCTACAGAATTATCATTTAGAACCAACCGTTGTGGCCATTGTTCTATTTGTCAGCACATCAATTCCCAGGAATACATTGTTAGCCCTTACAATCACAAACGCTACAAACTCCGAACATGGTCCACATGTGCCAGTAGAAATGCCATCTACTGTGTAACTTGTGGGTGTGGCCACCTCTATATAGGTGAAACTTTGAGAGAGGTACGCAAAAGGGTCTGCGAACACCGTTCGCGCTTAAAAAACAAAAATGACACATCCCCATTGTATACCCATTTCCTTGATGCACAGCATGATTACCGGGATTTTACTGTCACTGTACTTGACCGCGTATCTCCCAAGCCCCACATGGATACAAAAAAGAGGCTGCTACAGCTTGAAAGAGACTGGGTCTTACGTTTAGAAACTGAGTCCCCACAAGGGTTAAATTTCCCACTACCAATCAACCAATTACTACTCTAGATGTTTCCCATGTGTTTCCCATCCTGATGTTCCCCCTTTGGATAATTGTATAAATAAGATGTAGTTTCCTTCAAGGTTGTCCATGATTTGACCATCAGGCTTGATGCCTAGACATATATGTCTTTGATTATATGAGTTATGGTATGTATTTCTGCCTTTCGGGTATGCATCCTAATTTGAGCTTGATGTATTATTTGCTAATGCATATTATTATTAATTCTTAGCATGATTAAGGGTAATTTACCCAAATCGCATGGTCCCGGGTCCAGAAGAAGCCTTCGCATTGGCGAAAGGATTTTCGCGCCTGGACACCCAGAATCATAGACCCACCAAAAGCCCACAGACGGACTCCATTTGGACTTTAATTTGAGCTGGAACTGGCTTATATCACCACTGCCTCCTGGCAGTTTTACATCCTTTGAACTTTGTTTTCGTCCGTTCTGTTTTGCTTCACTGTAAGGGACTTCTACGCGTGAGTACGCAAGTGGAGAATTACTCCCCGACACAGCTGCTTGCGGCTTGTTATTGTATTTCCAGCTATTTGTGGCTGTATATTATTTCTTGCTTGATATCTTTAGCAATTGCTTGTACATTGATTAGAGCTAAGTGTTAATGTGTATGGTACACAATACATATGGTATCTATGCTTTATCTATGTGATTGAATGCTTTAGCTCTGTTTGTTTACTTACCAGTGTGTTTAGGAGCAACCCACCCCCCCTTAACCAACTCCCTACCTGTCCCGCCACGACCTAGCCACAGTGGTCCAAGCCACGGTCACCTCAAGATTGGACTACTGTAATGCCCTCTACATTGGCCTTCCTCTGTCGGTGATCCGGAAGCTTAAGCTGGTGCAGAACGCTGCAGCTCGGCTGGTGGCAGGCATACCATCTTGCTGCCACATTACGCCTGTTCTGCGTGAACTGCATTGGCTTCCAATAGAGCACCGGATCACCTTCAAAGTGCTGGTTTTGACATTCAAGGCCTTGAATGGTTTGAGGCCAGTGTACCTAAGGGACCGCCTCTCCCCATATAGTCCTCTAAGACCACTGCGATCTGAGTCCCTGAACCTCCTTGTGGTGCCGAGCTGCAAAACACTCCGTCTGACTACAACGCGGAGGAGAGCCTTTAGTGCCATCGCTCCAGTATTGTGGAACGCTCTTCCTCCCACAATCCATGCGCTGCCCAACAAACTAGCCTTCCGGAAGGCTCGTAAGACCTTCCTTTTTGTACGGGCATTTGGTCAGCAATAACTCTGGGCCTTCTACTACATAGCCGTAGGCCACCGGAGTAACCTTGGCGTGTGTGCGCTACTGTATAGTTTTAATTATGGATGCCAGTTCCTGTTATTTTATCGTGTTTTTTAAAATGTTTTTAATGTTTGTAAGTTGCCCCGAGCCTGACGGGAGTGGCGATTAATAAGCCGAAATAATAAATAAATAAATATACTCCACTTAGGCAGAAAAAAATGAAATGCAAAGATACAGAATGGAGGACGATGCCTGGCTCAATAGCAAACCCGTGAAAAAGATCTTGGGAGTCCTTGTGGACAGGAAGGTGAACATGAGCCAGGAATGTCATGCAGTGGCAAAAAAGTCAATGGTATTTTGGCCTGCATAAATAGGATTCTAGTATCTAGATCCTGGGAAGTCATTCCTTGGTCAGACCACACCTGGAATCACACTCTGTTCAATTCTGGGCACCACAATTGAAGGGAGATGTTGACTCTAAGCTGGAATGTGTCCAGAGGAGGGCGATTCACATAATCAAGGATCTGGAGAACAAGCCCTATGAGGAGCGGCTTAAAGAGCTGGTCATGTTTAGCCTGCAGAAGAGAAGGCTGAGAGGAGATATGATGAGGGTCATGCATAAATATGTGAGGGGAAGTCCTAGGGAGGAGGGAGCAAGCTTGTTTTCTGTTGCTCTGGAGACTAGGATGCAGTGGAACAATGGCTTCAAACTACAGGAATGGAGAATCCGTCGGAACACTAGGAAGAACTTCCTGACTGTGAGAGTTGTTCAGCAGTAGAACTCTCTGCCCTGGAGTGTGGTGGAGGCTCCTTCTTTGGAGGCTTTCAAACAGAGGCTGGATGGCCATCTGCCGGGGGTGCTTTAAATGTGATTTTCCTGCTTCTTGGCAGAATGGGGTTGGACTGGATGGCCCACTCTACGATTCTATATTGTCTGCCAAGAAATGAAAGCAAAATTGCTGTTGTTAAATTTACTTTCTTCTCAAAGTATGAATAAGAATATGGAGGTCAAATTGAATTATTTACAGCTGGGACATATATGCCAAAGCAACATAAATGTATAGTTAACATGGTAAAAGTTATTAATAAGGAACATACAAACTAGAAAAGGCCGCTGCAGTTTACTTTTGTCTCAATCTGCAGAAAACTTTGTCTTCTTCTCTCTTCTTTTCTTTCCTCCGTTAAGGAATATGGTGACCTTACTTCTTGTGGATTCCTTAATTTCTCTCAGGAGGGTTTTCTGTGTTATTGCTGCCACCATTCATGAAGAGAATAGCCCAGAAACGGAATGAGAGAGAGGCTTGCTGGTAGATGAAACAGTATATTCTTTTATTTATGTAATTCTTATTGTATATGCTTATTGGTTACATAAGATCAATTGCTTGCAGAACAACGTTTCAAAATGGGTTTCCTTCATACCAGACTGTTATGTAGATACTAGGCATGTATGCCAGAGCATGCGCATTCCAGATGGTTTTGGCCTACAACTCCCAGAAATCCTAACAGCTGGTAAATTGGCTGGGATTTCTGGGAGTTGTAGGCCAAAACTTGAATAAATCACACTGAATTCTAGATGGGACTCTCCAAATAGGAAGGAGGGGGGAAGGAGGGAGGGAGTATTCTATTCTTGGAAGCAGCAAAAGAAAAGGAGGAGGAGCCCCCCTGGCTCCTCGCTGCCTCTCTCTCACCCCGATCCCGAGGAGTGAGGGCCCAAGTTTGCCCAGGCTGGTCATATACCTACATTCCATGCACATGCAATAATACAGCAGTAATAACAATGGGTATAAGAAGAGGTAAAATTCAAACCGAAGTATTCTGACTGGTCCCTGCCTCATGCGGTGCAAACGGGCTCTTCTCTGTGAGCCCGGGAAATTAGCCCGGGAAAAGACAGCGTTTTCTGCTTGGGTGCACACACATACATATTCTTTGGGGGGGATTTGCTGCAGAATCCCGGCCTCATAGAGAAGATTCTGCAGCAAATCCCCCCTCCCAAGAATATGTATGTGTGTGCTCCCAAGTTTGCACCGCATGAGGAGAGACCAGTCAGAATACTTCGGTTTGAATTTTACCTCTTGTTATTGTTATTACTGCTGTATTATTGCATGTGCATGGAATGTAGGTATGACCAGTTGGATTACTTATAATATTAGGCAGTGGCACTTACAGTAGCATTCATTGTATTATACATTAGGTTGGTTTCTCACCCCAATACTCTTTGATGACTTAGATCCTGGCTGGCAGGCAGGAGAGGCAGGAAGCCTGGAAAAATGTAAACAGAGGTTTACTCAGAAGTAAATCCACAAAGGAGGGCACTTCATCCAAAGTGCCCTCCTTTGCAGATTTACTTCTGAGTAATCCTCTCTGTTTACATTTTTTCCAGGCTTCCTCCAGCCGAAAGAAGGAGCGAGTTTAGGGCTTGCCTTGCCATAATATTGGCAAGGGAGGCGGGAGGGTGGTGAGAGAAGGAGGTGCCCCCATATGCCCCCACGACCTAATAACGACACTTAAGAAAATCCTGGCCCCAAAGTTCGAAAAATTAAGTCCACTTCCTGGTTGGCGTTCCAGATGCGGAACAGCTCGAAAGTAGCATTTCTTACGAATTTCTTACGAAACGATTCATTTTCATAACTTTTTTCTCATGCCTAGTAGATACATAAGAACAGATTTCTTTAATCAACTCCCCAGCTGCTCCTCAGCTTTTCCTTTCTCTAGACCAGCGATCGGGAACCTTTTTGACTCAGAGAGCCATGAAAGCAAAATATTTGGAAATGTATTTCAGTGAGAGCCATTTATCTATCTATCTACATATATATATATCTATCTATATATCTATATATATATCTATATATATATCTGTGTGTGTATACTGTATATATATATAAAGACTAAATTCAACTAAATGTGAGTATATACGTACATACGATGAGAAAAGGATTCCCTCGGCAGAATGACGGGACATTTCAGACCTGGCTCTGCAAAAGGCATGCTCAGGACTCTGGGAAGGAAGAGAAGACGGAAGGAAGGAAGGGGGAAAGAAAGAAAGAATAAAGGAGGGAGGGGGAGAGGAAGAAAGAAAAGAAGAACCAACTATGGAAAAGAAAGAAAAGCAGGAGAGAGACAAGGAGGGGAAAGAAAGAAGGAAATGGGAAGGGAGGAAAGGAAAGTGTGGGGAAAAGAAAGGAAAGGGAGTGAGGAAAAAGTAAAATAACGAAGGGAAAAGAAGAAAAGAAAGAAGGGGAGAGAGAGGGAAAAGAAGAAGTAGGAAAGGAAGACTTGGGGAAAAAGAATAGAAGAGGAAGGAAGGTAGAGGGAGGGAGGGAGAATGGAGGAAAGAAGGAAGGGGAGAGAGGGAGGGAAAAGGAAAAGGAAGAAGAGAAGGAAAGAGTGAAGGGAAAGAAAGGAAGGAAGAGGGAGAATGGAGGAAAGAAGGAAGGAGAGAGGGAGGGAAAAGGAAGGAGAGAAGGAAAGGGAGAGGGAGAAAGAAAGGAAGGAAGAGGGAGAATGGAGGAAAGAAGGAAGGAGAGAGGGAGGGAAAAGGAAGGAGAAAAGGAGAAGGAAAGGGTAAAGGGGGAGGAAGGAAGGAAGGAAGAGGGAGAATGGAGGAAAGAAGGAAGGGGAGAGAGGGAGGGAAAAGGAAGGAGAGAAGGAGAAGGAAATGGTTAAGGGGAGGAAGGAAGGAAGAGGGAGAATGGAGGAAAGAAGGAAGAGGGAGGTAAAAAAGAAGGAGAGAAGGAGAAGGAAAGGGTGAAGGGGGAGAAAGGAAGGAAGGAAGAGGGAGAATGGAGGAAAGAAGGAAGGGGGGAGAGAGGGAGGGAAAAGGAAGGGAGAGAGGAGAAGAAAAGAAGGAAGGGGAGAATGGAAGGAAGGAAGAGGGAGACAGGAGGAAAGAAGGAAGGGGAGAGAGGGAGGAAAAGGAAGGAGAAGGAAAGGGTGAAAGGGAGAAATAAAGGAAGGAAGAGGGAGACAGGAGGAAAGAAGGAAGGGGAGAGGGCCCACGAGAGCAATGGGGTATGAGGAAGCAGCAGTTGTGGTGCATTTGCATCACTTCTCTCCACTGCATGCTGGCAAACTGAGGCCCGGGCTGCTCTGGAGAGCCAGATGCAATCATGAAAAGAGCCACATCTGGCTCCCGAGCCATAGGTTCCCTACCCATGCTCTAGACCTTAACTCAGTATTTAGTGCCACTTTTCACTTCTACCTTTCAGGAGTCTAAATCCTATTAGTCTAGTCCCACATTCTTAGGACTAACTATCCTTAAACTCCTCCAGCGATTAACTCTACACAAAACAGAATCAACCCTCCTCTGGTTCATTCAGTCACCAACTGACTCTCTTTTTTAAACCAACATTCTTTTTTCCTCAGCGACAGTTGGCTCCGCCCCTTTTTCCTCAGCTTGGAGCTAGGTTGCTATGGCAACGCTTGGGGCCTCTTCCCAATTCTCAGCTAATACTAATAAACCTATCTAAAACTTATACTTTAATTGAGCATTTCGTTACATATGCCCACCTTTAAATAAAACAATTTCAAAGCAAGTTTGCATCAACACACTATATATAAATATCCAAATACTTATACATTTCCCTGTTTTCCATACTCGCACACATCAAAACCAATGAACACATTTCCTGAAGAAAAAAAACCCCCAACACATTGCCATTTCCTCACTTCACTACAAGGAGCATCTATATTGTAGATTTAATGCAGTTTGACACCAGAATTCTAAGAGTTATAGTTTGGTGTGTTATCAGCGCTCCCGAACAGAGGAAGCTCAAGACTTTGTAAAATGACAGCTCTCATGCTTACAGAGGACTGACCCATGGCAATAGAAGTGAGGCCAAACTGCGTTAATTCTACAGTGAAGATGCACCTTTAGTTGAGTGTAAACTCTCTTTGCATTATGAATGCCAGAGATATGATACAGCATTCATTCAACAGTGTAAATCAGGCATGGGCCCACTTGAGCCCTCCAGGTGTTTTGGACTTCAACTCCCCTACCGGCTGTTAGGAATTGTGGGTGTTGAAGTCCAAAACACCTGGAGGGCCCATGCTTGGTGTAAACACACTTACTGTCAGTCTGGGATAGTTAGATGGTATGGATATAATTGAAGAAATAGCAAATAGATGGAGGGAAGGGAAGGAAAGAGCGAATACGAAGGATAAAGTGTTGTGTCCAAAGATGCCTCAATAATCGGGGACCTCGGTTTCCAAATGGACAGGCAAGTCTTCCTCACAGGCGATGACGACCCTCTCGATGCCATGGACCCCCTCGTATTGACAATCCGGGGCCCAAGAGCCCTTCTGCAGGCGGCACACCGTCATGGGGAAGCTGGCCTCGCTTTCCCGGAGGTCTCCGGTGGTGGGCTCCCCAGCTTGGTCACACACCGCTTGGATTTGGGGGGTGTCCACATGGAGGAAGGTGTTGAGGTGCTTGCAGTAATTGGTTTTCGCCATGCTGCGGCGTTTCATCATGAGGTTGCAGTAATGCTGGATGTCGGGAACCTGGGTTACAGGATAGTCGACGTGTTCTCGAAGGAATTTCTGGTAGCTTTTGGCACTGGCCAAGGCCAACCAAACCGACACCACAAAGAGTGCCACGATTAGGCCGGAACATGTGTTTTTGTTTGCCATTGCTATCTTTCAGGAAAGGGGGTCAAAATAGAGTTGGGTACCTGAGATAGGAAATAAATTTTTAAAAAGAATTTATTTACATTTAATTAATTTTTTCACATTATATACGAGGCATGGGCAAATTTTGACACCCCCCCCCCCCCGCGGTGTTTTGGACTTCCAACTCCCACATTCCCAACATCACCATTTAAAATTTAGCCTTGTCTCATCCATCCATCTTTTCCAAGTCACAAACCTTCACAGACTACTTTCCTGCCAATTATATCATAGCAGGTTAAACCGCCAGCTGCAAAAAAATCTTGCTGACCAGAAGGTTGGCAGTCCAAAGCCACGGATTGGGGTGAGCTCCCACCAGAAGTCCTAGCTTCTGCCTACCCAGCAGTTCGAAAAGAGTAATGTGAGTAGATCAATAGGTACCGCTTTGGCGGGGAGATAAAAGGTGCTCACGCAGACATGCTGGCAATTCAACCAGGAAGGTCTCCATGGCAAACAGGCTCCTTGGCATGGAAAAAGAGCACCTCCCCATGGTCGGAGTTGAGCACAACCTCCAGATGCAGGGGATGAAAAGAGGGAAGACTTTGCCTCTGTCTGTGTACTGTCTATCTTTGTTGTTAATTGTATAATGGCCTTGAATGTTTGCCATATACGTATTCTGTAATCCGTATTCTGTAATTCCGTAAGAGCGGAATGTAAATAAAGTATATTATTATTATTATTATTATTACATCACAAGCCAACACATGTTTTGGTGCCTCAAATGTTAGACCTGTGCCTGGGTATGTTTAACCTGAAGATTTCAAAAATGACACCGGTTTTCCCCTATCAGCTCTAGTTTTTGAGATACATAACATAACCCTAAGAAACTAGAATTGATGCAAGCCACCCAATGCAATTTTCTAAATTGGTGCCCCAATTATCCCCCAAAACAAGCCTAAAAACCAAGACACCAAAAATATTTTTGTTGGTCTTTGTAAATTACCCTTTATTGCCTGATTTCCTTAATACTGCATTTCTTTGATTCTAAGATACCCCTTTCTCCCCATATAAACTGCTTTAAAAATGGGGAGCATCTTAGAATTGCAGTCACATCTTATGTATTTTTGTCATTGTTGGTACTGAAATTAGGGTGTATCTTACAATCGATGGCATCTTAATACTGAATTTATTTGTTTATTATGTCAGAAGCAAATTGAGGGCACAGTTATAATGTATTTAAAAACACATGTAAAGTTAAAAACTTGGCATTATGCTAAATGTCCTTTGACCAGAAGCTGGCCACTTCCAGAATCTACTGGGGGGGCGGGTCTCCCCCACCCCCAGTAGATTCTCATTTTTGTCTTTAAATAAGGTGATTAATAATGATGTCAAAGTGGATAAGGTAAAGGTTTCCCCTGATGCTAACTCTAGTCATGTCTGGCTCTAGAGGTGGTGCTCATCTCAATTTCTAAGCTGAAGAGCTGGCATTGTCGGTAGACACCTCATGTGGCCAGCATGACTGCATGGAGTGCTGTTACCTTCCCGATCTACTCACATTTGCATGTTTTCTAACTGCTAGGTTGGCAGAAGCTGGGCCTAACAGCGGGAGCATACCCCGCTCCCCAGATTCAAACCACCAACTTTTCGGTCAGCAAGTTCAGCAGCTGAGCAGTTTAACCCGCTGTGCCACCAGGGGGCCTCATCAACAAGGGTAGCAAGAACATAATATTAACCCATGGCCAGATATTTTCTCCAAATGCTACACTGTGAATTATGAGGAAAAATAAATAAAATGAAGGGTGAAGGACAAAAGGGGGCAATAGATAGAGAAGGATAGACCATGGGGGGGGGGAGTTGAAGGAGGAAAACAATTTCTCCCATTTTCACTGGTTATTCCCCCTCCCCACTTCCCATTTCATAAACAAGGGTTGTTTCCATGACAGCGACATGGGTGGGGAAATAACAGGAAAACAGGGGGAAATTAACTCTTTCAATGCCCTCTTCCCCCAGTAAAATGGACTATCCTTCTCGGTCTAGTGCCCCCTTTTGGCCTCCGCCTGGATAGTGAAACAGTATCAAATGAAGAAATAATGTCCCTTTCCCACTGCGCAAATGCGGCGGTCCGTACTTGCGAGCTTGACATTTATGGATATGAGTTTTGTTGATATTGACTTATTCATGGATGTGATTGAAATATTCTCTAGGCCCTCCATTTAAACTCTATTGTCTAATTTGAATACAACCTACTAGTACTTTTCAAAAAAGAAAACATGTAAACCAATTTTCATGGTTGAGAAAATTCCCATAGGGCAATAGGCACTCCTGAAATATTTTTAAAGCAAATTTAATGCATTTGTGACAACTGAATTCCCCCAAAATATTCCCCCCTTTGTCATCCTAAGTTTAAGGCCATGGGTCCCGTGATTATCTGGCCTGGGAAATGGCCAGAGGAGCTTACCCAACCTTGCTATTTCCAAGGGATTATTTTGGCAGGGTTATGGAGAGTTGACTGTCTCTGGGCTACGTCTTGATAGTATATAAGCACTTTTATACTGTCTATCTCTATCTCTATCTATCTATGAAATAAATACAGTACACAATATCTATAATTGTAAAATACCATCTTTATAATTCCTAGAGTATAAGATACTGCATCATAAAGCCATCACTTTAGCCCCAGTTAGTTTTCAAAGCTCACCTTTATGTTGTGGTGCTCTGTTCTCTTCTGATGCCCTCCTTGGGTGAAAAGAAAACCGAAGCAGGTATTATTCCGGTAGGAAGGAAGAGCATAATTATTCCTGACAAGTCAGCTGTAAGGGCAGACCGACAGGAAATTCCAGTGATGCTTCCAATCCCAAAAATTGCTGGAGGCTGCCTCACATTGCAAAGCATCTTTGCCAGCATGATGACTAAAAACCTATTTGTATGACAAAATCTAAGAAGCATCTCTCTGACCAGGAAGGGGAAAAGGAGACGAAGCCTGGATCTACACTGCCTTATATCCCTGGATCTGATCCCAAATTATCTTCTTTGAACTCGATTATATGTATCCATACAGCCAGATAATCTGGGATAAGAAGATAGTCTGGGATCAGATCCTGGGATATAGGAAACTGTAGATCCGGCTGAAGTTCCACTACAGTTTGCCCTCCATTTTCATGGGTTTGACTTTTACGAATTAGATTATTCTTAGATTTGCTTAGTTCAGTGTTTCTCAACCTGGGGGTTGGGATCCCTGGGGAGGCAGGGGCGGTCCTACAAGGTAGGCCAAGTAGGCGGCCGCCTAGGGCGCCACCTGGGAAGGGGGCGCCATCCTGGCCGCATGGGGCACCATCCTGGCCCTGCCGATGTTCCTCAGGCAGCTTTTGGGCCCCGGCCTTGTGTGTTCCGACGCCGCTTCTAGGCATGCGCGCATGCCCAGTAGCTCCCTTGTGCAGAAGACTATAAGCAAAGCACTCCCTATCGGGCAGGCAGGAGTGCTTCCTTCTCCTTTTGTCTCCGCCGCAAGACGTTTGCGGGAAGGAGAAAAGAATCAGTGAAGGAAGTGTAATTTTATATTACATGTAATATTACAAACAATATTGCAGTATAGTGGTATTGTACAAAATAGTAATATATAATATTTTATTTTACTTTATTTTGGGTTATTTGAGTTTTATAGGAGTAATGAAAATATTTAGTAGAGGATAATTTTATTTAAATAAATAATTTTATTTATTATTTTATAATAATAATATAATAGAATGTTGTATTATAATGTCAATATATTATAATATAATTATATTGTAATGTAGTATAATTATGATATAATATAGTATGAGTATGGTATAATATATTGTATATACATTGATACAATATAATACTACTAATGGTATTGTGATATTATAATTGTATATTTGTTTTACATTGGGGGGGGGGCAAAATAATGTTTGGGGGGGGGCACCAAAATAATGTTCGCCTACCATTTAAAATTACCTTAGACCGCCCCTGTGGGGAGGGGTGGGTGAGTTGTGAAGGGGTGTCAGAGGGGTCACCAAAGACAATCAGAAAACACAGTATATTCTGTTGGTTGTGGGGGTTCTGTGTGGGAAGTTTGGCCCAATTCTATTGTTGGTGGTGTTCATAATTCTCTTTGGTTGTAGGTAAACTATAAATCCAAGTAGCTATAACTCCCCAATGCCAAGGTCTATTTTCCACAAACTCCACCAGTGTTCACATTTGGGAATATAGAATATTCATGCCAAGTTTAATCCAGATCCATTGTTTGAGTCCATAGTGCTCTCTGGATGTAGGTGAACTACAACTCCAAAACTCAAAGTCAGTGCCCACCAAACCTTTCCAGCATTTTCTGTTGGTCATAGGAGTTCTGTATGCCAAGTTTGGTTCAATTCCATTGTTGATAGAGTTAAGAATGTTACTTGATTGTAGGTGAACGATAAATTCCAGCAACTACAACTCCCAAATGAGAAAAATCAATCCCCACCGCCCAACTCACCAGTATTCAAATTTGGGCATATTGGGTATTTGTGCCAAATTCGGTCCAGTGAATGAAAATACATCCTTCATATCAAATATTTACATTATGATTCATAACAGTAGCAGAATTACAGTTATGAAGTAGCAATGAAAATAAGGTTATGGTTGGGGGGTCACCACAACATGAGGAACTGTATTAAGGGGTCGCAGCATTAGGAGGTTGAGAAACACTGTTTCTAGCACATCTCTCTCCCTCCCCCCCCCGCTCTCTCTCTCGGACAAGTAAACTGCGCCTGAACTGTAAATGGTTTTGTAGGTTAAAACCAGCACTTTGAATTGTGCTCAGAAGCTAATCGGCAGCCAGTGGAGCTGGCACAACAAGGGAGATGTGGGCTCCCTGCACCCAGCTCCCGTGAGCAGCCTGGCTGCCGAGTGCAGCTTCTGGGCAGTCTTCCAAGGCAACCCCACATAGAGTGCATTGCAGTAGTCTATTCGGGATGTAACCAGAGTGTGGACCACCGTGGCCAAGTTTCAACAATCACCAGTGGCAATTTCTTTGTATGCCAGAAGAGGGAGCATAAGTGGGGAACAAATAAAATATAAGGACAGGAAAACACCAGCCAATGTACACATGAGATGGAGTTTATTAATTTTCTGCAGAATATTGGACCGCAAGTTCCAAGGAAGTAGATTCCCTGATGGTGCATTTGGAAGAAGAGGATGGCTTGCTTGACTGGGAAGAGGTAACAGCATCTGAAGCCGATTCAACATTTAAGAAGGCTCTGCTGGAAGCTCCCATCTTCTCTAGAGTTCATACTTGCAGATGTAAGAATTAAGAGTTCGACACGAAACATCGTTCCACTCTTGAAAATCTAAAATATGAGCAGTCATTAATATATACACATGCACACACACACATTTACACACACAAGTAACAAAATAATTATGGCAATAACAACTTGAAACATCACCAGATATCAGCATGCCGGAAGTGATATAATGTTATCCTATATTATCTCTTGGTCTGGAGTGTCATCAATACGCTGATGACACCCAGCTGGTGCTGAGGATGGACGGCCGGCCAGACTCTGTACCCGATACTTTCCAGCTGTGCCTTGAAGCCATGACTGGTTGGCTACGAGCCAGCCGATTGAGAGTGAATCCATCAAAAACGGAGATCCTATGGCTGGGTCGCCCGGGTGGGTGTGAGCTCCGGCTGCCTACTCTGGACGGCGAGGCATCCTTAGTAAAGAGTCTGGGGGTCCAATTGGACCCGCTGCTGACAATGGAGGCTCAGGTCTCTGCTGTCAACAGATCTGCTTTCTTCCATCTGCGACAGGCTAGGCGACTGGCGCCCTACCTAACCAGGAATGACCTAGCTACAGTGATCCAAGCGACGGTCATCTCAAGGCTAGACTACTGTAACGCCCTGTACATTGGTCTACCTTTGGTGGTTATCTGGAAACTTAAGCTGGCGCAGAATGCTACAGCTAGACTCCTGGCTGGAGTACCGGCCAGGAGCCATATCACTCCAACTCTGCGACAACTGCACTGGCTGCCAATTGAGTGTTGGCACTCAAAGTGTTGGTTTTGACCTTTAAGGCCTTGTATGGTCTGGGGACGGTGTACTTGAGGGACTGTCTATTCCCATATGTTCCCCAGATATCCCTTCAGTCGGAGGACCAAAACCTGGTAAAAGTCCCTTCTATACGGTCCAGCCATCTGTTATCTACTAGGCAGAGAGCCTTTTCTGCTGTGGTGCCGAGCTTGTTGGAATGCCTTGCCGGCCGAAGTTTGAGGGATTAATGAGCTGCCTGCCTTTTGGAAGGCTTGTAAGACAGTTCTCTTTCGGCAGGCATTTAACTCTTAGCCATGCTCCGTCGTGTGCCGACAGAAATATTGTTTTAGTGTTCTGGTGTTTTTATTGTTTTAGTGCTATTTTATTGATGTTATGCTTGTATGTTGTGAACCACCCTGAGCCTGTTGGAAAGGGTGGTATATAAATTGAAATAATAAATAAATACATAAAATAAAATATATCCACCATTCTGGCTAATTTTTGGTCATTCCCCCAATTTGGTTCATGTTTTAGGGCAATCCAGGTTCCTTAGCAGGGTTCTTATCTGGACAAAAAATTGCCCGGAAATTTCCCCTAAATTAAAGACTTAATAAATGGGTGAGGCTGTTGGGTGGTGAGGTCTTCTGAGGCATTCAAAAGAGCTCCGTCTATGTAGAATCTAGAACTTCATTTAGAACAGTGGTCCAAACCTTTTTTGACCAGGGGCCGCTTTATTAGGGACCACTTTGACCAGAGACCACTTGACCAGGGACCACTCTCCAACATTAGTATCAAAAGGGTTACAAATCAGTTTTTGCTCTACTTTAGATTTGGTTTGGTTATTTAGGATACTGATTCAGAAAATTGCATTGAATAGCACATCAAGCTCTAGTTTCTGATACAGAACATATGCCACCCAGTAATCGTCACCTGCTCGCCCACAGAAAACCATATTTAATAAGCCTTGGCACTATAAGAGGGTTTTATGAGACCAGTTGCTCTTGTTGCAATGGTGTAGTAACGGTGAGGCCACAGACCATATTTTAGTTCTTGTGGACCACTGGTTGTCCACGGACCACAGGTTGGGAACAACTGATTTATAAGAATTGCATCTAGAAGCTGAACTGGTGTCCAGTCTTTGTTCCTCCAGGTATTTTGGACTTTAGCTCCTCAGATTTCTGATCATTGAACAAACCAGCCAGGGCTTCTGGAAGTTAGAGTCCAAAAGAAGTTGCTCTCAATCGTAAATGTTGGCAGTCCAGGTATTTGGTCTTCAGCTCCCAGAAGCCCCAGATACCTCAGCCCATAATCAGGAATAGTGGGAACTGAAGTCCAATATATCTGTAGGATGAAAGCTTTACTATTACTGATCGAGATCCAGGCTAGCAACTATGTCTTTATACTTGAGAAAGCACTCACTTGAGTTTAGAAGTAACTCCACACAGTATTCATTATTGCTACCGTTCTTTGACTTGTATTTGTACCAGGCATTATAACTGTAGACTGATTCATCCGTCCACCTCCATCTGTGATTCTGTAGAAATGGGAAAAAC
Organism: Anolis apletophallus; assembly: GCA_030556195.1. Lineage (NCBI taxonomy): Eukaryota > Metazoa > Chordata > Lepidosauria > Squamata > Anolidae > Anolis > Anolis apletophallus. Next base: position 138,484,211 of record JARBWK010000008.1, on the reverse strand, counting down.
AGATTTTGTGATTAGCCAAGATATAGATTCTTTTCTGGGGTCCCAAGAGTTGTACAAGCTTGCCCATCCGAACCTGTCAATCTCATAATTGAAGTCACTGGCACAGCCAAATTAACTTAATGGCGACCTGGACTGTCCTTGGAATACGTTCTGGATCATGTGATTTCAATTGTCGTTTTAATTTTATGTTTTAATTGGTTGGTTTTAATGTTTTTGTTTATTCATTGATACATGTGTACACGCAGCGTTGAATTGTTGCCTTTGTAAGGCCGCCTTGAGTCCTCTTTGGGATTGAGAAAGGCGAGATACAAGTATGGTAAATAAATAAATAAATGTATCCACACTTCTTGCCATTTTGTAATCTCGTTTGCCATTAAATATCCATTCAGAAATGCATGTGTTAAGGAAAAATATCCACAGAATAGTGCCTTAAAACCCTAATAGCATGAGATATTGTTCAGTCTAGGAAGCTAAGCAGGGTTAGTACTTGAATGGGAGACCACCAAGGAATACTGAATATTGATGATTATATTTAGGAGGAAGGAACTGGCAAAACTACCTCTGAATATTCCATGGCTAAGAAAACATTATGAAATACATGAGGTCCCTATAAGTCAACAGGTGACTTTGGGGTGCAAGCACACACCTCCATATACACCCACAGAAAAGCTCACCAGAAAAAGGTGTAGTTGGTTTTTTCATTGTCGGCATTGAGTTTCACACAGGGCAATTTTTATAGACATGGTCTGATTTTGTTCAGTTACGCTTTCTTTTTGGAAAGCAGCTGAGAGTGGGTTGAACTGTGTTCTCAAACAATGTTTGAATTTTATCAGTATCCATGTGCTTTTGAGCAATCTGCTGACTTGTTGGAAGTTAACCACCAGATCCTCTGTTTCCTCAACGTGTCCAGGCAACTTGTTTTGCAGCAATGAAAATATAAATGCCCAATTGATATTGTTCAAAAATATTGCTAAAATGGTCCAAGATAGCCTGAAACATGGCAAAAAGTCTACTAGAGTAGCCCACCCCGATTTTCAGCACTTGGACAGATAGTATGTACAGTAGATGACTATTTTTTTGTTATCTTTTGAACACATGGATGCATTCCATAGAATTTAGGCCTTGTCTTCATTGCCATATAGAATCCAGATTATCTGCCTTGAACTGCATTATATGGCAGAATAAACTCATATAATCCAGTTCAAAGCAAATAATGTGGATTATCCGCTTTGATAATCTGGATTATTTGGCAGCGTAGGAAGAGGCCTTAGTTCGTAGATCTCTCTCATTCTACTTTTATTCTTTTCCTTTGTGTTTTAGCTTTCTTTAGTCTTGTTTGTTTGTTTATTTACTGTAATTTATACCCTGCCCTTCTCACCCCAAAAAGCCTTACTCAGAGCGGCCTTACAATCCAACGCCACATGAAATAAACACATGCATGCTTCCCCGAACATAAGACATGGTCTTATATTTATTTTTCCTCAAGAAGACACATTATGGCTTATTTTCAGGGGATGTCTTATTTTTTTTATTAAGTATGGTACAACAATCTGCATTTATGGGATGATCTCTCTGGGCTCAGTAGCAGACTCCTTGCTGAAGCTTTCCCCCTATCCCCTAGTGTCTGTGTGGGGTGAGAAAGCCCCACAGATTTTTGGTCAGTACTGGGGAGCAGTAGCTTTACTGGTGTGTGTGTGTGGGGTGTGTGTGTGTGTGTGTGACAGAGACCCACAGAGTGTTGCTGGTTGGTGCTGAGGGGGGAGAGACCCACAGTGCTGAGTAGAATGGCAGCCACAGCTTTACTTCTTCCCCCTGTGGACACAACTTTACTTCTTCCCCCTGAGGACGCACAATACGTAAAACATAGCGTCCTGCTCCCCACTTCACTGAGGAGACTTTTATTTTCATTTTTTATGTCTCCCTCTATGCCTCAGCGTGCGGCATGCATAGAATGACCAGGATCTGATGGGGGAGCTTACCTTGTATGTTGTATAGCCACGCCTATCACTATGCCTTATTTTCGGGATATGACTTATATTGCCCAAATGCTTAGAAATCCTAAGCTATGGCTTATTTTATATGTATCTCTTATTTTAGGGGAAACAGGGTAATAAAATAAACACACACGTTTAAAAAACATAACATTAAAAAAACATATTAAAAGCAATTATCATCCTGATACTTTATATTGCTCTATCTCCCAGTGTTTTAAAATTTTAAATATTTAAGCTGTGAAGATGGCCCTGCCCATGGTGATCATTTTCAGTGTTTTAATCTTTTAATTTCATATTGTTGAGTTGTTTATTTACATTGGTTTTGTATTAAAATTATATTTTTTTCTGTTATGCTCTTATGCTATACTGTGTTTTTGTATTGTTGGGCGTGGCCTCATGTAAGCCGCCCCGAGTCCTCTTGGGGAGATGGTGGTGGGGTATAAATAAGGTTTATTATTATTATTATTATTATTATTTAAAAAAACATACAATCTGAAACTCTTTCCTTGTACAATTTGAATCTATAAAACAAAAATGAAAAGAAACAAAAATATAAAGCGTCAAAACCCCACATTAAACTAAACAAGAATATACATATTAGGAAATATTATATACTAAGACAATATTGGGGAAAACTCTTGCAAAATATACATATACAAAAAAGGAGTGCATAAGAGGAAACAGGTGCTAGAGTACAAATAATGTTTCATCCTGGCTCCTTTTAAAATGAGATTTTCAGCTCATATGAATCAATGCAAACAAAGGCTGTAACGAACTTGCAACTAGAGATGTGAGAAAAATGGGCAAAGCCAAAATTTATAGTTTTGTCTACCCTTACAGGATTAGACTGGGAGCTGTCGAAAGAGGGCAAGATTTCAAAAGAAAATGATAGGAAATCACCATTTAATTGGAAGTATGTTAAGATGAGGCTGGAATGGAATCACCAAAGTCTCCCCAATCAGCAATGATAAGAATTTCTGAATGAAACACAGCAAGACAGAAGCTCACCTGACGGGGATCATGGAGTCCAATCCAGACATTACTTTTCTCTTTTTGATAACTTGAGATGTGATTGGCGACGAGATCTGACTCTGTCGGGATGAGAATAGAAGCAAGATGGGTCCCCCTGCCATAGCTCTGGCATTCAATCTGAGGGTTGAAGAAATGGGAAATGGGATTTATTCATACAGTTACCTTTCTGTCTGGAGGTAAATACAGATCCAGAGCTCTTTGAGTTCATCACTCTTCTACACCCTTTGCTTTCAGAATTCCCATTTGGAGGACCAGGCTTGGAGGGACTTAAATCAACTCAACTGAAGCAAATGGCTGTAAACTGGCAGGGTGGAGACTAGCAAAAATATCTGAAATACAAGTTTGATAACCTTTTACCATCTGTGTGTCCCATCTACATCCCTAGTGCTTTGTCCTCTTTCATGTAGAATCATAGAATCATAAAGTTGGAAGAGACCTCGTGGTCCATCCAGTCCAACCCCCTGCCAAGAAGCAGGGAAATTGCATTCAAAGCACCCCCGACAGATGGCCATCCAGCCTCTGTTTAAAAGCCTCCAAAAAAGCAGCCTCCACCACACTCTGGAGCAGAGAGTTCCACTGCTGAACAGCTCTCACATTCAGGAAGTTCTTCCTAATGTTCAGATGGAATCTCCTTTCTTGTAGTTTGAAGCCATTACTCTGTGCCCTAGTCTCCAGGGCAGCAGAAAACAAGCTTTCTCCCTCCTTCCTATGACTTCCTCTCACATATTTATACATGGCCCTCATCATGTCTCCTCTCAGCCTTCTCTTCTTCAGGCTAAACATGCCCAGCTCTTTAAGCTGCTCCTCATAGGACTTGTTCTCCAGACCCTTGATCATTCTAGCTGCCCTCCTCTGGACACATTCCAGCTTGTTAACATGTAGACCATGAAGATGAAAAAAACATATTAACTCATGGGAATGTTTCTTACCTCAGCTTCTGCAAATGTCTTTAGGTTTTCAAAGTACGCATAACAGTTCCCTTGAGCTTGCAGCCAGTTTCTGGCACAAGAAGCAGCCTCAGCTGCAAGGAGAAAGGATGGTGAATGTAAGACAATTTATGATAGAAGACACTAACATCTCTTAAATTGAGAAACATTACTGAACTAGTTCATAGGTGGACATTTTGTGGACTTTCAGATGTTGCCTACACTTTAGCCTCCATCGAACAGATCTGAAAGCTTTACCATGCTTCCTAAGATGGATGGAAGTTATGCTCCATCAACATCTGAAGGGCCTCAGATAATTTGTCTCTGAGGAAGGTACTAAGGAGGGAAGACTTTTGCATGTGAAATTCAACATGATGTTTTTCCATTTTGAGCACTTAATATGTGGTACCATTTAAGTTATTTTGGAAAAGCCAAGTGGATCCTTGCTCAAGATTTCATAGGTTACAGGACTTGAAAATTCTTCACATCTTCACTTCCGGCGAGCAGTGATGGCGGTAGGCACGGGAAAAACGGGGCTCCTGCTTTCCCAACCTCGTTGAGCCGTGGGGTGAGCGCAATTGCTCCCCTCTCCCGGAGGATCGATTCCGGGAGATACGCTGAGTACCCGGTGCTTTTCTGACGGCCCATAAGCCACCCTTCCCCTCAAGGGAAGGGTGCCGGGGGGCCCAGAAACTAGCACAGGGGCGCGCGAACGGTCACGGGGGAAGCGGATCTAATGACCCGCAAAAACTACATGCCCCTGCTCTGAAGAAATAAACAGCTGAAAGATCAGCTCCAAGAAAGATCAAGCAACCCAGCTGCTACAGGGCGGAAACGATCTAAGCAACATAACAAATCGTAAGTGTGGGTATACAGCCATTGAACCAGGACCGGTGGAAAGTGCTGAGGGGTTGGAAAAAAGAGAGAGAGAATAGTAGAAAACCCCCCGTCCACTTTGAGCAATCTTTTCCATCAGCGCTAAATACAAGGTTACCAGTTTGGTGGACCAATACCAAAATTATAACTGGAGAGAATTAGAACTGAAGACTACTAAAAGTCAGAAAGAAACGGTACCTGACCTTGAGCGCCATATTGTTGTGGCTATCTCCGGGCGTCTTGGTAAACAACAGCTGCTTCGGTGATAAGAGGGGAAGAACGCAGAGATCACGCGGGAGGAAGGAGGCAAGAAGGCTAAGAACTCTCGCGAGAAGAGGCGAGAGGTGGTGGAGGAACACAGAGATATAAATATATTAGAACACGGAAGCGAAGAGACCAAGGTTTTCAAAATATCCTCCCTCCCCCCCGCGGAGTGTCGAGGAGCGCCGAGGTGACAGAACCACAGGGAGTAGACGAGAGCCGAGGAGAGAAAGAAGTGATATAGCTAAATAGCAACAAGTAGAAGACCGGCAGGCAAGAGTCAAGAGACCTACTTCTCAAAAGGTACAGCTCAGCTCAGCTCAGCTCCACATTTTCCCCGCCCCAAGAGGACATAAGGGGAGAGTGGGACAATTATCAGGATGACGACCCCCAAGAATGTTCCTAAAGAAGGAAGAGATCTGGGCACTTCGCTGGTGCAAAGGAGAGGGTCTGGGAGCGGCAGTGGCAGTGAAGCCACAAATATGAAGGACTTATTAAGGGAGTTACAGAAAATCAGAGAAGATCAACAAGAAAATCAAAGTGAATTCAAAACAATACTGGCAACCCAAAATAAAAAAACTGGAAGAGAAAATGGACACCATGAAGACTGATATTAAAGATGAGATCCTCCACCTGAAGAACGATCTGGTTGCTGCCTTCACCAAAATAGATGAAATAAAGATAAAAAGTAAGGCTATGGAAGAAAACCAAAAACAATTGAAGAGAAATGTGGAAGATCTCCATAGCAAAAATGATAGACTGGAAAATAGGATGGGTAGACTACAATTGAGTGAAATGGATGGACAGCTCAGGTTTAGGAACCTGGAGGAAGAACCCAAAGAGAACACAAGACTCAAGATAATTACTCTTCTAGCCACCTACCTAGAAAGAGGACTGAATGAGGTGGAGGCCGAGGTGGATAGGGCCTACAGAGTCCAATCAGCATATGCAAAGCAACATAAAACCCCTCGAGATATCATTGTGAATTTTGTCCGAAAGGTGACCAGAGACAATATTTTAAGATTAATAAACAGAAAGCCAATAATACAAGCCGGAAAAAAAATCATCGTCCTCAAGGAAATCCCACAACAAGTTCTACAACAAAGGAAAAAATATAATTTTCTAACTGAGGAACTGAAAAAACGTAGAATAAAGTTTAGATGGGAGAAGACGGAGGGACTGATGACTACATACAATGATAGAAGGTGGTGGATAACAAGTGAAGGCAAAGCCAGAGACTTCTATGATAGGTTAGTCGAGGACTCAGCCAACAGTAAACCAGGCCCACCCTCAAGAGAGGGCAACTCCAAGAAAAGACCGAGACTTAAATCGCCGAAGGAGGAAGAGGAGAAGGCAGACCAAGCGATTGCTCCATTACCTTCCGCAGGGGAGGACTTGGGAGAGGGGGTAGACGACGAGACGGAGGAGGGGGAAGATGTGAACTATGCCTGAGCCCCCTTGAGAATTTATTCACAGAATGGGAACGGGTTAAACTCGCCATGTAAATGTAACCACATTTTTAATCAATTAAATAAAGAGAAATACCAAATTATAGCATTACAGGAAACCCACATTTCGCATAAGCATGTCTCCCATCTAAATAATAAGAAATTGGGCAGGGTCTTCTTCTCATCCTATGACACAAAAAAAGGGGAGTGGCGCTGTATATACAGGAAGATCTATCCCCAGAGTTTAAGTTCAGGGATATCGAGGGAAGAGTGATAGCAGTACAAATTAGCTTAAATAACGAAAAAATACTGATTTGTAACATATATGTGCCCAATGGGCCGAAGACTAAATTTATTAACTATCTAAGAGAAAGTATAGATAACAATGAAAGTGACCATCTGATACTGTTGGGAGACTTTAATGGAGTTCTGGATAGTAAAATGGATAAAAACACGAAAGGAAGGAAGAATAAGAATATTGAATCAAGTCTTTTACCTAAAACTTTTTTGTCATTCAAAGAGGATTTGATACTAGAAGACTCCTGGAGGGCTACTCATCCCTCGGATAAAGATTATACTTTCTTTTCCCCGCGCCACAATTCGTGGTCGAGGATAGATATGATTTGGATGTCCTCTCCATTAATACCAAAAATTAACAATATCAAAATACTCCCACGCATCTATTCAGATCATTGTCCAATTGAGCTAATAATAAACAGTCCCATGGTTAGGAGACAATGGAGATTGAACGATAATCTCTTAAAATTAGATTTGGATATTGAAAAAAATAGGGTGCTTCTTAGGGAGTTCTTTACCCTCAACTATTCAGAGGAGATAAAATCACAAATTCTATGGGACACAATGAAAGCTGTGATGCGAGGGTATTTTATACAACAGAATGCACAAAAAAGAAAAGCCAAGAACAGACAAATTAAAGAGTTAGAAGCAGATATAGCGAAGATGGAACTACAATTGAAAAGGTCCCCAAATAAGAAGGGGATTAATAAGAAACTGCAACAGATGATAAAAAGAAACAGAACCTAGACATAGAGTCCCTAGCTAAGAAATATAAATATATAAAACAGTACTCTTTTGAGAATGCGAACAGGCCAGGAAATGGCTCATGAAAAAATCAGGAAAAAAAGACAAGCACAACATATTATTAGGATAAAAATGGGGGATAGGACATACACATCCAATAAGGACATCCAATCCCAATTTATAGATTTCTATAAACAATTATATAAGAAGGATGACATCTCGGTAGATGCAGTAACTACGTATATCTCCAATAAGGGCCTGAGGAAAATATCGGATGATGAGAGAGAGGCTTTAAACAGGGAAATTACAGAGGAAGAAATCAAAGAGGCTATAGACAAATTAGACAACAATAAAGCCCCAGGCCCAGATGGGTACACAGCAATCTTTTACAAAACAATTTAAAGTGAACTTACCCCCTATCTTAAAAAAATTATGAATTCGATTTTAGAGAAAAATGAGGCCCCAGATACGTGGAGAGAGGCAGTGATAACGATGATCCCAAAGGATCCCTCGGATGCGACTGATGTTAGAAACTATCGACCCATTTCGCTATTAAACTGTGACTATAAAATATTTGCCCTCATTGTAGCCAATAGATTAAAAGAATTTCTGAAAAACTGGGTCGGAGAGGATCAAGCAGGTTTTTTACCTAATAGAGGTACGAAAGATAATCTAAGAGTAGTTCTGGATATTATTGAGTATTATGAGACAAATACACAAGAAGAGATGGCCTTTTATCGCTGGACGCTGAAAAGGCCTTCGACAACATAAATTGGAATTTTATTGAATCTGTTTTAAACGAATTAGACATGGGATATGGTATTAAGAATGCCTTTGGCGCGATATACTCCACCCAAGAAGCCCAATTAAAAATAAACAATGAGATTTCGACCAAATTCCAAATTGAAAAAGGAACTAGACAGGGTTGCCCGTTGTCTCCCCTGTTGTTCGTTCTGTCAATAGAAATATTGCTGAGAGGGATAAGAGAGGATAAAGACCTGATAGGTCTGAAATTAGCTAATCAGGAGTATAAAATAAGAGCTTTTGCAGACGATGTCATCTGCATTATACATGACCCAATTAAGAATATTCAGATTTGGATGCAAAAGCTCGAGGAGTTTGGAAATTTGGCTGGATTCAAACTCAATAAGAAAAAAACTGGTCCTTTTGACTAAGAACCTGTCAAAGAAGAACCAAGAAATTCTACAACAAAAAACGGGATTTCAGGTAAAAAATAAAATAAAATATCCAGGGATATGGCTGACGGCCAAAAACTCTCAATTGTTGCAAAATAATTATGAGGAGAAATGGAAGGAGATAAAAAAGGATTTAAATAATTGGAGATACCTGAATCTCTCGCTACTTGGGAGAATAGCAGCCATTAAGACGAACATCCTCCCCAAACTCCTCTATTTGTTCCAAAACATTCCGATTATTAGGAACCAAAAAATACTTCAAATGTGGAACAAGGATCTGTCAAATTTTATCTGGAATGGAAGGAGCCAAGAATTAAATATAAGGTGATGATCGACAGGACGAGCAGGGGGGGATTCGGGCTCCCTGATCTCAAATCATATTATGAGGCATGCGCCTTACTATGGATAAAAGAATGGATTATGTTAAAAAATGTAAAACTGCTCACTCTGGAGGGATTTAACCTCAGAGTGGGCTGGCATTCTTACCTCTGGTATGAGCAGGCTAAAATCGAAAAAAAAATTGGCAATCATTTTGTTAGGTCAGCACTAATTGAAGTCTGGAACAAATTCCGACCATTCTTTTACTCTAAAACCCCGCTTTGGGTCTCCCCCATAGAGGCAAAACATAGAAGGCTACTTGGATGGCAAACCTGGCCAACTTATAAAGATATCTTAAAGAAAAAGGCGGGTGAAAATGAATTGAAGTCTTTAGACGAACTGAGACTTCAATTTAAAAATATGTCCTGGCTTCAATATCTGCAAATAAAGGAAATATTCAAGAAAGATAACATTATAGGCTTTGAGAACAAGGAAGAATTCTGGGAAAAACTAATGGTTAAAAGAAGCAAAAATATCACTATGCTATACAATAAATTACTGGAGTGGGAGACGGACACAGAGATAGTCAAAAGCTGTATGATAAATTGGGCTAAAAATATAGGACGCCAGATTAAATTACAAGAATGGCAACAAATTTGGAATAAAAAGATCAAATATGTGTATGCAGCTAGCTTGAAGGAGAATTGGCTTAAGATCTTCCATAAATGGTACCTGACTCCCAAGAAACTCAGTATTATGTATAAAAATAATTCAGATCGATGCTGGAAATGCAAAGTACATGAAGGAAGTTTCTACCATTTATGGTGGACTTGTGGTAAAGCAATTAAATTCTGGAAGAATATTCAAGAAGTAGTACAAAAAAATCTTACAAAAAGAGATACCATTAAAACCGGAATTCTTCCTTCTCGGCTTGACTGATAAGGTAATACACCTGAATGAAAATGAGGACAGACTGTTTACATATATGATAACGGCAGCTCATATAGTCTACGCGGCAGTTTGGAAGATGGAGAAGATGCCAGACATGGACGCATGGCAGGAAAAAATCTGGGAAATTAGAAAGATGGACAAGTTGACTTTTTATTTAAAACAGAGCAGTGGAAAACCAATTAGAACTACGGATTGGTCCCCATTTGAAGACTACTTGAAGTCTGACTAATGTAACACTATGATATAGTAAACTTGTATAGCCCCTGGAATAAAGGAAGGCTATAAAGTAAGCTGAAAGAGTTGTAGCAGCGATATTGAATGTAACCTTTAAAGAAACAACTCTTTACTATGTAACCACTTATTGTGAATAGACTATTTACCTTAAAGAAACTCAAGGGAACTTGACTGACTGTATAATATGGGAAGTGATTTTGTTTTTAGTATGTTTGTGTTATCTGGATGTTTCTTTCCCCAACCTTCATTTCCCACCCTTTTCCCTTCCCCGTCCCCTTCCCTCCCTTTTCTTCCCCTTCACTTGCACTGTCGTTTATGTATCACTGCAATATTGAAAAAAACTTCACAATAAAAATCTATTTTTAAAAAAAGAAAGTTCTTCACATCATAATTGAAGATATGTTGGAACTGTGCTGGAGTGGATGAACTCTGGTAATCTTTTAGTCCTATACAACAAGAGTAATTCTTACTTAATTATATATTTTTGCTATTTGCTATGAAACAGGCTCAACGATCCATCACATATTATATATAATGACTTTCTCTATGATTTTGCAGTTAAAGATTTCACAAAATTGATCAATTCTAAAGATACTTCAAAGAGATAGTGTATGGTAGGCTTGTGCATGGATTTGGTTTGGTTGGTTCCCTTCGGCCAATCCGACTTGTTTGGCTTCTTCAGCTGGCCATAATGATAAAGGGCTCAGCTACCAGGGGGTTTTTTTGGCCGAAATGTCCCACGTGGCTGCCGGGCACAGCTTCTTCCTTTCTATTTGGGAGCATGCAATGCATGCTTCCTGAACCCTGTTCCTCAAACCCAGGCTCCTTCAAAAGAAGGAAAGTAAAGGAACCCAGGAAGGATGCTTCCTTAACCCTGTTCCTCAAACCCAGGCTCCCTCGAAAGGAAGAAAAAAAAAGGAGCCCAGGAAGGATGCTTCCTTAACCCTGTTCCTCAAACCCAGGCTCCTTCAAAAGGAAGAAAGAAAAGGAGCCGAGAAAGGATGCTTCCTTAACCCTGTTCCTAAAATCCAGGCTCCCCCGAAAGGAAGAAAGAAAAAGAGCCCAGGAAGGATGCTTCCTTAACCCTGTTCCTCAAATCCAGGCTCCCTCGAAAGGAAGGAAGAAAGAAAAGGAGCCCAGGAAGGATGCTTCCTTAACCCTTTCCCTCAAACCCAGGCTCCCTCGAAAGGAAGGAAGAAAAGGAGCCCAGGAAAGATGCTTCCTTAACCCTTTCCCTCAAACCCAGGCTCCCTCGAAAGGAAGGAAGAAAAGGAGCCCAGGAAGGATGCTTCCTTAACCCTGTTCCTCAAACCCAGGCTCCCTCGAAAGGGAGAAAGATAAGGAGCCCAGGAAGGATGCTTCCTTAACCCTGTTCCTCAAACCCAGGCTCCCTCGAAAGGAAGAAAGAAAAGGAGCCCAGGAAGGATGCTTCCTTAACCCTTTCCCTCAAACCCAGGCTCCCTCGAAAGGAAGGAAGAAAAGGAGCCCAGGAAGGATGCTTCCTTAACCCTTTCCCTCAAACCCAGGCTCCCTCGAAAGAAAGAAGAAAAGGAAGGCAAAAGGAAGAAAGAAAAGGAGCCCAGGAAGGATGCTTCCTTAACCCTGTTCCTCAAACCCAGGCTCCCTCGAAAGGAAGAAAGAAAAGGAGCCCAGGAAGGATGCTTCCTTAACCCTGTTCCTCAAACCCAGGTTCCCTCGAAAGGAAAAAGAAAAAGGAGCCCAGGAAGGATGCTTCCCCTGTAACCCTGGCTCCTCAAACCCAGGCTTCCCTTAACCCTGTTCCTCAAAGGCTCCCTCGAAGAAAGAAAGAAAAGGAGCCCAGGAAGGATGCTTCCTTAACCCTGTTCCTCAAACCCAGGTTCCCTCGAAAGAAAGAAAGAAAGAAAGAAAGAAAAGGAGCCCAGGAAGGATGCTTCCTTAACCCTGTTCCTCAAACCCAGGCTCCCTCGAAAGGGAGAAAGAAAAGGAGCCCAGGAAGAAACCCTGAAAGAAAAGGAGCCCAGGAAGGATGCTTCCTTAACCCTGTTCCTCAAACCCAGGCTCCCTCGAAAGGAAGAAAGAAAAGGAGCCCAGGAAGGATGCTTCCTTAACCCTGTTCCTCAAACCCAGGCTCCCTCGAAAGGGAGGGAGCCCAGGAAGGATGCTTCCTTAACCCTGTTCCTCAAACCCAGGCTCCCTCGAAAGGGAGAAAGAAAAGGAGCCCAGGAAGGATGCTTCCTTAACCCTGTTCCTCAAACCCAGGCTCCCTCGAAAGGAAGAAAGAAAAGGAGCCCAGGAAGGATGCTTCCTTAACCCTGTTCCTCAAACCCAGGCTCCCTCGAAAGGAAGAAAGAAAAGGAGCCCAGGAAGGATGCTTCCTTAACCCTGTTCCTCAAACCCAGGCTCCCTCAAAAGAAAAGGAGCCCAGGGAAACCCTGAAAGAAAGAAAGAAAAGCCCAGGAAGGATGCTTCCTTAACCCTCTTCCTCAAACCCAGGCTCCCTCGAAAAAGAAAGAAAGAAAGAGAAACCCTGAAAACCCAGGCTCCTCGAAAAGGAAGAAAGAAAAAAAGGAGCCCAGGAAGGATGCTTCCTTAACCCTGTTCCTCAAACCCAAGCTGCCTCAAAAGGAAGAAAGAAAAGGAGCCCAGGAAGGATGCTTCCTTAACCCTGTTCCTCAAACCCAGGCTCCCTCGAAAGGGAGAAAGAAAAGGAGCCCAGGAAGGATGCTTCCTTAACCCTGTTCCTCAAACCCAGGCTCCCTCGAAAGGGAGAAAGAAAAGGAGCCCAGGAAGGATGCTTCCTTAACCCTCTTCCTCAAACCCAGGCTCCCTCAAAAGGGAGAAAGAAGAGGAGCCCAGGAAGGATGCTTCCTTAACCCTGTTCCTCACATCCAATCCCCCTTGAATGGAAGAAAGGAAAGGATCCCAGGAAGAGAAAGGGGAGCGTTGTAAGTTCCACATTCCCGCCAATGGGCGAGATCTTACTGGATGTTTCAGCTGCCTAGCCGAAAATAGGTTTTTTCATTAGATGATTTTCGGGAGGCTCCCAAAAACTGATCTGGGTACCCAACAAAATTCAGAAACCAAAAACGGATTGTCCTCCAGTCATATTGCACAAGCTTAATGTGTGAAATAACATTAAGGGACAGACAGGAGGCTTTCAAGATGGCAAAGTGAGGTCCAGTGGTTGCAAACCTGACCTTGTGAGGTAGCATTAACTTTGTTAGATTAACTAGACTTATTCCATAATTAAAAAAACAATTTGGTTAACAAAAAAATATCAAAAAATGAATGACAACTATTTTTAGCTACCTTTAGTCAACACTCATTAACTCTAGTCATCATCTTGATGCTTCATAAGGTAACTTACCTCCTGGAAAAGGTCCGGAGAGGAGAAGGCCAAAAAGGCATAGGCTGGCATAGGTGAGGAGTCCCATCTTCTGGGTGATCTTTATATAAAAAATGAAGACACTCAAAAGCTGAGTTTGTGAGCAGTGGATGCCATTGCTTCGGTGCAAAGTCCTAGTAAACACTTCCTACTTAACAATCTTCTAGACCATTCTTCTCAACCTGGGGATTGGGATTCCTGGAAGGGGGATCGTGAGGGGGGTGTCAAGAGTATTTTATGTTGGTAAAGAGGGTTCTGCATGGGAAGTTTGGCCCAATTCTAATGTTGGTGGCGTTCAGAATGCTCTTTTATTGTAGGTGAACTATAAATCCCAGGAACTACAACTCACAAATGTCAAGGTTTATTTTCCCCAAACTCCACCAGAGTTCACATTTGGGCATATTGAGTATTCATGCCAAGTCCATTCTCAGCAGAAGCTGGGTGTCATCCGCATACTGATAACACCTCAGACCAAAGTCGCGGAAAAGCTGGGCCAGGGGGCGCATGTAAATGTTAAATAGTAAGGATGAGAGGATGGCCCCCTGGGGGACCCCACAATTTAATGGGAGCCTCCCGGAGACCTCCTCCCCCCTCTCCACACGTTGTCCCCGATCCTGGAAAAAGGAGGTCACCCACTTAAGGGCAATCCCCCTAACCCCAGTCACGGCTAAACGGTGGGCCAACAGTGCATGGTCTATGGTATCAAACGCTGCTGTTAGATCTAACAAAACAAGCAGGGTTGGCCCGCCCTGGTCCAGCTGGCGGCGAAGTTGGTCTGTAATGGCGACAAGCACGGTTAAGGGGTCGCAGCATTAGGAAGGTTGAGAACCGCCAATCTAGACAGTAGTTTGGAGGAATCCTTTAACTAAAGACCTGCAGGAGATCTTCTTGGTCACTCACCTTTTGCTGGTATTCTCCTCAGTGGACAGATGTCGTGGACAACTGAACCGGGATCCTCTTTGGCTGCACTCTCTATCTGGCTGGGGTATTTAGCCTTTGATTGATTCAATAGAAGCATAAGTAGAATGCGTCCAAGGAATCAGGAAATCCTGATTCCAGTTTGTATATCCATGGATCATCTACTCATCAGTCATCATCTTTAAGAGAGGAACCATTTATCCTTTATTAAACAAATAAGGAAATACGTATGATGAGCACAGATACCAAACCAGATTCGCATTCAGGGAGCCTCAGATTAATCTTGACTAATGCCTTGTACTATTTATTTCAACTGGTCTGCTGTGAACTATGCTTAGATTTGAAGCCAACCCTGCTGTGCTTTTCTCTCAGCCATTTATGACTTTGTTTTAATTACTGTTAATATCTTTTATATTTTAATGTATTGTTGATTGTTTTATTATGATGACACCGTATGGTGCATTTGTGAAGCTGCCCTGAGTCCGTCCCCCCCGTTTGGTGGTGGTGGAGGGGGAGGGCTGGGTATAAATATAGGAAATAATAATAAATAGGTTGCATTGGATATATGGTCAGTAAGTAAGAATACTACCCCTCCCAAAAGGAGGAGATGCCAAAAGCAGCAGCCTACCACATATTACTGTATGCAATCTGCCTAGAGATAGCTGAACTAGGAATGTAGTGATATCTTGTTACATGTGAACTCTGTGTGTTGAAAGGTATAGAGCCAATCAGGTTGTGCATGCTCAGAGAATGCATCCAACCCAGTTAAAGTGTGAAGGTGATAAGGGGGTGAGGTAATTGGGTAAAGAGTATAATTTTTTTTACTGCACCATTAGGCGCGGCTGTCTTTTGAGCACCTTTTGAAATGTAGATTGCCCGCCTCACACTGATCAGCTTGAAATAAAGAGTCTTGTTTGGATCTACAGTCTCGTTGGAGTTCTTCCGACCTTGTGGGCTCTGCGACCCTAAACCCGTGTTCCCTTACAGTTATAGCCCCAAACTTTACTATCATAACACATCCATACATGTTCAGTGTAGTGTTTCATTCAATTCTTCTCCACGGCCCTACATTCCGTGTATACAACATGTACTCCCTTGTTGGCTATTGCCTCCTTCCCTCTGCCCAAGGTATTTTTCTTTTGGAAACCCTTTATTTTTTGAAAATCTGAACATTGTTCCATTACCTTACCATGCTTGAAGTTCTTTTGGCCCTTGGATAAGGTTGTTGTCGTTGTTGTTTTTGTTGTTGTTTATTCGTTCAGTCGCTTCCGACTCTTTGTGACCTCATGGATCAGCCCACACCAGAGCTCCCTGTCAGCCATGATCACCCCCAGCTCCTTCAAGGTCAAGCCAGTCACTTCAAGGATACCATCCATCCACTTTGCCCTTGGTCGGACCCTCTTCCCTTTTCCTTCTATATTCCTCAGCATCATTCTCTTCTCCAAGCTTTCCTTTCTTCTCATTATGTGGCAAAAGTGCTTCATCTTTGCCTCTAATATTTAACATCTACATGCGACTACTCGCTCAGCTAGTTCGGAGTCATGAGCTGGAGTGCTATCAGTATGCTGATGATACCCAGCTCCTTCTACGGTTGGATGACCAACCAAACTTGGTTCCTGATAACTTCACATCTTGCCTTGAGACCGTAACTGGTTGGCTACGCTCCAGTAGACTGAGGGTGAATCCGGCAAAGATGGGGATCTTGTGGCTGGGTCGTCCTGGATTGGATGAGGCACGGCTGCCCACTATAGATGGTGAACCTCTCTCTCCAGCTACTACTGTCAAAAGCCTTGGTGTCATTTTTGACTCGTTATTGACAATGGAGGCCCAAGTCTCCGCTGTCAGTAAGTCCGCCTTCTTCCAACTTCGGCAGGCCAGGCGGCTGGCACCCTACTTGTCCGGGGATGACCTGGCCACAGTAGTTCATGCCACAGTAACTTCAAGACTTGACAACTGTAATGCCCTTCATGTTGGCCTTCCCTTGTCAGTGACCCGAAGACTTCGACTGGTATAGCCAACCAGCTGTACGTGCAGAACTTAGACTAAATGTGTATTATTATTATTGTTTTGATTGCAGCATATGATTCCCGTGACGCTGCGCATCATGCCATTTTATGTTGCCGCTTGAGAAAGCCCATAGGGCGAAATGGATCGGGCCTTGCACATCGACCATTGCGGCCCCTCCAGCGTCCCCAGCTATTGATGCCTTTTGGACTTTTGCAACCACACCATTATAATTTGGATTACAGTTGAGAGACCGCATTGTCCTATGTGGACCCTGTGTATTGGGGATATTGGCAAAAGGGAGAGACATTGCCATTTAGGCCTATATTTCTGTTACATTGTATCCCCTCCCCGGCCTATTCCCCACACCTGTATAACTCTACTGCTGTTTTCCATTGTGTTTATGTTGACTAACGTTGCATAGTCTGCTTAAAAATGATAGATGATTACAAATGATCAATTTCCATTGTATTCTGTTTATTGCTTATTAACCCTATCGGGTACAATTATACTCATTGTATAATATTCAATATTTTGAAATTGCTACAGTCTTACTGTGTTTATTCAACAGAATGCGGCGGCCAGACTCGTCACGGGAACCCCCGTGAGGAACGATATAACACCTGTCCTATACCGACTGCATTGGCTTCTGGTCAAATTTTGTATTACTCACAAGGTGCTGGTTCTAACCTTTAAGGCCTTGTATGGCCAAGGGCTGGCATACCTACGGGAAGGCCTCTCTCCGTGTTGACCCTGGAGATCACTTTGCTCAGACCATCAGAATCTACTACAGTTCTCAGGCCCTAAGGACACCCATCTAACATCAACCTGGCGCAGAGCTTTCTCGGTGATCGCTCCATCACTTTGGAACGCCCTCCCTCCTTACATCAGAGCCATCCGTGATCTAAAAGATTTCTGCATGGCTTGCAAAACGTGGCTATTTGAGAGGGCATTCGGCTGAGAACTGTTAGTTTGTCAATTGTTTTTTAGGTGTTTCAGATGCTAATTGTTTTTAGATGTTTTTAGATGTTAGATATTTAGATGTTTTTAGATGTTCAGGCATTCAGCTTGTGTTTTACTGTAAATCGCCCAGAGCCAACTATGATGGGCGATTAATAAATCCCAAAATAAATAGATAACCCTCCCACCAGTGAGCAGCCGGGCATTACTTCCTAGAGTATGGACTAGTTGGATCTTCTTGTGGTCCAAGGCACTCTCAGAATTTTCCTCTAGCACCACAGTTCAAAAAGCATCTATCTTCCCTTGCTCAGCCTTCCTTATGGCCCAGCTCTCATGTCCATAGGTTGCTACGGGGAATAGCCGCTCTGAGTCCCCCCTCGGGGCTTGGGAAGAGCCTGGTAGAAATAATGTAAATCAATAAATAATACTGTTGTTTTAACTTTGCGGATCTTCGTTGCCAGTGTGATGTATCTACTCTTCACTATTTTATTGAGATTGGTCATTGCTCTCCTCCCAAGATTAGAGAATTTATTTATTTAAACTCCTCCTTTCTCTATCCCCAAGAGGGACTCAAGGCAGCTTACAAGTGGCAATTATTCAATGCCTTAACGTATACAAACATTAAATTAAAATGAATGCATATTAAACAATTAAAATTTATGTTCAGTATTAAAAACATGCCATCCAAATCATTGTCTAAGTCCGTTCCATAGTCACTGCACATATTCTAGTTATATTGACACACTGCGCCATCTCCAAAAGCCAGATCCCAGAGTCAGGTATTTACTCTCCACTGTCAGCCCCAGCTTCTGCCAACCTAGCAGTTCGAAAACATGCAAACGTGAGTAGGTACTGCTCTGGTGGGAAGGTAACAGCACCCCATTCAGTCATGCTGGCCACATGTCCTTGGAGGTGTCTATGGACAATGCTGGCTCTTTGGCTTAGAAATGGAGATGAGCACCAAACCCCAGAGTTGGACACGACTGGACTTAATGTCAGAAGAAAACCTTTACCATTACTTCTGAAGGCTAGGAGGGAGGGGGTGAGCTAATATCACTAGGGAGGGGGGTTCCACAGTCAAGGGGCCACCACTGAGAAGCCCCTGTCTCTCGTTCCTACCAGTTGCACCTGTGAGAAGGATGGAATCGAGAGCAAGGCCTCCCCAGATGATTTTAATCTCTGAGGTTATTCATAGGGGAAGGTACTGTACATTCATATAGGTAAGCTGGACCAGAACCGTTTAGGGCTTTATAGGCTAAAGCCAGCACTTTGAATTATGCTCGGCAGCAGACTTGTAGCTAGTGGAGCTGATGCAACAGGAGGGGTTGTGTGCTCCCTGCACGCTGCTCCAGTGAGTGACCTCCAGTGGACCAATGGAAACTTCCAAACAGTCTCCAAAGGCAACCCCACATAGAGCACATTGCAGTAATCTATACGGGATGTAACCAGAGTGTGGACCAAATATTCAATTTTACCCCAATTTGCCAAGTTGGGCTAAAATTTAATTATTTGGGCTACTGAATGTGTATCACCAACTCATGGCCTGAACCCTTTTGATATATCCCAATTTATGTTCTAGCCGTATGACATGTTCTTGTCATCAGTCCGAAGGAGGCTTATTCAAGGATGCTGAGATTATTTTATAGTAGGGCTGAGACTCATACAATTCTTCAGATGTTGTTGGACTGGAAATCCCGGACTTTCTTAGCACTGACGATGGTGGTCAATGATACTGGGGGTTGTAATCTCTCCATATCTGGAAGGCTGTGTGACTTCTGTTGCTGTTGTATAGTAATGGGAATGATGGGTTCTTATCCTTACAGAAAAAGTCCCATATGGTCTTTCTGAAAGTTAAATGATTCCATGACCTAGGTGGCTCAGTGAAAAAAATGTAACAAACTAAGCATACATTAAAGAAATGAAAACACAATAATCCCCAGGAATGAAAGTTAATCACAGTTCCTGCCACCGGGAAAGGAGTCCTGTGTACATACTCCTTTGCCAAGGATTCTCTGTGATCTGTGTGCTTTAAAGCACTCATAAAATAATCCAATAATACACACCCGTTGCACATTTATGTAGTAGGAGTGTTTACATAAAATATCTTTCTGTACACATTGCCACTTGCTCTCTGTGCCAATGTTTGCGTTCTACTAGTCATCTCCATCTCTTCTGCCAAGAAGGTGACGCAGAGGCCAAATGCAAAGATAAACAATTTTGTTCGTGCAGGTCAATAAAATATCTCAGGCTACTTTTGAGTCTTTTGAATAGTTAATGATCAACCAATCGATCAATTAGCTGCTGCCAGTGCCGCAGTGTATTTCTCTAATATTATGTGCATTCAGTCTCACGCTAACCCATCCTGATGAGTTTGAATTGCTGGGATTGTCATGTGACAACATGTTTGGAACATGGCCATACAGCCCGGAAAACTCACAGCAGCCCAGTGATTCCGGCCATGAAAGCCTTCGACAACACAATGTTTTACATAGTTTGGTTTTATCTTATACACGTGGCCCACTAACTGTTACTGCGTCTGAATGATTTAATTTCGTTGTATTATTTTTATTGTTTAGTGTATTTTTATGATATATTTACCTTATCGTGATGCTATTTTGTGTTTTGCATAATTTTTTTATAATGCACTGTTGGGCTTGGCTTCATGTAAGCCGCTCCGAGTCCCCATTGGGGAGATGGTGGCGGGGTATAAATAAAAATTATTATTAATAATATTATTCTGTTTATTGGAAAGTTTGGAATGGGGCACTCTGTTTACTCAGTTTAGTTTATGTGGAAACTGGGATTTCCCTTAGCCAATAAGAAGGCCTTGGTGGGCCGGAGGTTTAGCACAGCAGCTAAATCAGCAGCTGCTAAAGATCTATCAACCAAAGGTTGCAAGTTCGAACCCGGGTTGGCTTGGGCAGCCAACCGTCAGCCCTGCCCACTGTTTACCTAAGCAGTTCGAAAACAGCTTTAGCTGTAATTAGACAAATTAGGTACAGCTAATAAAAAAGTGGGGGGAGGTTTTTACAACGCCATAAAAAGGAGAAAGACCAGATGCTGGAATGCGGAAATCCTGACAAGCTCTTCGTCATAAGAGGATGGAGCAACAGCACCCCCCTGTGGCGCGACACAAGACACAAGAACCTCCTTCTGTGTGTTTGTGTGTCAATACAAAGCAGCATTGATTGTTTGCCGTCTCTGTGTACTTGTGATCCACCCTGAGTCCCCTTCGTGGTGAGAAGGGCGGAATATGAATACAGTGTTGTTGTTATTGTTATTATTGGTGTATGGCAGGAATTCCTAACTAAGTTCAATGGGGTCTTCTTTTGGAAAGAGGAGGTGAAGCTCAGGGGCACACAAAAGGTTTCTCAAAGAGTGGGCTGAGATGATCTCTTTGGGGCTTCCTCCTTTTTCAGTATCAGTCCAATACAGGCAGAGAATCATAGAGTTAGAAGAGACCTTGTGGGCCATTCAGTCCAATCCCCTGCCAAGGAGCAAGAAAATTGCATTCAAAGCACCCCCGACAGATGGCCATCCAGCCTCTGTTTAAAAGCCTCCAAAGAAGGAGCCTCCACCATACTCTGGGACAGAGAGTTCCACGGCTGAACGGCTCTCACAGTCAAGAAGTTCTTCCTAATATTCAGATGGAAATGGTTAAGATCAGCCCCTTTCCTCCAGACCTTCAGAAAGTGAGTGAAAACATGGCTTTGGGATCAAGCCTTTGGTGAATAATACAGTGCAATAGATGAATTTGGAATTATTTGCAATGACTTCTGGAATGGCCTGGACTTTGATTGTGGATAGCATGGTTTATAGTAGTAATTGTAATGTTTTAAATGTTTTAATGTTTTCTCCTCTTGTTTTTAAATTTTTAATTGAAATGTTTATTTAATTGTATATTGGATATATATTGTTTTTAAGGCATTGAATTATTGCCAGTGTTGGAAGCTGCCTTGAATCCCCTTTGGGGTCGTGAAAAGCGAGATATAAATATAGTAAATAAATATCCCAGGATCTGATCCCAAGTTTTCTGCTTTAAACTGTATTATTTGAGCCTGCACTGACAGGGAAAATGGTGGAGTGCCCTCGCATGGAGGAAGGTCTCCTGGGTATCTCCTGGCCGGCGACACTGCCTTTCGCTGGCAGAACCCCAGGCACTGGAAAAGGCACCCAAGATGATGGATGGCCTTGAAGATGCCATAGGAGAGCAAGCGTCTTCGTGGACAAAGATGCCGCGATGGGAAATGGTAGGCCCCTGAGGCATAGGCCTCAGAGACGTGGCCACCGCCAGAGGAAATTTAAGTCCAGAACTTTTTGGGGGGCAGGTTTTGGTAGCTGGAGAAGATCTGCAACAGCATCCCACTCCCAAAAATTGGAATATGGTCTCCCGGGTGGTCCCTCCTTTGAGAATGGGGAGGAGAGAGGGCCCTCTCAAGCTCTCAGAGACTGGGACTCAACTGCTCGACCTAGGGTCATAAGGGAGAGAGCGTCTCCCCAGTTCACCCTTGAGTCAGTTCACGCAGACTCAAACTCTGTGAAGGTGGAGAAAAGAGTGCCCTTCCAAGTTACTAGTGATAGGAACTCTCCTAAAGACTCTACTGGAGACTCTATTTTTGGGCCTGCCAGGCCGTCACTACACCTCCAATGCTGGCCGAGTGAGCCAGCTTTTACGCTGGCCCCGCGCCATCCAGTTGGCCCTGTCCATGACCACACTCCATCGGGTTTTATTCTGCCCCTCTCCCTAGGGACCGGGTGAACCCTGGTATCTAGTAGTTTGTTTTGTTATTGTTTGTGATGTGCAGAGTTGTTTACTGTTAACTGTATTATTCTGTTGTAAACCACTCCGAGCCTTCGGGGAGTGGCGGTATATAAACTCGAATAATAATAATAAACAGAAAACCTGGGATCAGATCCTGGGCTAAAGGGCTTGTCTGGAAGCGCTCAGATAGAAGCTGTTCTGCCCAAGTTCCCATTCTGAACTGAAGCAGAAATGTCTACAAGAGTTCTCCTCCTTGTAGTCACCGAGAGGAGAATTTGCAAATAATATTTTTGAATGCCAGCCAATGCACACATAAGAGGGAGTTTATTAATTTTCTGTTAGGTATCAGAGAGGAGGTCCAAAGAAGCAGAAGGTGAAGGTCGACTGCTTGCTGGACTGGGAAGAGGAAACAGCATCTGAAGCCAGTTGATCCAAGCATTCAACATTCAAGAAGGCTTCGCTGGAAGCTGCCATCTTCTCTAGAGTTCATACTTGCAGACGTAAGTATTAAAAGCTTGACATGACCTATCGTTCCACTCTTTATGACCTAAAATAGAAGAAGTTGTTAACACACACACACAAAATGCCAAAATAATTGATAATTGTTATTAACTGGAAAACCATCAGATTTACTTGTCTTCCTAGTTTTGAACCTTAATCATTTCTAAACATTATCCCCCCCAAAAAAGAGAAAAGAAAACGAGAAGCCCATTTAGGAGGACAGAAGGGCAACAGGCAGTGAGAACCTTTTCTTTTCTGTGCCTGGCCTGCAGGCTGCCCCAACATGCCACTTTTGGTCACCATTTTTCAGACTTCCTCCCATTTTTATTTGTCTTGGAGGGCCATAGCAGGGTTCATAGGCAGCCGTGGTCTATTTGGGGACAAAAAAATTACCTGAAAATTCCCCCCAAAGTAAGTAAATAAATAAATGGGTGGAGCCATTGGCTAGAGACCTTGTTAGAACAGAGGTTCTCAAAATGAAGGTTCCTAGGTCTTTTGGCCTACAACTCCCAAAAATCCCACCCAGTTCTATTACCTGTTAGGTTTTCTGGGAGCTGAACACCAAAACATCTGGGGACCTACAGGTTGAGAACCACTGATGGAGAATCTGCCTATCTTCGCGACAGCATTTCCCCCTACGAAGCAGCACGTATTTTAAGATCCTCTGGGGAGGCTCTCCTCTTGCTCCCACCACTGTCCCAAGCGTGGTTGGTGGGGACGAGGGAAAGGGCCTTCTCTATGGTGGCCCTTCAGCTCTCCCTATGAAGATCAGACAGGCCCCCACTCTCTCCATTTTCCGCAAGGAATTAAAAACTTGTTCCATTGTGCTTTTGACTAGGCAGTTCACTAGAGAATTATCCTGACCTTATCTAAGCTCCTACATTTTAGTTGGCCCCTTTCCTTTACTTATGACACTTTAATGTCCAAGGGTATTATCCTGGCAACCCAGCCCCTGACTATTGCACATTCCCTCGGCTCTACCAAGGAGTCATTTCACTTACTCTGAGCTCGAACCCAGCTTCAAATTGTTGGCCAGCCAGGGTGTTGTTTGTATGATGTTAATTGATGTTAATGTTTTTATTATCTGTTATTGATTTTATTTTACTGTGTTTGTTTTAACTTGTAAACTTTGGGCTTGTCCCTTTGTAAGCCGCCCTGAAACCCTTTGGGGAAATGGAGATGGGATATAAATAAAGTTGTTGTTGTTGTTATTATTATTATTATTACAATGAGAAGAAATTCATCTTGAACTTCTAGGTCCTCTAAGGCGCCCCCTTCCTCCCCCTCCTGCTGCTTGGGGAGGAGGAGGAAGGGCCAGGCAGTGGCGAAGAAAAAGAAGAAGGGACCAGGGCGCCGCCTCCTTCGGCTGTTTCCCCAGCCAGCCTCCAATCTGCCATAATTCCCACCATGACTCTTGCCCCTCGCTCTCTGAAGCTGCGTGGAGGAGGAGCCCCGCCCACTGAAGCCCATCCACCGCTCATGCTCCTCCTCTGTAGGAGAGCTGAAGCTGGGGGAGGTGGCGGGGTTTGGTGCGGCCTGTAGGAGAACTGAAGCTGGGGGGAGGGGGCGGGGCATGGCACTGCCTGGCTCTGCCCCCTCCCCCGGCTTCAGCACTCCCAGCAGCTGCTCCAGCCTTGAGGGGACAGTGCCAAGCCAGCATTGTGCTGGCTCTGGCACCACTGGCTTGGCACTGCCCCCTCAAGGCTGGAGCAGCTGCTGGGAGAGGTGAAGCCAGGGTAGGGGCGGGCATGGCCCAGCCTGGCTCCACCTCCCGGCTTTTTGGCACTCCCAGCAGCTGCTCCCAGCTGGTGCTAAGGCTGGTGTTTTCATCTTCACTTCCCACCAGTCCCAGCTACCTTAGATAATGGTCAAGCTGAGGCCCAATTTATCTGTAGGATGAAAGCTCAACCATTACTGATCTAGATCCAGGCTTGCAATTATGTCACGGAGGAATTTTTGTATTAAGCACCCAAGAAAGCATTCACTTACCTGTGTGTAGAAGCAACTCCACACAGTATTCATTATTGCCATAGTTGGTAGGCTCATTTATGTACCAGGCCCTGTAATTGTAGACCGATTCATCAGACCACCTCCACCTGCGATTCTGTAGAAATCGGAGAGATAGATTTTGTGATTAGCAGAGATACAGATGATTTTCTCAGGTCCAAAGATTAGTACAGACTTCTCCATCCAAGACTGTCGAACTTGTAACTGAACTGAAAATCAATGGTATAACTATTAGGGCTGGGTTATCCCCCCCCCCCAAAAGCTTCAAAACTCGCTTCGGATGTAGGGGGTGCTAGTGATTCAATTTTGGACTGATTTCCAAAATTTTCTTGGAAAAAAATTCAGAATTACCGAAATTTCAGAATTTTCAGAATTGATTCGTTAATGGCAGACACGTTTAACCCACTTTGCAAGCTGCTTTCATCCATCCCGCATCAGTTTGGGTTCCAAACCCATGCCTTCCCTCCACATCCGAAGGGCCCCCAAAGCCTTTTCGAAAAAAGCGGCGCCAGATTCAAAATTGCAAAATCACTTCTGGGTTGCTTAAAGTCCTTCAAAAACGCTTCGGAAGTGCTTTACATCCTAATTAAATCCAACTTTTGGAGCATTCCGACGAACTTAACCACCCCTAATAACTATATCCACACTACTCATTGTTTTGTAGTCTAATTTGCACTCCAAAGTTAATAAATACAGAAATGTGTATGTTTGGGGAAAATAGTGACATAAAAACCCTACAGGCATACAATCCTGTCTGGTTTTCGAAACTAAAGCAGGGACAGACCACGCTAATACGTATATAGCAGACCACCAACAAATACTACATGCTGCAAGCTATATTTCAGAGGAAGGAGCAGTCAAAACCGTCTCTGAATATTCCTTGCATGGAAAAACTTTATGAAATTTATGAGGCCTCCATAAGACAACAGGTGTCTTCAAGGTATACCCCTATCACTGGCTTTGCAATTCACTCGGTGCAATTTTTAGAGACATGGTCTGAATGTATCCAGTTGCATTTTCATAAAATCCTAGAGTTGGAGGAGACCTCGTGGGCCATCCAGTCCAACCCCATTCTGCCAAGAAACAGGAAAATCGCATTCAAAGCATCCCCGACAGATAATAATAATAATACTTTAATATTTGTGAGTCGCCCTCCACCGGCGGTGCTCCGGGCGACTTACAACAGTTAAAACCCTAGGGTGAACAATGTACAACAGTTTAAAAACATGGAATATGAACAGGAGGGGTGGCTCAGGTAGTCCAGGGTACCGAGCCAGTCCCGAACGCTAGGCGGAAGAGCCAGGTCTTCAAGGCTGGCCGGAATCCAGATAGAGTCGGAGAGGCTCTGAGGGTGGGCGGCAGTGAGTTCCAAGTCGAAGGGGCCGCGACGGAGAAGGCTCTCCGCCGAGTTTCCGCCAGTCTAGCCTCCCGCACTCCAGGGGTAGTCAGGCGGTCACCGTTGATGGAGCGTGCTGGCCTCTCGCTGCATTGGGCCGTCAGCCGGTCACTCAGATAGGAAGGCCCAATGTTGTGCCGGGCTTTAAAGGTGAGCACCAGGAGTTTGTAAAGGGCTCTGAACTCTAGAGGCAGCCAGTGAAGTTCTTTAAGAATGGGGGAAATGTGATCCCTCACTGATGACCCAGTAATGAGTCTGGCTGCGGCGTTATGGATACGTTACAGCCTCTTAGTTGTTGTCTGGGGGAGGCCCACATATAGGGCGTTGCAGTAGTCGAGGCGTGAGACGACAGTGGCATGGACCACTGCTCTCAAGGCCTCTGGTGGAAGGTAGGGAGCCAGCCGACGGGCCCTACGACGGGCCCTTAAAAGCCTCCAAAGAAGGAGCCTCCACCACACTCTGGGACAGAGAACACCACTGCTGAACAGCTTTTGGGAAAGTGGACAAGACTGGCATTAAATGTGTTCTGGAATAGTGTTTGAATTTTCCAGTATCCATGGGCTTTTGTGCTCCCTGATTTCTCGTTGGACATTGGCCACTAGCTTCTCTGTTTCTGTATTGTGTCTGAACAACTTAATTTGCAACTATTGAAAGAAAGACGTCTGCCTTGTATATACAGTACATATATACGTATGTATATGTATTTGAAATGCACCCAAAAGGTCGGAGAAAATGACTCAATGGGCATTGGAGGAGCCCACTCAGTTTTCAGCATTTGAACATGTAGCATATAGATGTTTTTTCATGTCAGGAGCAACTTGACTGCAAGTCGCTTCTGGTGTGAGAGAATTGGCAATCTGCAAGAATTTTGCCCAAGGAACGCCTGGAAGTTTGATGTTTTACCATCCTAGTGGGAGGCTTCTCTTAAGTCCCTGCATAGAGAGCTGGAGCTGACAAAGGGAGCTCAACCCGCTCTCCCCGGATACGAACCGCTGACCTGTCAGTCAACAGCCCTGCTAGCACAAGGGTTTAACCCAATGTTCAACTGGGGGCTCCTAGCATGCAGATGACCACTTTATATTACTTTCTTTAGGACATCAGGATGTATTGCATTGATGTTAGTGGGTGGACTTTTCCCATTTGACTTTTATCTTTTTTCTCTCTTTCACTGTGTGGTTTAGCTATCTTTAGTTTTTCTACCTTTTCCTTGCACAATTTTAATCTAAAAACATGAATGAAAAGAAACGATAACATTAATAGCATCAAAACCCAGAATGAAACCAAACAAAAGTATGCATATTAAGAAATATTATATACTAAGAGAATATTGGAAAAAGGTTTTTTACAAAATATATATATACAAACAGCGCTTTAGGGAAAACTGGTGAAAAATTGCAGAGAACATTTCGTCCTGACTCCCTTTTAGGTGAATTCAGCATCTCTGATGAATCAATGTAAACAAAGGCTGAAATGAACTTGCAGCAAGAGAAGTAAGAAAATTTGGCGAAGGCAAAATTGATAGATCTACTGTACTTGAGTATAAGCCGACCCGCATATAATCTGAGGTACTTAGTTTTACCACAAAAAACTGGGAAAACGTATTGATTCGAGTATAAGCCGGGAGTGGGGAATGAAGCAGCAACTGGTAAATTTCAAAATGAAAATAGAGACCAATACAGTTGCATTAATTGAGGCATCAGTATGTTAAATGTTTTTGAATATTTACATAAACTGTAATTTAAGATAAGACTGTCCAACTCTGATTAAATCATTATTCTAACCTTCTTCAATGGAAATGTGTTTATGGAGCCTTCCAATAATAATAAAGAGAGTAAAATAATAAATGTAAGAAAAATAATATTAGAATAAAATAATGGAAATGTAATAATAACAATAATAAATAGAGTAAAATAATAAATGTAATAGTAATAATGTAAAATTATATATGTAATAATAATAATGTAAAATAATATATGCAATAAAAGTAATAATACTGCCTGGGTCGAGGTGGGTTCTCGACCTTTAAGTGTAGCCTGCTGTCAACTTTTGCAGCCCTAAAGACAGTTGCATCTGTCAAGTAGGAGATTAAGGTACCACATTAAGTGGGGAGGCAAATTTTGACTGAATTATGAGGCCATTAAAAGAACTCCAGGAGGCGGAGGAATGTGGAAAGGAACAACAAGGGACGCTGAGAGATGAGGAGTGTGTCAGCTCCCCCTGGTGGCCAGAGTTTGCCTCTGTTCGTTTATATGTTGTGTATGTGAAAAACAGCAAGAATTGTCTGCTAGCATGTGTACCTGTAATCTGATCTGAATCTTCTTCGGGGTGAGAAGAGTGTAATATAAATAAAGTAAATAAAAAAAAAATAGAGTAAAACAATATAAATGTAATAACAACAATAATAAATAGAGTAAAATAATAAATGTAATAATAATAATAGAGTAAAATAATGTAAATGTAATAATAATAATAAATAGAGGAGTAAAATAATAAATGGAATAAAATATTAATAATAATAGAGTGAAATAATAAATAACCTTGACTTGAGTATAATCTGAGGGGGTCTTTTTCAGCCTAAAAAGGGGCTGAAATACTCAGCTTATATATAGTATTCTCCCTCTCAAGGGTTTTGGAAAAGAAATGTCCAGAGAAGGAAAAATTCGAAGAGAATATGATCATTCACTGGGAAGTATTTTTGAGTTGTGTCTTGAATGGAATAGTCTCAATAAATTACTGGTGAGAATGCCTGAGCAAAACAAAGCAAAGAAGAAGCTCACCTGGCGGGGATCATTGAGTCCAATCCAGACATTGCTTTTCTCTTTTTGGTAAGTTGAGATGTAGTTGGCAATGAGAGCCGACTCTGCCTTGCTGAGAACAGAGGCAAGATGGGCTCCACGGCCATAGCTCTGGCAGTCCGTCTGAGGGTGGAGAAGGAAGGGATGGGGAATGAATGTTATTCACACCATTATCTTCCCACATGGGGATAAGAGTCTTCTAGAGCTCTTTGACTTCACTGCTTTCTATGACGTTAGATATCCCCCACTACCCTAGTATAATTCATGCTTAAACATGTTAAACATCTGGATTCTGGATTCCTTGAGAACCATGAGCTTACACTCCAACTTGTGGGAAATGTTTCCTACCTCAGCTTCTGCCCATGTCAACCTGTAGTCAAAATACGCATAACAATTCCCTTGGTTTTGCATCCAGTCTCTGGCACAGGAAGCAGCCTCAGCTGCAAGAGAAAAGGGAGAGGAATGAAGGATAAGTTATGGTTGAAGAGATTATCAATTGTCCCTTAAGTAGGGGAATATTACCAATCTAGTTTAATGATGGGACATTTTTGTGATCCTGTGGGTGTTGTGTGCTCTCCAGCCTCCGTCATACAAGCCATCAACAATTTATCATAGTGCCTAAGGCTGATGGAGGTTAGAGACATCAACATCTGGGGGCCCCCAGGTTGTTTATCTCCATGATAGCTACGCAAGCATCTTCATCCTGCAACCCTCCAGGTGTTTCGGATTTCATTGTTAAAAACAACCCGGCAAGAGCTTCTGGGAGCTGAAGACCTCAAAACCTTGAAGGTCGCAGGTTGAAGAGACTTATACTAAGGTGTAAAACACAAGGTAAAACACTCTAAGGGCCCTTCCACACGGCCATATAACACAGAATATCAAGGCAGAAAATCCCACAATGTCTGCTTTGAACTGGGATACCTGAGTCCACACTGCAATATATTCCAATTCAAAGCAGATAATGTGGGATTTTATTCAGCTGTAGAAGGGGCCTAAGACACATAATAGGTGTAACTCATTTTGGAAAACCCAAATAGATCGATGATCCAGATCTTCTGGATCACTCAACTAACACTCTTGTGCCTCATAAGTAAACAAATGATGCAGCTGTGCTGCAGGAATGGACACTAGCTAATTCTTCCTTTTTGCTATGGTCTATGTACTGGGAACAGACCATTTGATCCATCCCACATCACACTGGCGAGCACACTTTTTGCTGCCTCAAATGTTAGACCTATTGCTGGGTATATTTGACCTGCTGATTCCAAAAATGGCACCAATTTCCCCCTATCCACTCTAGTTTTTGAGATACAGAACATATGGTATATACCAGTCTTAATCTGCTCACCCACAGAAAACCATAATAATATTTATGAGAAACTAGAGCTGAACTAGAGCTATTCAATGCAATTTTCTGAATCAGTGCCCCAAATAAACCAGGAACAGACTTAATAACCAAGGGCCCTTCCACACAGCCCTATATCTCAGAATATCAAGGCAGAAAATCCCCCATTATCTGTGTGTGGACTCAGATAACCCAGTTCAAAGCAGATATTTTGGGATTTTCTGCCTTGATATTCTGGGATGTTGGGCTCTGTGGAAGGGCCCCATGACCCCCCCCCCTATATACTGTATATTGTTAGACTCTGTTATAGTTAACAACAACTTTCTCTATGATTTCTGGATTAATGAAAATCACAAAATTGCACCAACTGGAAAGAGATTATATGTGTGGATATTTAAAATAAGTTAAGAGGGTGGGCAAGAGGTTTCCAAGATTAGAAAATCACAGCCTGAGAATCCACCTCTGGTTTAGTGGAAACCAGACTTTGTGAGACAGCGATAACTGTGTTTGCTTAACCTGACTGAGATCACTTGAAAGGAGATTTTGGTTCAAAGTATATGAAGATTGGTAAGAGCTATCTTTAGCTACTTCTAGTTGATCTCTCCAATTAACTGTTAATATAATCTTGATGTTTCCTAAAGGAACTTACCACCAGGAAAAGGACTGAAGAGCAGCAAGCCAAAAAGGCAGAGACTGGCACAGGTAAGGAGTCCCATCCTCTCAATGACCTCTAAGGCGGGTGGGTTGGGGAAGAAGACATTCAAGAGACATATTCAGTGAACAACAGATGATAAAACAGGTAAAACAGTGGGAAGCAACTAAATAAGTCATGAAGCAACATGCTTCACAGCAATCTGCCGAGTTGTCAGGACTCCCGTTCTGATAGGTGGGATTTAATAGGCGTCTGACAACTCAGAACAGCTCCACCGGATGGTTCCTTGTGGATGCAATATTGGCTGCCCAGAAAGGATTTCTGTGCAGCTTTTATTGTTGCGGCATGTGCCCTTAAAAGGGCATCTAGCCGTGTTCGATTTGACTTGCTCGGATCCATACGCCACATATCCTCTAGTCTCCTCTTCCTTTGCTTCATCGCTGCCAGCTCCTCGTTGAACCAAGGAGCTGGTTTAGCTCGGTTACTTGAGAGGGGATGTTCTGGAGCAATCGTGTCTATTGCTCTAGTCATCTCCCCATTCCAGAGAGTGACCAAGGGATCAACAGGATCACCTACCGAGGTGGCGGGGAACTCCACATGAGCCCTCAGGAATCCACCCGGATTCATAA
Organism: Anolis apletophallus; assembly: GCA_030556195.1. NCBI lineage: Eukaryota > Metazoa > Chordata > Lepidosauria > Squamata > Anolidae > Anolis > Anolis apletophallus. The sequence continues at coordinate 138,452,598 of JARBWK010000008.1, read as the reverse complement.
GCCTCATGGGGTGGACCATCTTAATATGTCCTGCGGAGGTTGAGGGATGCAGTAAGTCTAAACCTGATCAGGTGATGGTCGGTCCATGGCAACAGAGCTATGGACAGTTCCTCCACACCGTCACGTTCCTCCCATCCCTGGCAGAAAACCAAATCTAATGTGTGTCCCACATTGTGAGTAGGGCCAGATACCAGTTGGGACAGCCCCATGCTTGCCATGGAAGACATGAAGTCCTGAGCCGCTCCTGATAGGGTGGTCTCGGCATGGACGTTGAAGTCCCCCAGCCACCTTGATTAACATTTAATGGCCTAGCCATTTCAAGGTCTGGCTTCTTACCTCAAGCAGACAAGACCTCTTTCTCCCACCCTGGACATTCCACAGATATATAAACCCAATTTTTCTAGTTTCCAACAGACCTCAGAACCTCTGAGGATGCCTGCCATAGATGCGGGCAAAACATCAGGAGAGAATGCTTCTGGAACATGGCCATATAGCCCAGAAAACTCACAACAACTCAAAATAGTTATTGCCGAACCCTTATACATTGCTTTTGTCTCAAAGCAATACTAAATATTTCCTTTTTCGTGCTCTATACAGCCTGGAGAAATGCTTCCACTCAATACCTGCAGGACATCTTCTCAGTCACTCACCTGATGCTGGTTTCCCCTCAGTGGACAGGTGTAGTGGACAGCTGTACTGGGATCTTCTTTGCCAATGGTCACTCACTATCTTCCCAAGGTTATATATATCCTTTGACCAGTAACAATGGTCCAATATAACAATAAAGGAATGAGGAAATCCTGGTTCAGTTTCCCATGCTCTTGGACCAATTATTTATCAGCTATCAGAAGGACAATCACATACTCCCTTATCCAAATAAGGAAATGTACACCAAAACACCCCTCTTTATTTAAGATGTGAGGGTAAATAACTGTGCCCTTGGGAATCAGTGGGGCTCTTATTAATCTTTTATAATACTATGTATTATCGTATTTCTTCTATTGTAAGCTGCCGTCGAATGTAAGATGCACGCTAATTTCTGAACCACAACCACCAGCAAAATACATGACAGACTTGTGATTGTGAGATGCACCCCATTTTAGAGGCGTTTTAAAGGTGTTCTTCTATTCTTAGAATGGAAGAAATGCAGTATTAATTTCAATGGCTTGAATCTTATCTATGACAAATTTGAATCCAGTCGTAAGAGCCATGAAGATGCTGACCTGTTTTCGCAACCATTTTTGACTTTATATTCCAATCTCGTATGGCTCTAGCCCCACATTTTACCACACCCCCAAAGCTATAAATGTGCTGTAGTTTTAAAATTATTCTCCCAACAATGCGATGCAGCTGAAGACAATGTGGTTTTGGGATGCATCAAAAGAAGAACAGTGTCTAGATCACGGGAAATAATGGTGCCCCTCCATTCTACTTTGGTCAGATGTCTCCTGAAATACCGTGTCCAGTCCTGGGCACCACAATTCAAGAGGGATATTGACTCTAAGCTGGAAAGCGTCCAGAGGAGTGCGACTAAAATGATCAAAGGTCTGCAGACCATGTCCTATGAGGAATGGCTTAAAGAGATGGATATTTTTAACCTGTAGAAGAGAAGGTTGAGGGAAGACATGATTGCCACATTTAAATATTTGAAAGTATGTCTTAAGAAAAAGGGAGCAGGCTTGTTTTCTGCTGCTCTGGAGACTAAGATTCAGTGCAATGGGCTCAAATGACAGGAAAGGAGATTCCACCCGAACATTAGGAAGAACTTCCTGACCATGAGAGCTGTTCAACAGTGGAACTCTCTGCCTCGGAGGTGTGGTGGAAGCTCCTTTTTTGGAGGCTTTTAAGCAGAGGTTGGGTGGTCATCTATCAGAGGTGCTTTGATTGTGCTTTTCCTGCATGGCCCACATGGTCTCTTCCAACTCTGCTATTCTTTTATCCCCAATCTAGCATTTCCATGAATACATTGTGTATTTCCTTGTTACTCATTCTACATAGCATAGATGCATCCCAAGATTTTCTTGTCAATTGTTGGAAGCCTTGGTGTTCTAACACCTTTGTTATTAAAGAAGGAATCCCAAGAAGGCAGCAATTACAATGGGCACCCTTTTGGCCAAATGATAAGTGAACTTTTTGCAGCTGCACATTACATTCACCAGCAAATACTTTTTTAGATTTCAGATTTTTGGAAATTGGGGTGCGCCTTAGATTCAGTGGCACATTAGACTTGAGTAAATATGGGTATTTTATATTTTGTATTAAATAGCTAAGATGTGCTGGAGTGGAGATACCTATATCATCCAGCTCATCTAAGAAAATCTTAAATAAAATGTACAGTGCATGCTTATGGAACTTCTCCGGCATCCAGGTGTGAGATTACCAGGACCCTCCTGAAAGGACGTGTTTAGAAGGTTTGCCAGACCAGGCCCTTGGTCAAGCCATCTTTCAATACCAGTCTGATTTCCTTGGAATTCAAGCAGAAGGCTCAGCATATCGGAAGGCTGAATACGCAACTCTGGGGAGTTCCAAGCACTTCCAAACCAGTCATCTGGCCTCCAGAGGAAGACTTTGTGACTTCAAGTTCTGCCATCTGACTGGGGCTGCAAGTGTTCCTACCTCAAAGCCATTGGAAGAGAAAGGACTCAGAGAGCTTTTCAGCTACAGCTTCTTGGACCAATACAGCAAGGGAACTTTAAAGTAAGAACTTTTCAACTTTATTTTGGAAGCTACATCATCAGTTGTTATTTTGGGGAAATTAAGCAAAGTGCCTGAGTGAAGTTAACTCATGTAATGAACAATAAAGCGTTTGAGGTAACTAAAGTGTCCAGTTTGGTCCTTGGAGCCCTGAGCCTTTAAAGGGAGGCAAAAAAGCAACCCACCCCCCCGGGATAGAGAAACCACATCCTTGCCCTTTCACAAGACATTGATAGCCTGGGAGCGAAGGCACAGAACTGTTCATATTAGCATAACCCTGCCCTTGTCTCTGAGGCTTACCCTTTTGTGTATACTGGACTCAACCTATATTCCTATCTTGGACTGTTTACATATTGCCTCAAACCATGAGCCAAATCCAACCCTTTCTTTCTGGGCAAACTTTTCAAATGTCTCCAACTTTAAATGAACAAAGGACAGCTATTTATTTTTCCTGCTATCTCTGATGTCAGCTGGATTCCATAGCCAATGAGAAACCGGATATAATCTTGATCACTTTTCAGCAAATCAGGGGAGGGTGTGAGGACTTTGAAAGGCTATCAAAGCGGATAAAATGTTTTGCACTGTATTGCTTGGTTCTGTCTGCGCCTAGTGATTATTTATTTTAAAATTTTAATATATTACATCTGGCCTGGCCATAAGGTTTTAAACTTTCTGTGTTATTGCTTATATGTGAGTTATATTGATTGTATTGATTTATTATTTGCTGCTGTGTCGTTTTACTGATGTTTTATTGGGCTTGGCCTCATGTTTTATTGGGCTTGGCCTACAACATGCCGCCCATGTATTTTTTGCTGTGATCCGCCCCGAGCCTGCTGGGAGGAGCGGAATACAAAAGTGAACAATAAATAAATAAATAAATAAATAAATGTAAGCCGTCTCAAGTCTCCTTGGGGAGATGGTGGCGGGGTATAAATAAATTTTATTATTATGGTGTAAACTCTGTATTAGACGTCCTTTCAGGCCTGAAAGTAAATAAACTTTTGTTTGTTGCCTTCAAATCTCGTCTGAATGTTTTCATCTGGTTGCCAAAATAGCAAAGCATGCCAGGCAACGGATCCAGCTTCTTGGAGAGCTGAATTTTGACTTCATGTACACTGCACATCTTATTTGTAGTTCAAAAATATATATAAAAGAAAAATACAATATTTAAAATGAAGAACAATTTTAACCAACATAAACTTACCAGTATTTCAATGGGAATTATGGGCCTGCATTTGGCTGATGAGATAGTCAATTAGGATTGCTGTTGTTGTGTACCTTCAAGTCGTTTCAGACTTAGAGCAACCCTGAGTCTAAAGTTTAGGGTGGGGTCAGGTGAATGACCTTGGAGGACCGCATCTGGTCCATGGGTCTTAGTTTTGGAACCCCTACTCTAGGCAATATTTCAGAGGAAGGCACTGGGAAACCAGAAGAAGCTATGTGTGTACTTGGAGCGGGGAGGGGGGTGTCTAATATACTTGGAGCGGGGGAGGGGAGTGTCAAATATGGAATCTGGAGGCTATACTTTTCATGCTCTTGCTTTAGAAAGACTACCCGTGAAACAATAAGGGTGCCATAGATGCTAAGAATGTTGGAGCTGCGAGACCTTGACTAGTTAAGAAGAGGGAATTTGAGCATGAGAAGCTTTTCTTGCCAGACTGAGAGAAGCTGTCCTGGCCAAGTTCTCAATTTTGTGCTGCAGTTCTCAATTCCAGGAGGAACCTCCCTGTCGTCACAGAATGTATAATGACTGTTGGCTTTACTGATGGGTCTGCGGACCGTAATAAAAATGGTTGGTGTGGGTTGGGGGTGGAGTGGGGGGGGGGAGAGAAGTGGGTTGAATCATCTTCTTTGCATGGCGTTTCATGGGGTTACATCTTTAAAGAAGACAGAGAAATGACTTGGCCAGACTCACCAGGCCGAGCGTGTTGTGGGGCAGGGTGTCCTCACCGCCATCTTGGTCTGGGGGGAGGGTCTTCTTCCCAAAAGCCCCCTGGGTGGCAACTCCATGTTTATCTGGATCAGTAAATCCAAGGCGGATGGGGGTGGGGGTGGGGTGGGAAGGGTGTCACTCTGTCCATCCAGGACCTAGAGGGAGGGCAATTGTGCTCTGCTAGGTCACTTTCTAGGTTCCTTAGCTCCAGGGACACCTCCCTGGGGTGCCTCTTTGTACATCGTAATGGGACACTTCCCCCCCCCTTACTAGATACCAGTTTACGGCAGTCTTCCGCAGGTCCCTCAAGGTTTTGGGCCTCCCGCAGTCTGAATATGGAGGACACTCCTTTAGGATTGGGGCAGCGACCACAGCGGCTACCGGTGGTGTCTCTGTAGATGTATTTTAAGCCATGGGTCGCTGGAAATCATCAGCATATACCTCTTATATCAGGTCGGGCCTTCTCCTAGAAGGTGTTCAGGCTGCTGGTTGTTTTTTTCCTTACTCCCACAGGGCGGCTACTGGCAGGAGGAAAAGAGGTACAAGAGCCAGAACCCCAGGCGCTCGGAGCAAGCATGGCACAGCTTCAGGGAGGAGTCATGCGGCTAGGACCTGAGCTGTAGGCACGTTACCTATTGCACCTCAGAGCGCGGACAGCCCCCCTAGATCACACACACCAGGCAGATGCAAATAATGTATATTTATTTAGAATAAGTAATAGTCCAAAAGTAGAAAGATGCAAGGCAACTCGAATAAATCCAAGGATAGTCCAAGCTGGCAATGTAGCTGGCAAGTCAAGCTGACTTAAATCCTAAGGAACAAGATACGATAACAAGGCAAATCGCTCCTACGGTCAAACGGAAACTTAGAGTCTTGAGCATGAGTCCTTCCAAGCTGAACGTAGCTTCAGGTCTGGCGAAAACCCTCCCAGACCGGTCTAATAAAAGAATCTATTTTCGATGTGACCAACGCACCCCCTTTCTCAAACTCCAATCTCTCCGGGAGGATCGGATGCTGGCTCTCCTGTCAAATTCCTCCTCATTAGCGGCCCCAGGTGCATCGCTATCAATCTGGGAAACTCGATCCTCCCTATCCTCGGAATGCTCGCACGGCAAGGGAGTGAAGAAGTTCTCGTGAGAATCAAGGTTCCTGGGCCTCTCACTGTCGAATTCAGAACTAACTTCCATGGAGTCATCATTATCCCCATCCTCAGGCCCATAACCATGAAACCATCCATCATCCCAGGCTAAATCTTCATCTGCAGTCTCGTACCCATCTGGCAACCCATCATCCCCGTTCTGACCCTGAGCAGCTGGGACCCCCGGGGCAGCTGGAACCCCTGGTGTCTGTCTATGACCACTAGGCTGGAACACCACATTACTGCTGGTGGAGGCGATGGCTGTCACACATGTGGAGCCCCATGGGTTGAGATGGGCTTGGCCATGTAGCAGTGGCTTAATTGTGGATGCAGCCAGGCTTGGCCATTGCTGTTGGACTGGGGATATTGGGTTTATTGGGGGCTGAAATTTGGGTTGGCGGAAAGGGGTGTGAGGTGGGTCCTCACCCCCCTTTGTGTGGCGTGTGGCATGGGCCCTGGATTTGGCTGGCTTATCGCCCCTTTGTGGAAAAGGGGGATAAAGCCTTGTTCCCTGGAGTGCCGTGTTTTCGTGGACCGGTAGTGGGCTGGTGGCACCCAGGCATGCAAGCGTCTTCGGATAACAGCGGGTTGTCTGACCCTGGATCCAGGACCCATGCATGGCTGCCAACCCCTCGTTCCTGTTATCAGTAAATGAGTTGCGGCCAATTCTATTCCAACCAATTGTGTCTGTGTCTTCTTGGTTATTAAGCGGGAGGTGTATCACCCATGCACACGCAATTTACTCAGACCATAACACAAGATTGCCACCTCCAATTTCTAGCTCTACCATTACAAGGATACTGGCACATTTTTTAAAAACAGGCATCATTTTTTAAACACTTTCCATGGGATTGTTCCTCTAAAACCCCTACACTAACGGAGACAGGCAGACTTTTTAAAACACTCTTTTCATTGGGACTGAAGCGTGGTGGGAGTTGTTGCTTGGTAATGTCTGGGATGTAGAGTAAAAAGCAATAGTACCAACTACTACTTTTAAAGAAAAGTAATGCTTGACCCTCTGTATCCACGGGTTCTCTGTCATTGGAATTGATGATCTTTTGAAGGCAGCCATAAGGCTGATGGCCCTCAATAAAAATAAATGTGATACCCCTGGTGGCGCAGTGGGTTAAACTGCTGAGCTGCTGAACTTGTTGACCGAAAGGTTGCAGGTTCGAATCCAGTGTCACACCCCAGCCTGCCCTAGGCCTCCAGCAGAACCAAAGCCATGCTAAAATCCAAGTTTCAGAGAGGCCTAGCAGGCCTAAAGTTCAAAAGCTGCAAGGAGATGCAGTTCATGCCACGTTCAAGGTTGCAGCTCACCAAGACATCTTTAGAGCAGAGCCGGGGCAACTCCAGAGTGCACATCTGTTAGTACTAATTGGGCCCACATTCCAATCCCATGTGAAAGCCATGAGAAGAACCATCTGGGGAACTGTTTTGGGAACAAGGTCCGACGTCCAGGTACGTCGGAACATCAAAGCCTTTAGGAACTATAAGAACCATGTCTTGGAGACATAGGGCACCTCTCGTCAACTTTTGAATTCCTGCTTCCATGGACCGTTTCTGGGCTGGTGAGCCTTCATGCCTATGAATCCTGATTGCCAAGTCTTAGTGCCAAGAACCCTTCCCTGGATCTAGCCCGATTGAGGGCAAGAAGACTTTATCACCTTTCGTTCCTGTTTTCTACTTTGGACTATTGCTTTGCAATACTTGGTGCTTTGAAGCATCAGAGGACTATATCTTTAATTCTTACTCTATCCATTTATTCTAAATAAAGCATTTAACCGTGGCTGGACTCAAGTGGTTTACTGAGGGGTCCTTTAGATCTAAGTTGCAACATCCAGGGAGCGGCATGAGTTCCTGCTGTCTGCCCCAGCTTCTGCCAACCTTGCAGTTCAAAAACATGCAAATGTGAATAGATCAATAGGTCCTACTCTGGCAGGAAGGTAAAGGCACTTCATGTAGTCATGCAGCCACATGACCTTGAAGTTGTCTAGGGACAACGCTGGCTCTTTGGCTTAGAAATGAAGATCAGCATCACACCCCAGAGTCGGACATGACTGGACTTAATGTCAGGGGAAAACCTTTACCTTTTACCTTTTCTACCCCTGAGCTAAGGTATGCAGCTCCCTTATTTGTATCCCCAGACCGCCCAAGAATAATTACCAATACCTAGAGGGGGACAGACCCTTAAAGTCATAGTTTGCCTTGTTGAGAGGTAACCCCTTTGCTCTGGGTGACATTTAGGAATGATTTACATAAATGCAAAGGTCCCCAGAAAAAAAGAGACAACGCGTGTGCCCAAAAGACATTTAAATTCTCCACAGGGTCATCTTGATCAAGACTTTAGTTTTCTGCCTTCTCTGTTGATAGTCTCTGGTCTTTAACCATCCAACTCTCTGGTCTTTAACCATCCAACTCTCACAGACTCCCCTTTGCATAGGAGGGTGAGAAAATCATGTTTTAGTGTGTAGCCCCTTCATCTTAGCTGTACCCCCCGCTCCCTTACATTGGTCAAGAATACGATGATTAGCACTCGTGCCATTTTTCTAATTTTCCCTTTGTATTAAATGCAGTCCCTGGTTAAATGCAGCAGGTTAAATGTCTGAAGCTGCTGAACTACTGTAGCTGACCAAAAGAGCAGCGGCACAAATCCGGAAAGCATGGTGACCTCCCGCTGTCAGCCCTGGCTTCTGCCAACCTAGCAGTTCAAAAACATGCAAATGTGACTAGACAAATAGGTACTGCTCTGGCAGAATGGTAACAGCACTCCATGCAGTCATGCCGGCCACATGACCTTGGAGGTGTCTATGGACAACGGCGGCTCTTTTGGCTTAGAAACGGAGATGAGCACCCCCTCCCAGAGTCAGATATGACTAGACTTAAGGTCAAGGGGAAACCTTTACCTTTACTTTTATTGAACACAGAAAGCTTTGTTGAGTTTTTACTGCTATCTTTCTCTGTTTTCTTGATAAAGAAATAATTGCTTTTGCTGCAAAATCAACTTGTCCTCTATCTTTTTTTGAGCTACTCTAGTGAATTGTGTCCGTTTATTAAGGCTTTAGCCTATAAGGTCCTGCAGACAGGCCCGGATTAGCTCCTTTTGGCGATCTAGGCCAAAAGAAGCACCGCCGCCCCCAGGGGCAGGGAAACCCAACCCCCAGGTCGGGGGAAGCCCCCACCCCTAGGGCGTGCTGTGTATGTGCGGCAGCGGCCCCGAGGGTCCTCCTTCCTTCCTTCAGTAAAGGAAGGAAGGAGGGGGAAACGAGGAGGAGAAAGAGGCGGCGCAAAGGGATCACTCAAGTGAAGGAAGGAAGGGAGGAAAACCGAGAAGTCAAGAAAGGGAGGGGGGGGGAACCGAGAATGAGAAGGAGGGGGCGCGAAGGGGCGCCGCGTCAGAGGCCTGGCTGTGACGCGCTGCCCCTTCGTGCCGCCTCCTTCTCGGTTCCCCCCCTTCCTTCACTTGAGTGAAGGAAGGGAGGGGGGAAAACCGAGAAGGAGGCGGCGCGAAAGGGTGCCACGTCAGAGGCCTTCACTCAAGTGAAGGAAGGAAGGGAGGGGGGGACCGAGAAGGAGGCGGCGCAAAGGGGCGGCGCTTCAGAGGCCTGGCTGTGACGCGGCACCCCTTCGCGCTGCCTCCTTCTCCTTCTCGGTCCCCCCTCCCTCCCTTCACTCATGTGAAGGAAGGAAGGGGAGGCCGAGAAGGAGGCGGCGCAAAGTGGCAGCGCTTCAGAGGCCTGGCTGTGACGCGGCACCCCTTCGCTCTGCCTCCTTCTCGGTCCCCCCTCCCTCCCTTCACTCAAAAAATCGACCTTTTAAAAACAATAATAATTCGGTGGTGCTAATCTGCCCCCCCCCATTTGTGCCGCCCGAGGCCATGGCCTCGGGTGGCCTTATGGGTAATCCGGGCCTGCCTGCAGAGAGCTTTCTCCCTAAACCCAGGAAACCCAGTGTTCTGCTCTTATCAGCAGGATTAAGAGAAAATGCAAGTGATGAAAATTCCCCTTTTTTGCACAAGTGTTCACAACAGGCTGTCCCTCCTAGTGACCTTTGTGAGAGTGGGATAAGAACTCTCCAAATCACGGGAAACGTCCGTGGAATACATGAATAAAGGATCGTTTATTTAACTTCACATTGTGCTGCAGCCATTAACAAGGGTGAAAAGAAGAGATCAACCCAGTATTTCAAAGACAGCATTTTGAAGGGAATTATATGGTATTTTAGAGCATCAGATCAGGAAAAGTGGTCAACAATCATCAAAGAGATATCCATCTCATCTAGTTTCATCCGGCATGCACAGCTCAACGTTATGCAGGTAGCTCTACAGCTTTTGTTTGCAGATGTAGGCATTATCTTTCTGGCACTTATTATTCTTCCATATCTTGAAAGCTAAAATACAGAAAACAATGTTATTTTCTTCTCAATCTGTTATTTATTGTGGAGGTTTTTCAGGATGTCGCCTACGTGTCAGATCTCTAGTCCTCACGTTTGTAAAATACCTTTTCACTGGTTAACTGCTCAGTTATATGGTGCTGACTTGTGATTTGGTTTATGTTTGTAAGCCATTGAAATTTGCCATTATTTCTGTGTAAACTGCTTTGAGTGCCACGAAGGGTAAGAAAAGCAGTACATAAATACTGTAAATAATAATAATAACAATAATAACAATAACTTAGAAGAATGAGTCTAGGGTTCAGAACTTTGTGGGTGTGTGTGATAAAGTATAATCCCCGTTCCTCGGATTTGTATCCATAATTTCACTTAGGTATGGCCAAAAATATTATCTGTAGCATTTTCTAGGTCCTCCAAAGTTATTATATGGTTGCTTTTGTTAGAATTAGACCAAAGAGTGTGACTAGAGGACCTAGAAATTGCAGAGAGGTGTTCTCTCTAGGTATCTACTAGGCCTGGGCGACATCGTCGTATTTCCTCGTAAAAAGTTGCAAAATCGCAATTTTGCGCCATTTTATAGCGATTACGAGCACAATAAGATCAACCCGAAGTGTCCTTTCAATTTTGAAGCTTCCGGCCACCATTATCGGAAAGTATCGGAACTGGATTGGAACTGGTAAGCAAATGCGGCTTGGATGCGGTTTTCTCCCCACTTCAGACTGACGTGAGAAGGGAGAAAGCTGCTTCCAAACCGGATTTAACAGGTTTCTGGCCCAGGTCCCTCTCTCCCATGTAAACATCCAGATTGGAAGTGGGATAACACCCTTCCCTATCAGACCTGGGGGAAACCCGGGTTGGAGGGAAGGAAAGAGGCCTCGATCCTCTGTAAAAGTCCTGCAATTGAGGCCTCCTTCCTTCCTTCCTTGGAGGGAAGGAGAGAGGCCTCGATCCTGAGTAAAAGTCTTGCTATCGAGGACGCTTTCCTTCCAGCCTTGGAGGGAAGGCCGCCTCCATAGCGGGTTGAAAAAACCCAGTTTAGAGCGGATGTTGTCATTTTTTAAACTGGGTAAAACATGATAGCATCCACCATTAATGAGGCCATTGCGAAGTATGCAAAGTATACGATTGTATTTTGAATAAACCACTAAAAAATCATAATAAAATCAAATACGAAGCGCCAGTGCCCCCTACATACGAGGCGAGTTTTGAAGAATTTTTTCAATGGATCGCCCAGCCCTAGCATCTACATATCAATTAGATAATCTTGTTTGTTTTCAGTTCTTTTCAGGTTGCTTACCTGAACTCTGGAGTTCTGCACAATATTCTCCACGGATTGGCTGGCCACGCACCCATGCCTTGTAGTTGTAGACTGATTGATCACTCCACCTCCATCTGCCGTTCTGCAGAATATATATATATATATGGAAGTGAAGGCACAACTGAGATGGTGCAGATACACAGCTCAGCTGGAAAGCTGTAGGAGATGTTATTGGGTGTAATAGAGATTGTCTAGCACAGTGCTGGCCTGGGAGTGACGCTACGCTGCCCCTTGGCACCACCTCTCCTCCTTTTTCAGCGCCCTCCCTTCCTGGGCCGGGGGAGTCGAAAAGGAGGAGTAGGCAGTGCCAAGGGGCAGCGCGTCACGCAGGTCCCTTTCGCGGCCCCGCCCTAGGTAGGGAGGGGGCACCGAAAAGGAGGAGCTAGCTCTCTTCCTCCTCCCTGCCCCACCTCCCCTCCCCGCCATTTTTTTTAAAATCGATTTTTTTAAAAATTAAAATGGCGGCTGAGGGCATAGGTGGGGCCGTGTCTGTGATTGGTTTCTGGTCTAGCAAGTGTCTGTGATTGGTTTCCTGCTTTAATACCATTCAGGAAACTTGCGTGGTCAGGAATAAATCCACATTATAAGTAGAAAAATTTGCAAAGATATATAAAGGTTCAGACTTATGTTGGAAATGTAAACAAAAGAAAGAAAGTTTTTCCACATTTGGTGGACCTGCCCAAAGATTAAAGATTTCTGGATTTAAAAAATCATAAAGAAATGGAAACTATATTAAACAACCAAATAACATTGAAACCAGAAAGTTTTATTAAGATTATTACATAAGCAAAGAATCTTTCTTTACATGACAACAGCACCAAGAATGAAATATGCAAAATTGTGGAAACAATGAGCTACGCCAAGGACAGAAGACTGGACTACAAAAGTCTTTGTAATGGCAGAGGCAGACAAATTACCGTTAGTCCTACAGCAAACAAATTTGCAGAATCTACAAGAAACCTTTTATGGAAACCTTTTATAGAGTGTGAAAAACCAAAAGGAGATGACTACGGTAGGATTTGATAACTATTAATAATATAAATAATAAAGGATTATCTTCTGCTATCTGATGGGTGAATTGTTAAAAAACTATAATTGAAAAAATGCACAATATCAATGATATGATAATTATAGAAGCACACACGCCATGACCCTCAAAACCCACCCCACACATGAATGTACAGGTGTGAACCCACAAAAACTGTGTTCCTGTCCTGTATTGTCCCTGGCAGGAAACACATACCTCACACACAAACAGGGAAACATATATATATATATACAGCAACGTTCTCCAACGCAGCACTCCCTCCCCTCTCCCCACCCTCGCCCTTTTCTCCTGGGCCTCCATGCTGCGGAAGAGACAGAGGAGAGCGCACCCTTCGACAGGGAAGCGACGCAGAGGAAGCGATACCGGCAGCGCCCTGGCTGCCTCCTCCACCGCCCTTCTCGCTCTCCTCCACCGCCTCCCTTCCACTCCTAGAAGATGAGGGGGAAGGGAGAGAGATCGCGCGGGGCCCCCTTTCGTCCTCCTCTTCAGGAAGCACCACGGAACCGGCGGAGGAGAGCGCAAAGGGCCCCGTAGAGCGGCCATGGCGCCGCCGCCATCACCCCCCCTTCGCCACTTCCCTGCCACAGGGTGGGCCAAAGAGCGACCTTCGCAGGGAGGAGGGCTGTGGTCGGGCCCACGTCCTCCACCTCCTCCTACGAAAGGGGCCCGCACGGTCTCTCTCCCTTCCCCTCCTCTTCTGGGAACGGAAGAGAGGCCCCGGAGGACAGTGAGAAGGAGGCCAACAGGAACCAGAACAGATGGACAAGGAAGACACAGGCAAGCTAACACAAAACACAAACTCCAATGGATAAAAAAACACAACATACTGCACAAAAGAACACAAACCTACACAAATATACACATACATAGACACACATATACTGTATATACATAAACATGAATACACACACACACAAACATTACCACAAACACACATACATATAAATACACACACACAAAGATATATACACACACAAAACAACAATCACAAATATACACACATACACATATATACACAAACCCATACATTCACACCCAAACCCACAGACACACAAACACCCCCACATACACACAGACACAAATACAAACACACACACAAATATTAAACACACATACAGCCATACCTACACACAAGCATACACATATATACACACACACAACACACACATCATTTCAAACTCTTACATACTTTTCCACATCTACTACATAGGGCACAGCAACGCGTGCCGGGTTCAGCTAGTGTGTATATATATATATATATATATATAGAGAGAGAGAGAGAGAGAGAGAGAGAGAGAGAGAGAGAGAGAGAGAGAGAGAGAAATTGACATCAAAGAAGACTAGATGGACTAGTGGGAACAAAACCTTGAGAAATAAAAGTTTTAGAGATCTGGCCTTGGGGAGCTATCGGGAAGTTCTTCAAAAAGGACTATAAGAATCCTGTATTATTGAGTGATTATGGTTAAATCAGCAGAGTTTTTGATCCCAACAATAGATAAAAAATATATTTGATGTAATACAGAAAGGGAGAGAGCATGATAATGATAAAATGATGTAAATGCTAAACTTGTGCAAAATTTCAGATCACAATCATACATCGGATTAAATGTGTCACATTTGTGCATATGAAGCGGTTTTCTGAGACATGCAAGAAAGGTGGGGCGAGGAATTAAGAAACTGAAACACTCACTATTTTTTGTTAATGTTCTGTAATGTTCTGATATATTCCAAGGTTAGTTTAATTTTCAGTATAGCCATTAAGCAACTTTAAGCCAAGACAACATAAAGTGCTTTAAAAACCATTCCTTTGGTCCTATTGTTGCTGCCATAAGGACTGTAGGCGGGGCTATACAGAATGGAGACTGAGAACACAGCCATCTTAAATATAGTTTGGAAAAGTGAGGCCCTCGATGGCAGAGAATGCAAAAGGCCCTGCCATAAACTACATTTCCCAGCATGCAGTGCTGCTCTGGATCCAAATGAGGGTTGAAGGACCCAAATTAGGGATGGCTGTAGTAGTCACCATTTAGAGTTAATCTAATAATAAAATTATTGAATCTGCAAAGAGGATTAAAGTAAGTAAGTAATAATATAAATCTGTGCTAAGTTGAAGTTATGTGGTTGTGTGTCATAAAGACAGATGGACATTCCAGGGGGTTGCTGTTGTCACATTTTGGGGAGATAAATTGTTTTGGTCTAAATTTTTAAAAATCCCTAAAATACTGTATATGTGTGAATCTTCCTGAACCTTTTGGGGATTGATGCCCTGGTTATCTTGTGCATCTATATATATAAAGGAGGACCCGTCATCGAAAGACTGCCATAGGCAGAGAAACCTTCCAAGGCAGAGACACCAAACTTGGCAACAAAAATAGGCCTCAGGCAAGGAAGGTTTTTAGCAAAGAAAAACCTAGAAGGCCCCCAAAACAACTCCGCGGCCGCCAGCAAATCCCATTGGCCAACATCGGCCCACACAAAATGCCGGCACCCCTTCCCAGCGGAGGCCATGCCCCCTGCCAAAACCACTCCACCCCCTTCCCCAGCCTGCCCCCGCCCTGCCATTCCCAAAACCACTCCACCCCCTTCCTCCGGCCTGGCCCGGCCCCCCGCGCGTGACAATTTCTTCAAAATAACCGAAAACAAATCACCTCAGGACAGCATCCCACACACCACAGCCAGTCGGACTGCCGAGGACACACAGTACCAAAAGGACAGGCTCCTTCAGCCTCGCCCACACTGGCCAAACCACGAAAACTAACCACTGGTAATCACCACAAACCACTGACCACGGTACGACCAGCCACACAAACACAACAACAAAATCAACAAAAAACACCACACACTCCTCTAGACACTACAACTCTCACAACCACACTTTAGAAACACAATCCAAAAGACCAAGCCAGCACAAAATACCACACAACGCCAATATGCAGAAGATACACAACTATGTGCACAGAGCACATACATACCACTCACAGGACAAAAGACACCCACCACAAAAGACACTCACTTAACAAACACCACACCCACAACATGACAGCCATACAACTTGCGATACTTACCTCTACAGACCCACAACACAACACACACACAACACACACAACACATACATACCACTGCTAAAAGAAACCTGCACAGTACAACCAACACACCCCACATACACACCGTATATCCACAACACACTACCACTGCACACTCACAACAACAAACTACATACTCAACACCACACACTTCTGCAAGCACCATCCCAAACACACACCACCAATCCTCCACTTTACAAACACCACCCCCACAACATAACAGCCACACAACTCGCGATGCCTACCTCTACAGACCCACTACACAACTCACACACAACACACACAACGCATACATACCACTGCTAAACAGAAACCTGCACAGTACAGCCAACTAACACACCCCACATACACAGCGTACATCCACACCACACCACACTACCACTGCACACTCACAACAACAAACTACACACTCAACACCACACACTCTTCTGCAAGCATCATCCCAAACACACACCACCAATCCTCCACTTTACAAACACCACCCCCACAACATGACAGCCACACAACTCGTGATGCCTACCTCTACAGACCCACTACACAACTCACACACACACACACAACGCATACATACCACTGCTAAACAGAAACCACAGGACTTCAACATCCCACCCACCAGAACAACCCACAATGACACAGCCATGACCCCACCAAGACCGTAAGTAACATCATTTCCAACCCTTACATACTCAGACTTTCTCGCATCTCCTAAATAGGGCACAGCAACGTGTGCTGGGTACAGCTAGTTGTATATAAAATGCAAGTAGATATCTCTTGTAGTTTTTAAAAAAATATTGTTTCTGAAAACTGAAATATCCCCCAAATTCTATGGATAAATGAAATGTTCTGAAATTTGGTGGGCAAAGCGTGGAAAATGTGTTCTACCATTGTAGGAAGTCTCACTGCAATAGCTTTAGAAATGAGAGAGATAGCCCCTAAAGTTTCCCCAATAGTAGCTCTTATTGCAGTAATGTGCATGCGCAATTACTGTAATGAAATAGTATCAAACTGTTGCTAGTCTCGTTAGAGTTCTAAAATTTTCACCATTGAAACTTAAGAAACACTTTAGAAACAAAGCGCCAGAACCCCCTAGTTTTGTAAGTATTTTTGAATCATTTTTTTATGGATTGTACATGCCTAGTAAATGCTAACTTATTAACAATCCACATGAAAACTGTAGAATTTTATTTGTAGATATTAATAATAAATGATTTCAGAAAAGATTTAATATAAAATGTGTTATGAAAAATTAAGATTAGTTTTCATTGAAGAAATACTGGAAAAGAACTCTCCACTCTCCTAGGAATTGTTTTTAAAAACTTATTTGAAAAAAAGTAGGCGCTTGCATGTCAAATTGTAATTTATTTCCTTAAATGCATGAAATACTGTCTGGTGGCTAAATTCTCCCCAGCTGTGAAGCTGAATTTTGAAATGCAGGAGATCATAATCATAATTCACACATGCACACCCATTCACACATGCACACCCCAGTGATGTACAGCACAATATCCAATTTGTTTGGTTCAGCATGATTATGTACACCGTAAGTGTTTAGGAATAAGCTCTGTAGAACATAGTCTTGGTTCATTTTTAGTCTGATAACATAGCTACTAGGCATGGTTTCGAACCCAAAAATCGCGATCCTCACAACAAATGGGGGGGGGGAATTTTTTTGATTAGTAATAGAAAGACTTACAAAAAAATTCCAAAAATTTCTAAAATGTAACGTAATTACTAACAAAATTCGTTAGTAGTTCGTATGCCAGCGCATGCGCATTCCAGATGGTTTTGGCCTACAACTCCCAGAAATCCTAACAGCTGGTAAATTGGCTGGGATTTCTGGGAGTTGTCGGCCAAAACTTGAATAAATCACACTGAATTCTAGATGGGACTCTCCAAATAGGAAGGAGGGAGGGAAGGAGGGAGGGAGGGGGGGTATTCTATTCTTGGAAGCAGCAAAAAAAAGGAGGAGGAGCCCCCCCTCACTCCTCGCTGCCTCTCTCTCACCCCGATCCTGAGGGAGCGAGGGCCCAAGTTTGCCCAGGCTGGTCATATACCTACATTCCATGCACATGCAATAATACAGCAGTAATAACAATGGGTATAAGAAGAGATAAAATTCAAACCGAAGTATTCTGACTGTGGTCCCTCCTCAAGCGGTGCAAACTGCAAAAGGCTCTCCTCTATGAGCCCGGGAAAAGCCAAAAGCCGGGCATTTGCTGCCTGGGTGCATACACATACATATTCTTTGGGGGGGATTTGCTGCAGAATCTTCTCTATGAGCCCGGATTCTGCAGCAAATCCCCCAAGAATATGTATGTGTGTGCACCCAGGCAGCAAACGCTGTGCCCGCTTTTCCCGGGCTCATAGAGAAGAGCCCGTTTGCACCGCTTGAGGAGGGACCAGTCAGAATACTTCGGTTTGAATTTTACCTCTTCTTATACCCATTGTTATTACTGCTGTATTATTGCATGTGCATGGAATGTAGGTATATGACCAGTTGGATTACTTATAATATTAGGCACTTACAGTAGCATTCATTCTATTATACATTAGGTTGGTTTCTCACCCCAATACTCTTTGATGCTTTAGATCCTGGCAGGCAGGAGAGGCAGGGAAGCCTGGAAAAATGTAAACAGAGAGGTTTACTCAGAAGTAAATCCACAAAGGAGGGCACTTCATCCAAAGTGCCCTCCTTTGCAGATTTACTTCTGAGTAAACCTCTCTGTTTACATTTTTTCCAGGCTTCCAGCCGAAAGAAGGAGCGAGTTTAGGGCTTGCCTTGCCATAATACTTATTGGCAAGGGAGGCGGGAGGGTGGTGAGAGAGAAGGAGGGTGCCCCCTTACGACCTAATAACGACACTTAAGAAAATCCTGGCCCACGAAGTTCGAAAAAGAAAGTCCACTTCCTGGTTGGTGTTCTAGGTGCGGAAATACTCAAAAGTAGAATTTCTTACGAATTTCTTACGAATCATTTCATTTTCATAACTTTTTTCTCATGCCTAATAGCTACAGTGAGAAAAAGTATTTTTGAGTACCAAAGTGATGATGAGAATTTGTGAGAAAACCAGAAAAGAGGCTCACCTTACGGGGATCATGCAGTCCGATCCAGACACGGTCTTTTATGAATGGGGAATTGAGGATGTAGCTGGCGATGAGATTTGTTTCTGACTCGGAAAGAATAGAGGCCAGATGAGCCCCGGGGCCATGGCTCTGGCAGTCAATCTTAGGGGAGAGAAGGGACAAAGAATGAGTTTTGTTCACACTGTCATCTTCCAGCAATAGGATAAATGCAGAGCGGGATGTCTTTGAAATTATCGCTTTCAAAGCTTTTCTAGACCTTTTGCTGCATCATTCCCATTTGTGTGGGACAACGGATGACATGTAGGTAGCAGAAGGTAGTGTTGGGAAACTGCCATGGCAGCAATCAGCAGGAAAGCACAGTTTGCACAGAAAACAAACATTTAAAACTATTCAATTTGTTTAAAGAAAGAATAATTTGTATGCAGAAAACAAGATTTCTTCAACCCAGAGGGACTATTACTTTTTGTGCAGAAAATTCTGTTTCTGTGCAAAACAACCATGTGCAAATGTTGTACAAAATCGATCCTGTTTTGCAAATAGGTTCCAAAGTTTTTCTTGTAGTGGGGAAGAAAATGGCTAAAATACTCAATGTTACATACAGGAAAAAATAGGCAAAGAGTTACTTCCTTCTGATGCTAGGTACAAGGCATGGGCAATCCATGGTTCTAAATGGTTCTAAAGTACTTACAAGACTAAAGTTCGGGTGGTGAACACTAGTTGGCGCTGGTGCTTTTCTTCTATAGTGTTGCTAAAATTCTGGTGGTGAACATTTCAGAACTCTAACAAAACTTTCAAAATTTCATTATTATTTCAGTTATTGGCAATTTTAAAGACAGAACCAATTAGGAACTGCCATTTATAACGAAATTTTGAAAGTTTTGTTAAGAGTTCTGAAATGTTCACCACTAGAACTTTAGCAACACTGTAGAAGCAAAGCACCAGCGCCACCTAGTTTTCACCACCAGAACTTTAGTTTTGTAAGTACTTTAGAACTATTTAGAACCATGGATTGCCCATGCCTACAAAACATCAACTCAGAGTGCAGATTTTAGGGAAAAGGCAACCTTGGATGAAACTGGAAATATCAAGTGTATGGAATTCTGTTAAATGGAGGATCCCCTCAGTAGGCAGATAGATACTTTGCTGCCTTTAGACCTCCATTACATAGTCTATAAGATCCTGCAGGGAGATATAGCTTTGGAGAACTTTCCCCCCAACAAATAAACCTGATGCTCAGCACTTCTCAATATGTGAAATGTAACATGTTTCCCATATGATAGACTCAGGGCTCTTCCACACAACCATATAACACAGAATATCTTCTGCCTTGATATTCTGGGTTATATTACAGTGTGGAAGAGGTTCCAGGCTGCTTTTAACCGAGTCCTTCTTCCTGATGCTTTCTTCCCTTCCTTGGCAATTATGAAATGAAGGTAAAAGAACTTGTAACTTATCCAGCAGGAAATGTTTCTTACCTCAGCTTCTGCCCATGACATTTCTTCCGCAAAATAAGCATAACAGTTCCCTTGAATTTCCGCCCACTCTGTAGGGCAGGATTTAGCCTCAGCTGCAAGGGAAAGAGATATGAATGTAAGACAAGTTATAGTAGAATATATTAACAGTGTTCTTTCTTATATACGGAAAGCTTACAAAAGGCAGACATTTTGTGGTTTATTGGATATTATCTGCCATCCATCAGCTACCTATAGTCAACCTCCCAAAGTAACTGCAAACATAATACTTTTGATGTTTCTTAAAGGGACATACCTCCTGGAAAAGGACTGGAGAGCAGAAGGCCAAAAAGGCATAGGCTGGCATAGGCGAGGAGTCCCATCTTCTGGATGACTTTTAAGGGAGATTACAAAAACGTTTGAGAGAATCATGTTGCGTGAATAGCAAATGGAATAACAATGAGAAGTAACTCAAGAAGTTGTTACGGAGCACCTTGTCTTTCACTGTAGGTCTTAGAAGAAAAACTGCAGTGAAGATAACTACTATACATTTTGGATAGAATCTGGGTGGAATTGTGTTAGTGATTTATAAACCTGCAAGATTTTATTTATTTATTATTCAAATTTATATACTGCTCCATTCCCTTGGCTCGGGGCGGTTTACATAGATAAAAGCATAACAATTTCATAACAATATGGAAGAATATGGAAGGTTTACTTTCTTTTCTGATGAAGCCATCTGCATCTTGAGTCATTTACTTTGTTTTGTTGTCTTGACATTTATCTGCACGAATAGCTAGTTAGACATTAATTAGAATTTGTTCTGCTTTGCTTAACCTATGCAGAAACTTCAGTATTATCACTAATTATATACCCTTTTATAGTCTGTTTTTGGTGAATTAACTCATCTCTTTCCATATCAATACAACAAGAAATATTGTTCCTCTTGCTTTTAAGACTTATGCCTCATAGTCCTTTTGGCTGCACCCTTGTACTTTGTTTTATCCCAAAACCATAGTAAATATTTCCTGTTTCATGCTCTAGTCTTCAGCCTGGAAGAACGCTTTCGCTCAAGACCTGCAGGACATCTTCTCAGTCACTCACCTGATTCTGGTTTCCACCTCAGTAAACGGATCCAGTGGACAACAGAACTGGAAGGTGCTTTGGCAATGCTCTGCTCTCTACCTTTTATAGGTTTTATATAAACAATTCATCAGAGATAATGATCCAATATAAAGATAAGGGGATGAGGATATCCTGGTTCTGTTTCCTTACACTTGAACTGTTTACTTATCTTCCATCAGAAGGACAACATATATTCTTCTTTATTCAAATAAAGAAATATATACCCAAACAACTCTCTTTGTTTGTCTAAATTGTTATGAGTGCAATAAACAAACTACCAGTGTAACAACCATGAAGATGCTATATTATTTTCACAACCATTCATGACTCTTTATCATACTGCGCACATGGTTCTAGCTCAACAGTTTACTACCTCTCCAAAATTTCGCAAGTGCTGTGTTCTTATTGATTCTTCTGTTCAACCCTACATTTCTACGTTTACAGCATGTACTCTCCTGTTAGCCATTGACTCTTGGATTTATTCTTCTCTCTGTCAAGTATCTGTCCAGTGGGGTCCAGTATCTGGACCCCATTCAATTTGGTAACGATCAGCCTGTTTCCAATCTTCCCTTTTTGGGCAGTCTTGGAACATGTGGTGGCCTCACAACTCCAGGGGTTCTTGGAAGACACAGACTATCTAGATTTGGCGCAGTCAAGGTACCGAGACAGCCTTGGTCGCCTAGTGGATGATCTTTGACAGGAGATAGACAGTGGGAGTGTGTCCCTGTTGGTTCTGCTGGACCTCTCACCGTCTTTTGATACCATTGACCACGGTATCCTTATGGGACGTCTTGCGGAAATGGGCCTTGGAGGCACTGTTCTTCAGTGGCTCCAGTGCTTTCTGGAAGGCTGTTCCCAGATGGTATTGGTAGCCCCATGGCCTTTGTACTGTGGGGTCTTGTAGGGTTTGATATTGTCCCCTATGCTGCTCAACATATACATGAAGCAGTTGGTAGAGATCATCTAGAGTTTCGGAGTTCGGTGTCACCTGTACGCAGATGATGTCCAGCTCTGTCACCCCACTTGCTACTAAGGAGGCTGCGGAGGTCCTGAACTGGTGCTTGGCTGCTGTGTCAGCCTGGATGAGGGCAAACAGATTGAAACTTAATCCAGACAAGACAGAGGTACTCCCGGTCAGTTGAAAGGCCGAACAGGGGATAGGGTTACAGCCTGTGTTAGACGAGGTTACACTTCCCCTGAAGACACAGGTTTGCAGTCTGGGAGTGATTCTGGACTCATAGCTGAGCCTGGAACCCCAGGTCTCGGCAGTGGCTGGGAGAGCTTTTGCACAATTAAAACTTGTGCGCCAGCTGCCCACATTCCTTGGGAAGTCTTACTTGGTGTTGCAACCTAGACCTGGAGGATCCCTCAGTAAACCACCACGAAGCAGCCGTGTTTAAATGCTTTATTTAGAATAGAAGTAAAAGAAGAGAAGAGATAGAGTTATAGTCCAATGATGCTTCCAGCATCCAAGTATTGCAAGGCAATAGTCCAAAAGAGTTTAAAAGAGTTCAAAGATCCAATAGTAGTAGCAATAGTTTTGAAACCCCATTGGGCTAAAATCCTGGAAAAGTCATTGGCAATCAATGGCTTGACTACCGTGACAAGAAAGGCTCTGTGGCCCGGTCCTGAACTTGAGTTCCGTGGAGCTTGGCAAGGAAAGCTGAACATTGGCGCAAGATGCTGAGTGCCAACGGGAACCAGCTTAAATAGGTCTCTCAGTGTTTTGGCTTCAGAGGCGCGGGCTACGGCGCAACCCCTTCTCCTGAGCAACCAAGGGGCCTGACTTTCCCAAGCCTCCCGGGGAAGGCAAGTATGTCAGCTCGTTAGCAGCTGCATCTGGACAAAGGGGGGAAGGTGAGGCTTCGCCTTCCCATCGCTTCTTATCGGGTTGGGAAGAAAGAAGGCTGCGTCTGGCCTTGACCGCTGGTTGACGCAGAGGTCTCTGCAACGTTTGCTTCTCAGCCCTGGCTGGCAACTTAGATTGAACATGGATTCTCTCTGGCTTAGCTATGGAGTCAGGCTGGCATGACACCTGGCCACGGTGGTCCACGTTCTGGTTACATCCTGAATGGATTACTGCAATGCTCTCTACGTGGGGCTGCCTTTGAAAACTTCTCAGAAGCTTCAATTCGTCCAATGGTCGGCAGCCATGTTAT
This sequence comes from Anolis apletophallus, assembly GCA_030556195.1. NCBI lineage: Eukaryota > Metazoa > Chordata > Lepidosauria > Squamata > Anolidae > Anolis > Anolis apletophallus. The sequence goes on along the minus strand of JARBWK010000008.1, from coordinate 138,429,175 downwards.
TAACCCGAGCGGCATACAGAGAGCGTACTATTGCTCTGTTGTGCCAACTCCACTGGCTACCGATCAGTTTCTGAGCACAATTCAAAGTGCTGGTTTTAACCTTTAAAGCCCTGAACGGTTCTGGCCCAGATTACCTGTCCAAACGTATCTCCTGTTATGAACTATCTCAAGACTTAAGATCATCAGGAGAGGCTCTGCTCTCGATCTTGCCACCTTCGCAAACACGGTTGGTGGAGATGAGAGACAGGGCCTTTTCGGCAGTAGCCCCCCATCTGTGGAACTCTCTTCCTAAGGACATCAGGTTGGCCACCTCCCTCCTGTCCTTTAGAAGACAACTGAAGACCTGGCTCTGGAATCAGGTAACATTGCGACACAGGATTCTCCCAGCTTGGCTTTGGCGTATTGACATGTTAATTTACTGTTAATGAATGTATTGTTGAATTTATATAATTTTTAAAATGGATTTTATAGTTTTAATTGTGATTTTATTGGTGTGTGTGTGTGTATATATATATACACACACACATACATATTATATATATATATATATATATATATATATATATATATATATATATATATATACTGTATATGGATATCATATTCGAATGCTTATGTAAGGCCGCCCTGAGTCTCTTTGTGGGGGGATAGAAATGTAATAATAAATAAATAGATAATAAAATAGAAGATAGATTTAATTAAGTCTATATAAAAGTATACAATGAACCATACTATTTAAATTATTTTGTGTTATAGAACTACTCTTCATGATTTGGTAAAAAAAATTTCAACATCTCCTCCCACCCAATTTTTTTTTGGTCATGGCCCTGACTGGAAGGCTGTATGATTTGTGCCCCGGTCAACACGAAACGAGAATTATGGATTCTAATTATTGCAGAAGGTATATGGTTCTGTTATCTGAGTGATTCAGAGAACAACAACCTAAACACGCATTAAAGGAGTATCAGGGCAATATAAAGTGTCCGACGTGTGATCCAATACAACAGCCAGCCTAGTGATCTTGTTTGCTGTATACTAATCTTGTTTTGTTTCAAATAGTACGGAATGAACCATACTATTTAAATTATTTTGTATTATGGAACTACTCTTCATGATTGGCTAAAAATAAGTTTCACCCCCACCCCCATTTTTTCCTGGCTAGAGTCCTGCTAGGAATAGGCCACTTCCCTACTGCTGTTGGGCTGCAAATCCCAGCAATCCTCACTCTTAACTGTTCTGCTGGGAAGTACCAGATTAAAGGTAGTTTCTCAAAATTTGATAATATGTATGGGTCACATTGATCTTGATTTTTAGATCTGCCAATTTAAAGTGTGTGTGCGTGTATAGGTTGTTTTCAACACTTAAATGTTTGAAAACATACATAAGAAACACAATGAGGCAAGAAAGACTGACTGGACTTGCACTCTAGAGTGTCCACTGAAGTTTACCAATGGAACCTGGTTTCTGTCAAAGTGTATTGAAACAGTTTTCAAGCGTTTCCAACAGACGTTGTGGTATTCTTTTGTTTCTATAAATTACCAACAGTCATTTTCAGTTATTTTAAGACTTGAAACTTTGTAACTAAAATAGAAGATAGATTTCTACATAAAAATATAGAATGAACCATGCCATTTAAATTATTTTGTGTTATGGAACTACTCTTCATGATTTGCTAAAAAAAAGTTTCAACCCCTCCCACCATCCAAATTTGTTTTTCTGGCTACACCAGTAGGGTTGCCATATGCATAAGGGACAAGTACCTAAAAACAGGGAATTTTTCACAAAAATAAGGGACACTTCATAAAAGCTTGAAAATCATCAATGGATTTTCAAGTTCGTATGAAGTGTTCCTTATTTTTGTGAAAAATTCCCTATTTTTAGGTACCTGTCCCTTATGCATATGGCAACCCTAGGCTACAGCCCTGTCTAGAAGGTTGTATGATTTGTGGCCCTGTCATCAAGAAATGAGAACAATGGATCCTAGTTGTCACAGAAGGTATATGGTTCTGTTATCTAAGCGATTTAGAGAACAAATACAATCTAAACACACATTAAAGGAGCGCCAAGACAATATAATTTACAATTTATAGGAACCCAAGAGTAATGACAATTCATGTCATCATAAAATGAACCTTTGTACATATTATTTTTTCAAGGAAGTTAGGATAGACACACATTAAACATATGTTAAAGCAATGGAAATACTCCAAAGTTTATATCTGATTCCCTACCTGCCTGTAATCTAGAAGCAATAAACCTTCAATTTCCTATGTAATTTGCACTAGGGTTGTGCTTTTGGGGTAAACCTTGCCCTGTTTCGTATCTTGGTTTTCGTTGGGGGGCCCTGATCCCTTTTGTTGGAGTCTCCTGAAATTGGAAGGATAGATATTTGTTTTTGGCTTGGGCTCCCGAAAATCAGACCACTATGGGAGCTCTCCCCACCCACTGGCTCCCTTCCTGGTGCACGCTTTAAGGAGGCTTCCGTTCTTCTTACCTAGCACCTGTTGTTTCTACTCTAGAGCAGGAGGCACCTGGCTGTAGGCACTGGCAGGAACGAGCAGTTTCCAGGCTTGCCTGGACGCCACGCCACATACGCACTTTTCTTGGAAAGAGAGTTTGTATGTGACGTGGCATGCAGGCAGGCCAAGAAAGCACAGGTGCCTGCCAGTGCCTGCAGCTGAGTGCCTCTTACTCTAGAGTAATTGGTGCTCAGTTGCAGGTGCACTCTGGGCCTGCCTGCACACCCCGCCACACACACACTCTCTTTCCAAGGCAAGGGAGCAAGTTCAGCTGCTGGTGAAAGCAGGCTTTCGTGTCCAGCAGATTTTCATGAGGGGAGGGGGCTTCCCATTTCATGCTCCCGAAGAAATGGAAGACACGAAAGAAACTGTAGAAACAGTAGGAACGAATTCCGTGCACAACTCTAATCTGCACCATCTGAATCTCCTCAGTATAGAAAGTGGAACAAAAGGTTGAAACTGAACCCCTTCTACACTGTCCTTATAGCCCAAGATATGATCCCAGATTATCTGCTTATTCCAGATTATATGGCAGTGGAGGATCATATAATCTAATTCAAGGCTGAAAATCTGAGATCAGATCCTGGGACATAAGGATAGTGTAGAAGGGGCCTGAAGCTGGTTCTATACTGCCATATAAAATCTAGATTATCTGCTTTGAACTGGATTATATGGCAGTGCAGACTCATATAATCTATTTCAAAGTAGATAATGTGGATTATCTGCTTTGATAATCTGGATTATATGGCAGTATAGATCCAACTGGAGATAATACAAACTACAATGTTACTGGATTATCTGTTTGCCACCTGCCTTTTAGAGGCTCAGGACTTATTGGATTTGGATCCTATTGCACCATCACCACCATCATCATAATCATCATCATTTATATCCCACTTTTTCTTCCTATAAAAGAGACTCATTAAAACCAATGCAATGCAATTTAAAACCTAAAATATGCAAACAATAAAACAGAATTAAATATGAATAAAATTTATTGCTTTTGACCAAAGGCCGTTGCAAGTCCAAAATAAAAAAGAGCGCACTCACAAAACAATACATATGGAATTTGCATAGTAGACAATAAAAGGTTACCAGTTACTTATACACTATGAGTCACATTTAAACCTTCTTAAACCAGATTATCTCCTTTACATAGGACAGCCATCTCCGCTATGTGCCTCCTCCTAATCTTCTTAGCCGCAAGGGCAAACAGGGCTACGCGCCAGGTCGTATATTTATCTGTATTCATAAGGAGGTAGAGTAGTATCTCCTGAGGATTCAGAAAGATTTTGTTTTTTTGTCCAGTAAAGGTAAGATAAAGCACTCCCTAGGATCTTTGTGTAGGGGGCAGCACATTAAGTAATGTACCAGGTCCTCTGGGTAGGGGCAACCAGCAATACATCTTCGTTCAATTTTGGGGACTTTTTAAAGCCTCCCGTCCCTTTCAGCTGAATCAAACATATTTAGTCTAAGCTCTGTGAAGGCTCGTCGGAGCCTTCACAGAGGTAGTCTGTGAAGGTAGTCTGGGTAGCCAGTGGATTGTCTAAGGCTGTAGTATAGGGGGGCACACAGGGAGTCACAGGCAGCCTGGAGGTCTGTATGTGTAGTGACTTCTAATATTGTCTTGTTTATTTTGGTCTTCCTTGTGGGGTGGTCTAGCTTTGCCAACTCACTAACCGAGAGACCATATTTAATGGCCAGTTGTGCTGCCTTGTGGACCCAATTGTTAACAGGTAGACCATTGTTAAGTTCCAAGAGACATTTTTTTGGTAATCTAGCAGTTGGCATTTCTTAGATTTTAAGCCAATAGCACAAGATCCTTTTATCTATTTGGCTTTCTAGGGTTGGGACAGAGGTTTCAAGGCGGATCATGGCAGTTGGAGTGTCTTTAGGGAGGCCTAATAGTCCCCTTAGGAAGTAATTTTGAGGCACTTCTAGACCTAGGGCACTAGGTATGCCCCAGATTTCTGCCCGTAGAGAATTGTGCCAGGGTTTTGGCTTTGAAAACAGTTAGGGCAGGATTAACCAGATTACCACCTTGTTTGGCAGCAAAGCTCAGTGTTGCTTTGGCTGATCTGTAAGCTTGAGTTTTGATGTTACTCATCTGTTGTTTCCAGGTGGCTGATTCGGAAAAGAAAATTCCTAGGTATTTAAAGGATTTGACTTGTTTTATTACATGTTCATCTAGGCGCCAAGAGTGTGTTTTAGGGCGCCTACCAAAGACCATAACCTGGGTTTTGCTGTAATTTATTGTAAGAGCGTTTTGTTTACAATATGTTGAGAATCCAGCCAACAACCGTCTCAGCCCTACCTGAGTTCTTAAAAGGAGAATGATATCGTCGGCATACATTAGCAGGGAAAGCTTCTGGTCCAGAATAGTGACCGGGGCGTATTGTAGGCCCTCTAACTCCTTGACAATATCATTGATATAGAAGTTGAATAAAAAAGGTGCTAGGATGCAGCCCTGTTTGACACCAGTGTAGGTATTTATTTTTGGTGTGAGACGGCCTGCCAATTATTATTTGTTCTAATGTTCAAATCCAAAATCTTTTTAAGTCAATGTTTTCCTTATTTTTAACATAAAGTACAAACGGTTTCCATGTCTCGTTTAACTTTGTTACATTTCCACTTTTTAACAAATTTTTCAATTTATCCATTTCTGCAATGTCTAACAAATTTGAAGAGCAATTTATCCATTTCTTCTGCAATGGCCCACTCTAAGATCTTATAAATCCAAAATCTTCTTCCCAGAGGTGGCACTGGTGTCCATTTCAGTAGCTACTTTTTCTTCCAATATCCTGCCTTGCTGTCAGTGTGATTCCATAACCGACCCTCTGTTATTTCCCTTTATTAGACAAAAGTCCTAGTGTTGTGTGAGCTTTATTCCAATCCCATGCATGATTTTATACATTTTTTGGGGCTGAAAAGACTGTAATATTTAAAAATACAATTCTTGTTTTAAAGTTCATATTTTTGAGGTGCGGTGAGTTTGTATGATTTCTTGTGAGAGGCAATACAACATTTGATTTTTCGATTCCCTTCCTGATTTGATCTTATAAATCCAATCTTCTTCCCCTGTGTTTCCTTTTCTTTATATTTTCTGATGACAAAAGTTACCTTTCCAGATGATTTTTGGGGCTCTGTAAAAAGATTTAAATCAATTTTAGTTTGTAACAGATTTTGTATTGCCTTTTATTTCTGAATTACCCAGATGATAAAAAAATTTATCAGAACAGAATTGCCTGGAAATACGAAACACTGCTACCATGGAAAAGGGAATACTGATCGACCTGGACTTCCATTTCTGACCCCTATAAGAATTTTCTGGAATGCACAGTATGTGCCAGATGGGATCAACCATTACTGAATGGTTGGTGCGGCCCCTTGGGCTCTTTTCTCAGGTCCTCCTCGCTCTCACCATCCTATCCTTCCTTCTCTATTTCCTTCCACCTTCATTCCTTCCCTCCTCCCTTTCCTTCCACTCTTTCATCCTTCCTTCCCCCTTTCCTCCCTCCTTCCCTCTTTTTCCTTCCTTCCTTCCCTCCCTTTTGCCTTTCCTCCCTCCTCTTCAATACTCCCATTTCTTCTTTTCTTGCTTCTCTATTTCCTTCTTCCTTCCCTCCCTCTTTCCTCCCTTCCCTTCCACCCTTTCGTCCTTTTTTCTTCTTCCCTCCTTCCTTCCCTCTTTCTCTTTCTCCTTCCCTCCTTCCTTCCCTTTTGCCTTCCCTCCCTCCCCTTCCATCCTTCTCTTCCTTCCACCCTTCTCTCTTTCCTTCCTCCTTGCCTCCTGGGGGATGTTTAGTTGGGGTAAGAGAGGGAACATGAGAACCATGTTTCAAGATTTAAAGGGTGATCCATTGAGGAGGAGGAGGAGGGAGAAAACTGATTTTCTGCTGCTCTAGAGACCAAGACAAAACAGACCAATTGTTTCAAATGACACAGAAAGAGATTCAATCGAAAAGATTAGGAAGAACTTCCTGAGAGCAAGGGCTGTTGGACAGTGGTGTAGGCTGATTGGGAGTGTGGTGGAGTCTCCTTCTCTGGAGGCTTTTCAGCTGGGGCTGTCTATCGGGAGTGCTTTGATTGTGCCTTCTTGCATGGCAGGGGGTTGGACTGGATGGCCCTTGGGGGTCTCTTCCAGCTCTAGGATTCTAGGATTCCATATCAGGAGTAGGTAATGCAGGGTCTAATGGTTACACTTTTTCTCTCCTGTCCACCATCTCATCCTGACAATAGGCCAACCCTTTTGGGGTCCCATTAGGAACAGGCAAGAGAAAACGGCCACAACCTCTCCTGGCTTGTATGTTATTACTCATTTATAATTTCAGCCAGGGTTCTAGGGTCGCATGGCTATGTGTCCTATTTGACACTTAGGAAATGTTGACATGTGTGACTTCATATTTTAAAAAGGCCTCTCCCCGGCCCAAATGTACTTTGTGTTCCCCAAAACTTGACAGACTTGCCTTGCTGTGACTGCTAGCAGGTCCCAGGGGGACATTTGGGGGGAATGATTTTTTATGGCTTTGGGAGTGTTGCTCTGCATGGGTTTCCAAAATAGGGTCAATAGATAGAATACAGCTTCTATGACTCACTTTCTCTACCTCTGAAACTGCTTAAATGATACATTTTCTCTACCTATGATTAACCAAGTTAATCATAGTTCCCTTTCTCGAAAAAGGAGCCCTTGTACATAGTTGCTTCTAAGAAATTCAGAACAGACCATATGGTACTCTATTATCTGTATGTTATTTGCATAGTTTAGAGCGTATACATAACATGCAGGAATAATAAGAGATAAGATAGGCACCCAACCCCACACCCCTTTCCCTTTAATGTAGGGGAAATATTTTTTTCTGTACACAAGGTTATTTGCTCTGTGTTCTGCGTCATCTGAATCTCTTTTGCCAAAAAGAGGACGTGTAGGCCAAAGTATAAGAATGATTTTATTCATGCAAATAAAAAATAAAAATAAAAATAATAACTATGTACTCAAGGATTTCTGATGAAGCTACTATTGACTTTATGTACACAGCAGGCTAAAATTGAGTAGATCAAAAGGTTGGGATACTGTCATTTAGTGAAAGGAAAATTGAGTAATAAAGGTGCCCTTAAGGACATTGATTGGAGGAAAGCTCCTGGGCATGGAAGACGGAGCAACAGCACCCCCGATGGCCGGAGTTGAGCACAGCCTCCAAGATGCCAGAAATCAGATGGGGAAAACTTTCTTTATCGCTGTTTTGTGTTGTGTATCCTTGTTAATTGCACAATCTGTATACCTTAATAAAGCGGAATGTTTGTATGTATGTATGTATGTATGTATGTATGTATGTATGTATGTATGTGTGCGGAGGGCGGATGGGCGGAAGGGCGGATATGTGGCAGCTATTTGCATAAAGTCCTTTGATTGGCCAGCCTCGGCACTCCAAAATTCTAAGGCACCAGACAGAGGGCATTGATAGCCACTGATTAGCCAGCATCCCAGAATCCAGGCCTCTACATTCAATCAACAGACCCCAGGGCCATCAAATTCCCTCCCCACTTGGCTGTGTGAAAACAAAATGGAATCCTGATTTCTCCTCCCCCTCAGCTTTTAGGCCTCAGTTAATTTTAAAGTTACAATTACCAGCAGAGCAGGCCAGAACCAGGCCCCAAAAGAGAGTTTAGGGCAGGATTGGCCCACGAATGATGGGATTTGCATCCCAATTCACTTCCCAGAAAACACTGTAGCCCCTACAAATCACAGACCAGGCCCAAAATTTACAGTAAGGCTTAATTAACTTGATTTTCCTGACTAGGCCTCAGTTAATAGGACATTGTGTATGGCCAGGCCCCAAAAGAGAGTTTAGGGCAGAATGGGCCACGAATGATGGGATTTGCATCCCAATTCACTTCCCAGAAAACACTGTAGCCCCTACAAATCACAAACCAGGCCCAAAATTTACAGTAAGGCTTCATTAACTTGATTTCCCTGACTAGGCCTCAGTTAATGGGACATTGTGTATGGCCAGGCCCCAAAAGAGAGTTTAGGACAGGATGGGCCACGAATGATGGGATTTGCAGTACCTTTACCCAATTAACTTCCCAGAAAACACTGTAGCCCCTACAAATCACAAACCAGGCCCAAAATTTACAGTACGGCTTCATTAACTGATTTCCCTGACTAGGCCTCAGTTAATGGGACATTGTGTATGGCCTGAATTAACAGTAACCAACCTTGGCACACTGAGCCCCTATGACCCATGATTCATTCTGCAGTTTGGAGTAGGGAGGACCATGGATGATGGGACTTGAAGTACCATCACAGGTTATGAGATTTGTAGTACTTTCAAACTCTTCATTCCCCACAGACCAAGGCGGCCCTGAACCACAAGACCAAACTTGGCACACAGTACCCCATGACCCACACTCCATCCGATTTTTAAAAATATATATTTATTGAATTTTCCAAAAGTGTAATACATAATCACTTAAAGAGTTTGAAAAGAAATTACATATTTTCATTATCATACTTGGTGATGGGATAGGGGAAAGGGAGTGGGGGGGGGAGGTAGTTTTATCTCAAAAAGTAAGAAAAGAAAGAATAAGGATCCAGAAGAAAAGGGGGATAAACAGGGGATAGGTAAGGGGATATGGTTCGGTGAAGGTAAAATTATTTACATATTGACTTCCATTTCTTCTTCCGGGTAGGATATTTATCTATAAATTCTTATTTTAACCCATTATGATGTTTGTTTATGGTATCTCTTAAGATAATCATCTATTTGAGTCCAGTTTGTCCATTGGTTTGATTTTAAGGTATTTTTCCTTAGATGGAATGTTAATTTGTCCATGTTTTTAATTTCATATATCTTGTCAATCCATTCTCCTTTCTCTGGGATTCTATCTGATTTCCATATTCTGGCAAAAACGATTCTTGCTGCTGCGGATATATAAAAGAAGAGCTTATCTTCATTCTTTTCCAAAATTAAGTCCTTGTCAGTTAAGCCTAATAAGAAGTATTCTGGTTTTAGTGGGAATTTTATATTTAATATATTTTGTGTTTCTCTATGAATAGTTTTCCAAAATGCCTTTGTCTTTGGGCATGCCCACCACATATGGTAGAAACTACCCGGGTGGTCACGGCATTTACAGCATTTAGCGTTACTTTTTTTGTACATTATGCTAATCTTTTTGGGGGTGATATACCACCGATGAAACATTTTCATCCAGTTCTCTTTTAAATCTGTCGCATATGTGTACTTCAACTTCTTTGACCATATCGTTTGCCACTCATTTAATTTTATAGGTCTTCCTATATTTTTAGCCCATTTTATCATACATCCTTTTAGTGTTTCAGTCTCCGTTTCCCACTCTAGCAATTTATTATACAGTTTTGTTATTATCTTCTTCCCTGATGTTATCACCTTCTCCCAAAAATCATTTTTGTCATCAAAGCCATTTCTTTTATCTATATTGTACATCGTTTTGATTTGATGATATTGTAGCCAGGATAGTCCACCTGAAGCTTGGATCAATTCTTCTTGTGATTTTATTTCTATACTATCTTTTTCAATCTTTAATATGTCTCTGTAGATTAACCATTTTCGCCAACCCTGTTGCCTCCTCTGTTCAGATTCTATAGGTGAAACCCACAAAGGTGTTTTTGAGTGGAAGTATTTTACATATTTTAGCCATGGTTTAATGAGGGCCGATCTAATGAAGTGGTTTCCAATTTTTTTTCTATTTTCGTTTTGCCATACCAAAGGTATGCATGCCATCCCCTTCTTAGATCGAATCCCTCTGGAGTTAGAAGTTTTTCGTTCCGGAGTGCGATCCAATCCTTCACCCACACCAAAGCACATGCTTCAAAATAGCATCTTAAATCTGGGAGGCCAAATCCCCCTCTTTCTTTTTTGTCAGTCATTATTTTATAATTTATCCGTGGTCTTTTTCCGTTCCATATAAATCTTGTTATTTCCTTATTCCATATCTTAAATATTTTTTGATTTCTGATTATTGGAATATTCTGAAATAAAAACAGGAATTTAGGTAAAACATTCATCTTGACTGTTGCTATTCTTCCCAACAAGGATAAGTTTAGAAATTTCCATTGAGCCAAAACTTTTCTTATCGCTTTCCATGTTTCTTCATAGTTATTTTCCAATAATTTGGATTTTTTTGCAGTTATCCAAATTCCTAAATATTTGATTTTGGACTTTATTTGGAATTTTGATTCCTTTTGTAGCATCTCTTGTTTTATTTTTGTCATATTTTTAGTTAGAAGTACAGTTTTATTCTCATTAATTTTTAGGCCCGCTACTTTCCCATATTCTTCTATTACTTTCATCCATTTTGTATATTCTTAATTGGGTCCTCAATTATACAAATTATGTCGTCCGCAAAGGCTTTAGTTTTATATTCTTGTTTAGCAATTTTCATCCCTTGAAGATCTTTGTTTTCTCTTATGGATTTTAGTAGAATTTCTAATGACATAATATATAAAAGTGGAGATAAAGGGCAGCCTTGCCTGGTTCCTCTAGTTATACTGAACTCCTCTGTTATGTTTCCACTTATTTGTATTTTTGCCTTTTGGTCATTATGGATGGCGTTTATAGCATTATTGAACTGAAAACCTATATCTAACTCTTTGAGGAGAAATTTAAAGAAATTCCAGTTGAGATTGCCAAACGCTTTCTCAGCGTCCAACGAGAGAAGCATCATTTCCTTCTGGATATTTGTTTCGTAATACTCTTATCGTATTTATTACTGTTCTAAGGTTATCCTTTGTACTTCTATCTGGGAGAAAACCCAATTGTGCCTCTCCCACCCAAGTTATAAGGAAATTTTTGAGTCTATTAGCTAGTATTTTTGTGAAAATTTTATAATCTACATTCAATAAAGATATAGGCCTAAAATCTCCCACTGACGGTGTTGCTGTTGTTCCTTTCTTTATTAATGTAATGACTGCCTCTGACCATGATTTAGGTGGAGCCTCTCCTTGAAGGATTTGGTTCATTAATTCTTTTAGATATGGCAGCAGTTCTTCTAATAATTGCTTATAGAAGTCCGCTGTATATCCATCTGGACCTGGTGCTTTATTTGGATCCATAGAATTAATTACTTCTATAATTTCCTGTTCCGTTATTTCTCTATTTAGTCTACACCTCTCCTCTGTTATTTTCTCTATTTTTTGTTTTGAGAGGTAGTCATTAATATTCTCTTCTGGGATTGTATCCCTCTTATAGAGCCCTTTCTAAAAGTCCAGAAATTCATCTTGTATTTCTTGGTTTTTTTTACTATTATGGTCTCTCCCTTTTTTACTCCTGTAATAAATTGGGATTGTTTCTTTTTCCTCAATATATTCGCGAGCCATCTTCCCGGTTTATTTGCATTTTCAAAAGAGTCTCGTTTTATATATTTGTATTGAATTGCTAAGTTCTCCATTTCTAGATTTTGTTTTCTATATCTTAAGTGTTTTAATTTTCTTTCCCAGTCCTGATTAGGTTTAATTAATTTTTTGGATTTGGACTTTGCTTCAATTTCCGATATTTCCTTTTGTATATCATTTAGTTCCTTGTTTTTTAACCTGTATTTCGTAGCACTCTGCAAGATGAGTTGGCCGCACATGACGGCCTTCATTGCATCCCACACTATCTGTGGGGATGTTTCTCCTGTATCATTTATCTCAAAATATTCTTTCAACAATTTTTTATTTCTAATATCTTCTTCAGATTTCAATAAGCTGCTATTGAGACGCCACCTTTTCTGCTTTGGTTTTGAGTTAAGTTCTAATTGGATAGCACAATGATCTGAATTGTCTCTTGGAAGGATCTTAGATTTATAAACACTTATTGTTAAGGATTTTGTTAGCCAGGCTATGTCAATCCTTGACCAAGAGTCATGGCGGTTTGAATAGAAAGTGTAGTCCTTATCCCTAGGGTGGTTTATTCTCCAAGTATCTACTAAATCCAGTTCCTCTTTTAAGTTCAGGAATTCCTTTGGAAGGACTCCTTGATTACCCTTTGTTTTCCTTATTTTATGGGTCCTGTCAAGATCTTTATCCAGGATCCCGTTAAAGTCTCCCAAAATGAGTAGGTGGTCGTACTCCGTGTTCTGAATATTTTCTCTGAGACATTTTATAATTTTTGTTTTAGGTCCATTGGGGGCATATATATTGCAGATTAGGATTCTTCCCTCTGGTGCATAAATCCTCACTCCTACCATTCTTCCTTCGGAGTCTTTAAAGCTCAATTCTGATTGAATGTCCTCTGCTATATATGTAACTACACCCTGTTTTTTTTGTCTCAAATGATGAATAATATTCCTTCCCTATTTTCTTTTGTTTGAGGTGTGAGACATGTTTGTGGCAAATGTGGGTTTCTTGTAGTGCTACAATTGAGTATTTCCTTTTTTGGATTTGCTGGAAGATCCGTTTTCTCTTATTAGGGCTGTTAAGCCCGTTGGAGTTGAGGGTATAGATGTTCAAGTACTGGCTTTCCATCATCTAACTGATTTCCTTCCTCCTCAGAACCTTCCTCTTCATCTTCCTCTCCTTCCTCTCTCTCGTCATCTCTTGGTATTTCTTCCACAAAGGCTGCGGCTTCCTCCATTTTATTTTGTTCTTCCTCTGGGGAATTTATGCGTGGTCTTTTCTTCTTTTTATCTTTTCTTGGTGAGTTGTCTTTTTGAGGTGATGGATTTTCTTTTTTCAATCTTTTGAAGAAATCTCTTGCCTTTTCTTCATTTGTTAGCCAGTACTTTTGGCCCTTACATGTCGTCATTGTACCTTCTGTTTTTTCCCAACGGAATCTTATCTTCAGTCTCTTTAGTTCGTCCGTAAGAAATGTGTAGTTTTTCTGTCTGCTTAGGACTGCCGGGGGAAGCTCCTTTAGTACAATTACTTTCTTGCACTTATAGACCATTGGCTTCTTATTTGTCCAGTATAGGATGTCATCTCTAGTGGATTTTTTTCATAAAATTAACGATCATATCCTTTGGGGTCTTGTTGTCTCTTGCATATCGGCTTTTAACCCGATATGTCCTGTCGACCTCTCTACTAACATCCTCTTCTGAGCTGTCCAATACCGTGGTCAGGATTTTAATGACTTTTCCTTTAAGGTTTTCCCCCTCCTCCTCAATAAAATTCCTCAGTCTCAATTGGTTTTCCATTTCTTGTTGTTGCAACCTTTCTATCTGCTTCTCCATTTTCTCACTTTTATTTTTCATTTTCTCTAGGTTGTCTTCCAATTTCATTTGTACTTTTTCCATCTTTTTACTTTTGTCTTTCACCTCCACCACATCCTGGGTTACCTTCGTTAATTCATTTTTTATTTGATTAATATCTTCTTTGAGGCCTTTTTGGATTTCATCTAACTTGTCATGTGTATTCTTTTGTTCTTGATTTTGTCTGTCCATCATCAATTTCATCTCTTTCTGGGTCTCTATTTGGGTTTCATGTAGTTTTTGTATTTCCCTCAATATGTCCCTCACATTTGAGGCGCCTGGGGTACTTAATTCTTCTGGAAGTGATCCCTGACGGAGGGGCACTTTTGCATCTCTCATCTCTTTATCTATTTTTATTTTGGTTGTTGACATGTCTCCAATTGATCTATTATTGTTCTTGATTAAATTCATGAGATTTATGGTGGTGGTTGGGCCTCCCGTCACTAGGTGGCTCTGTGTGGAGTGGTTGGACTTCTTCTCTTTCCCCGATGGTCTTCCTCCTCTCTTGCTCGTCACTCGTCTGCTTCTCATCCTCATCTTTGTTTTTAACCTCTTATCAACAGATTTTTCCCCTCTGTGGTCTCTCCCCTGCTCTGCCAGCGTCTCTGTTGATTTTGTAAGTTCTTTTAAACTTTTGGGTCTGTTCTTTCTTTAATTGTCTACTATAACTCTTCTACTTCCGTTTGCCTGGACTTCTCTCTCCCTTTTTGGCTTCTGCCCTTCTCACGTCACTTCCTTTCCAATCGGATGACTTTCCTCTTGCTGTTTGGCTCGCAAGATTGCTCGAGGTGCCAAACAGGGTTTCAGGGCAAAACTTCTGCGGGATCTCTAAACTCTCGCGATGTCTGGGGGGAGTAGCTGGGTTTTGTTGATAGAAAATTTTGAGTTCTTAGAGGTTTGCTTTGTTTAAGTGTGTTTTTACAGCCTGCACAGTTTGCAAGAGGTTCAGTTGCATTGATTGGTCCTTAGCACCTGTCAATCATCATTTGTAGAGCCCAGTTGAGTTTGTTCCACCTCCTTTTCCAGGGATCTGGGGAACAAGCCATTTTTCATTCCAGAGACAACAAGGACCTCTCCTGAAAGGACGCGTTTAGAATGTTTGCCAGATCTTCTAAACACATCAGGCAATCTTTCAATACAAGTCTGATATCCTTGGAAATCAAGCAGAAGGCTCAGCATATCGGAAGGCTGGGCAACTCTGAGGACTTCCAAGCGCTTCCAAACCAGTCATCTGGCTTCCAGAGGAAGACTTAGTGACTTCAAATTCTGCCATCTGACTGGGGCTGCGAGTGTTCCTACCTCAAAGCCATTGAGAGTTAAAGGACTCTCTCTCTCTCTCTGCCCATCTTAAAAAGTTGACTTCCCATTTGTTCAGAAAACAGCATAGAATGCTGTCCTTTAATTATTACTTTCTTATTTTACATTCTTATATTGTGTCCATTCTAAATTTCTACACCTTCTGATTTAAATAACAAAAAAATTACACACTTCCCTAATAATCCCATTTATTTCCAAAAATTAACCAAATGTTATTTATTCTTCAAGTCCTGCTTTGATTGTGCTTTTCCTGCATGCAAAATGGGGTATGACTGGATGGCCCTTGGGGTTGCTCTTCTTCTACTACTTCTACTACTTATTATTTCAAAGGTTGGATGGCCATCTTTTGGTGGTGCTTTGATTGTGCTTTTTCTGCATAGCAGAAGAGGGTTGAACTGTATGGCTCCTGGGCGCTTCCATTTAAATATTGTTAAGTTTATGTTGGTTAAAATTGTTCTTCATTTTAAATATTGTATTGTTCTTTCTTTCTTTCTTTCTTTCTTTCTTTCTTTTGCACGGCAAACAAGATGTGCGAAGTGTGCATAGGAATTTGTTCAATTTTTTTCCAATTAGTTCACACAAATATCCACCATCCATCTGCCATTGGCCCGGCTCATCTGTCAAATTTTAAAATGCAATGAGGCCCCTATGCCCAAAAGTTTATTGGGACTCCACGTGAAACTTTTCCTTCAAAAAAAGGTACAATGATGTTTAAAGTTTGAGACTACTGGTTTCGACACTAAGCAATATGTAACAATAAAAATGGCTTTCTGATTCACAAAATTAGGAATAAATATTATTGCACATATTTGAAAATGTAGGTGCAAGCTTCATGTCAGTACTCTGGCAATTTTCATGAATTATACAGTGAAGGTCTTGAAAGATGCTCAGTGCATCACTTCTGCTTTCATGAAATGGCAGGCTACAAATGATTGCATGCTTGCAAATTTATGTACAGACAAAGATACCCAGGAATCTTCAAATATTTATTAGCCTACATAATTGACAAATTTACTTCACAAATGGTGCTTCATTAGTAAGATAGTGTTTTTCTGGTTTATTTAATACAAGTCACGATTGCAAGGCAAAGAGTAGGATATCAAGAGTGAGCTGCACATCTCCCCTCTCTTGAAATATGGCTTCCTTCCCAAACATAAAGTACCATATATGTCTCACATTAAACATAACTTTTTGTTTTAGTTCATTCCATATTGATATACATGAAAAATTGGTAGGTTTTTGGTACATAAAGAGAAAGATGCACACCAAATACATTAATTACCTGATTTGGCTTTTAAAAAAGTGGAATGTCCCTACAATTATTATTATTATTATTATTATTATTATTTCTGTATAACCCACCTTTGTGGTGAAGTCATATTTATTTGTTACAGGCTTTAAATGTGTGTGTGTGTGTGTGTGTGTGTGTGTGTGTGTGTGTGTGTATATATATATATATATATATATATATATATATATATATATATATTGTAAGGGTAAAACTTTGCTAACCTTAAAGGGTCAACAGGAATATTAGCTGACAGAACCTCCAGGGAGTTTCCGTTACTGTGGAAACAGGAGGCGGAGCCTGTAAGTGGCTATGGAATCTTAAGATTCAAACTATGTCAGTTGGTGGTTAACTGCGAAGGCAGAAGGGTGTGTGGAGAGTTAGCGAGTCTGTTTTTAACCAGCTATCAGCGAGCGTTAAAAATACTCTGGTTCTACTTTGAGGGAGAGTAGTAGTGAAGTCTGACTCTACTCTGGGAGAGAGTAGCAGTGCAGCTGTGTTTAACTGCTAAGGAAGCAGCTTGATTTAAAGACCAGCAGAGTGTAGAAAACTGCTGAGTTATTGTTTTTAGAAGTGCAGTGATATAGCATCAGACTGTATCTCCATAGTTAGTATATTGTAACCTTAAGAAAGTGCCTCTGAGTAGATATTGTAACCACCCAAGCTCTTGAACTCTGAAACCTCTACGCTTAAACCTCTGTTTGAATAAACTTCATAGTTCTTTGATAAAAACATCACTTCTAGTGCTTCTTTCTCCCACAAGCCTTGAAAATAACTCTCTCCTAGTGGGTAGCTAAGGACAGTAAATTATATGGTGGCAGCAAGTGAAAAGCAAAAGAGTCCTTACATATTGTGGTGGCATTGGTAGGACATTCTGCCCTGTCACAGCCCTGAGTTCGAATCCTCACATTCTCTCCACACTTAAAACACAGATTCGAATTCAGATCCTCACAAAGTTTGAGCCTACACATAATTGAAGATCTTTATATTATTGGCTGTAGTTAGAGCTTTTACAATTTGGTGGCAGCGGTCAGGATAGTCGACCCTGTCACAGTTTTAGAAACGAATCTCCTTCCTTCTTTACGACCCTATTTCCCCAAAAGGACTCAAAGGGACATAAATAAACACACAATACAATACAAGATAAAACCAATAGCATATAAAACAAAGTTTAAGCTCAAAACAGTAAGCCACCCTGAGTCCCTTTGGGGAGATGGAGGTCGGGTACAAAAGTTAAATTGTTATTATTATTCTTAATATTATTATGAATAATAATGCCAAAGAAGACATTGAATTGTGGCCAAATCAGTAAGACATCAGGATGGGGAAAACCATCAATATAATCTGAGTTGATACTCCAATTACAGATGAAAACGAGCAAGAAATTGAAACATTGTATGCTGCAGCCCAAGAAAAAAAATTCACACACAAAAATATAACCTATTAAAATGCAAATGTAGGAAGTCTAGCAGAATCAAAGATTGTAGGCATTTTTTTCCCAAGATCAAAAAATGGAGGAGAGCAATTGATTGAATTTTGTGAAGTCAACAGTTGGTTTATCACAAATACATTCTTCAAACAATCTAAGAGGTGACAGTATACATGAAGTGCATCTATCTGCATGCTTTTTGTCACTACCTTAACCACTATGACTCAATGCTATGGACTCAGGGGAAGAGTGAGACACCAGCACTCTATGGCAAAGAAGGATTAAGACTTTGTAAAACTTTGTAAAACTTCAATTCTCATAAGGACATATTTGAAATCCTTCATTTTGTTCATGTGAGAATTAAACAAGTGAAGATGTACATGCCAAAAATGGAAGAGCAAGATGAGTAGAATACCCAGGGGAAATTAGGAAACAAGTCAGCTGTATAGTAAATCAGATTAACTGGTAGACCTCTCGTAGACCTCCTGTAGACTTTTCGTATAGACCTTTGATTGGCCCTGGAAATGAGTGGCCTTGGTCCCCCAGTATGGTCATTGCTGAGACCGGTCCCTGCACTGTAGCATTCCATCAGCCCCATGTTTCTCTGGACTAGCCTTGGCCCAGCCCACCCAATAGTCTAGGCCCTTTATCAAAATCTTGGCCCCTGATAGCTTGCCCTGCATTAAAGAAGAGAGCAGAACTGGTTTCTAAAATGTATATGTTGTGTTAATAGTCTAGGCCTATTTTATGTTTTTTATTGTATGTCTCTTGTATTATTTTGCATATGTGGAAACTGCTCTGAGTCCCCTAGGGGAGATAGGGCGGCATATAAATAATAATTATTATTGGTGAGACATCAGAGGTGGAGTCTTCAGAAACACTGTAAGGGGTCAAAGTGAACTTCTTAGGCTGTGGAGGCAGAATTAGTGCTTCTTGTCCAATAGAGCTTTCCCTCTAGCAGAGTTCTTTGACTGAGAAATGATTACCAGAACTTCTGGGAATGAGCCTTACATCCATTTTAGTTCCAACTAGGTCAAATTCAGCTTCTGCATTGTTATGCATGTGCCAACTTTGATCACCAATATTCCAAATCCTCACATACAGAGTAATCTATATGGAAGGAAAGCAATGAGAAGGGAGAGATTTTTATGCCAACTTTATTGACTTTTTTATTTTAAAAACGAGATGGAAATCATTCTAGATATGAAAGAAATGGAAGAAGTTTTGTGGATTTAGGTTTGCAGTTCCTTTGCAGCATCTATAATGACTACTACAAAACTTTCAGCTTGGCTGAAAGGATTTGCACAGAATGTCTGCCCTTTGGTGGAGTTACTATTTCAAGATAAATTTGGGAGGTCAGTCTTTGATATGTTAGAACAAAGAGGGGATGCCGAAGGCTACAGATAAAGGCCTTTCAAAATGGGGTTGCTTCTCTCCCCTCCCTCCCTTTCATTGATATCACATACCTTCAATAAAAGAGATGCAAAGGAATTTGGCTATGTTGCCTTCTTTTCTTTGCAAATGCCTCTTTTAAACCTTTGTTTTAAAAGAGGCATCGTATGCCCCAAAGTCATGATCCTATAAGGTGGTGTCACTGTGCTGATGTACAAGTAGAAGGGGTTGATGTTGTGGCAGAGAAGCAATAGAAGTGGGGAGGTCTGTATTAACCACCTTCTGTCAGAAGATAACATTTCACTGCCAGTCCCTAAGCTGTGCAAGAGCTGCTTGGCTCACTTTATCTACTTGAAAGAGATGACTTTTATTGCTGTATCCTTGCACTATGGTGCCCTACTTTTAAAAAGTGACCAAGTGGATTCGAGACAGACCATTTCTAATTTTAAAAAATCAACAACATCATTCTCAAAACGAGTGGAATTATTTGCCACAGGACCCATTGAAACTGTGGGCACAGTATCTATTGATTGTGGATTAAAACCCAACTGAGGATTTTTTTTTCTTACCCAGAGCGCTGAGATGCGAACATGTATGTCACCATATCAGTTTGGGATCAGCGCTGGACCACAGCATGGTACAGAAATCAGGACAATGGGACAAAAACTGAGAGTCCCCATGGGAATCATGTGGTTTTCTTCCCAGGGGAGTATTTCTTTACCTTCCAGCCAGCTGTGTTTTGGCATTGTTGAAATGCTTCATTACTAGTGGTGTCCTAACAACAACAACTTTATTTTTATTCCCCGCCATCATCTCCCCAAAGGGACTCGGGACAGCTTACATGGGGCCAATCCCAGTCGAACA
The DNA here is from genome assembly GCA_030556195.1 of Anolis apletophallus. NCBI lineage: Eukaryota > Metazoa > Chordata > Lepidosauria > Squamata > Anolidae > Anolis > Anolis apletophallus. The sequence continues at coordinate 138,409,161 of JARBWK010000008.1, read as the reverse complement.
GTAAAAACATAACATATACAAAATATAATCATCAGTATAAAACAACATAAGTAACAAAATAACAACAATAAAACAAGCATCAGAAACTACAACAACCAATAGTATAATTCAAGTCTCATTGTAGGAGAGTGGTCTAATGTACAACAATTTAAAAGGTAGGTCTAATGAATAAAGTGCATAGGTCATAAGGCAGCAAAAGGATAAGAGCAATTTCAACTGGATAATTAAGACTTTGGATAGAACAGTAGTAAGGTGCACGGACAAGAGTTTAGACTATGGTTAGCACCATCTGTCCAGGGAATTGTCTAATCAAATGCACAACGGAACATCCACATCTTTAGTTCTTTACGAAATGTGGATAGGGAGTGAGCCATCATCAGGGGCAGCCCCACATGGAGTGCATTATAGTAATCCAACCTTGAGGTAACTGAGGCATGGACCACTATGGTCAAGTCATACTTCTTGAGGTATGGTCGCAGCTGGCACACAAGCTTTAACTCTGCAAAGGCCTTCCCACAGCCACCCTAGACTGCGGACCTTTGACTTCAGGGGGAGTGCAACCCATCAAGCACAGGTTACCACTCTACACCCCGATCGGCCAAATGACTGGCCTGGAGGATCTCTGTCTTATCAGGACAGTGCTCCACATTTGTCTTATCAACAAGTGCTCCACATTTTCCAGGCCCAGTTTTGAGCTCTGCGTGGAGTATACTCTGATCAGATGCAGCACATTACCTGGCTTCTTCTGGACTTTCTTGTGATTTCATGCTGTTTATGTCTTGATGTGTACTACAGCATGCATTTGGGGGGGGGTAGGTTTTATGGACACCCTGCTTCAAATTTCATTATACTGGTTGTGTAGAATTCCCTTGGATGATCAAAATTACCTAGATCAAAGTGATAAGAATACCCTTGGAGCCATTTCAGTATCCATGTCAATCAGGCTGCAAGCATTGTGTGTCCACAAGCAAGCAGATACTTGCCAAAGGCTAGCTGGTGATATTATATTACAGGTTGCATGGTTGGGTGCCAGAAATATGACCTAAACAGCAAGCCTTCAGCAGAAATGCAGCACTGGTTCTGTTGTAGATGTGAAAAGTAGATTGTGCCGAATCCTTCCAGATACATCTGCCTACACCTCCAAATTATAGGGATATCTGGAGTAAATTGTATGTTCACTTGACCATGATTAAAGGCTTAATACAGCACTTCTGCAAATCCAGATGTTTCTTGTCTGAACACCCCGCAGGACCAAAGAAGTGAATCCACCTCATTTTGGCTTTATAAACATAGTCTTAGGTTGTATCTACAAGGTAGAATTTTACCTGATTGTCACCACACTCATTGCCTATGCTATGGAATTCTGGAACTTGTAGTTGTGTGACATTTTTACCCTTCTCTGTCAGAGCACTTTGATGCTATAAGAAACTACTTAAATTGGTGTCAAGCTGGTATAATTCTGTAGTGAGGATGCCCTCTTGAAGTTTATCTCCAGACTGTAGAATTTATGTGGTTTGCTACCAATTTAACTATCATGGCTCAATGCCATGTAATCCTGAGAGTTGTAATATGGTGACGCACTGGCACTCTTTGACATGGAAGGCTAAAGACCTTGTAAAACTACAGCTCCAATGATTCCACAGCATTGAGCTATGTCAGTTAAACTGGTATCAAAATGCCCTAATTCTAAAATGTAGATGCGGCCTTAGTCAACAAAAGCTTATGCTTCCAACTTTGCCCTCTCAACGATCCCTTTGCTTACTGATATTCCAGACTAACATGGCTACATTTTTAAATTCTTGTGTGTGATACTCTGACATTTAAAGAAAGGTTTTTTTGCAACTATTGGCTTTGAGGAGAACTGTTTACAACAGCAGTTCTGTTTCAAAAATAAATGCTACTGAAATGGATTGTCTCCAGAGTGCTGAAAATCCTCTCTCACATACACAGAGCTTGTAAAACTCCAGAAAACTCATGTTGTTTTATTTTTCTTTTAGTTCACTGTTGTTTTGCAGATCCTGCAGCTTGTATTGAAATTTTGCTGATCTATCACCTGCTTCAGTAGTGAAAACTTACTCTTAAGTAAGCCATAGAGAGCACATTCTCTGTCCATATCTAAAAAACAAGCAATCACTTATTCCAAGCCCATGCTTATCTTTATTAACATGTGCAGGAGCCCTGCCTATTTTGGTGAAAAGCAATCCCATCTCAAAAGCTTCTGTCATTACTAAGATGTATGACTTTGTTGTTCTTGTGTACTCTGAAGTCATTCCTGACTTATGGCATCCCTAAGGTGAATCTATCATGAGGTTTTCTTGGCAGGATTTGTTCAGAGGTAAGTTGCCATTGCCTTTTTCCGAGACTACAAGAATGTGATTTGCCTAAGATCTTCCAGTCTGTGGTTTCCATGGCTGAACAAAGTTTCAGACCCTTTCTCCCACTTTCCTAGTCCAAACCACTACATCACACTAGCTCAATATGTATATCTACTCAAAAGAAATCCATACATCTCTACTCTGTACAATAAAATTCAAGACACACACAGTATTTTGAGTCTCTTTTTACTATTTGGGGCATTAACAGAAGGATTGCAAAGATATGGCCACCGCAGAGCAGTCTCCATTAAACAAAGTCACCCTGTCACTTACTCCTCGCTCTTTGGCACCTACAGAAACAAAACAAAACATTACTGTCATTGATCCAGCTGGCAGGGAGCAGGTTGGAGAGAATAATGAGCAACTGAAATGGAAGGACCTGGAGAGACCCACCATGTGGGAGTACAATATATTTTCCCTTGTATATTTTCCATAACTTTTTAAATTGTACATTTACATATTTAACAGAAAGAACAAAAAATAACAGGGTGGGGCAAAAAAACACAAACGTGTTTCTATGTTTAATACTTGTTTATTTTTTTTTACTTTTAATTTACAATACTATAGCATCATATACAATATATATAGGAAATTATATTACATTGCACATAAAATCTTTCCAAAAGGGGATTAAATTATCAGGCACCTTTGAGACATTTGGCCCAACCTATATTTACATAAATATATTGATTCTTTACACTTTGTACCACCGCAGCGAGAATGGCCTTTGCCCAGCAATGGAAGGATGTGGAACCCCCGACGAAAGATGCTTGGTTCTCCAAACTCTGGGGAGCCATCCAAATGCTGGCCCTAAGTGAGAAACTGCGCCAAGAGACTAAAGAGAAGGAGACATTGGACTGGTCAAAAATAAGAAACTATTGTAAAAGGGAATTTAATGTAGACTTAAATTTGTTATAGAGACAAGATGATTGAACTCTCTCTCTCTCTCCCCCCCCCCCCCTATACCCTTTGCAGGACACAAAAGAATAATAAGAAATTTAGAACGGGAAAGAGTGGGCCTGGAATCAAACCCCTCGACCTCCGAACACGAGCACACTACTTACACCACTTTCTACCCTTTTGCTTTGAGCACTCAGCAGGAAGGAAGGGCTCTTGGGCTCTCTCCTCTCTGCTGACTCTATCTTTTTCTACTTTCTTGACTATCCTCTTTTAACTATCTGCTTTCTCTCTCTCTTTGTTCTTCCGAACTTCTCGGAACAATCGTCTCATCTGGGGACGGCTCTTTGTTGTTTGTCTGTTTTTATGCTATGAAAACTCAATAAACTTCTATTTTTTTTAAAAAAAAAAAATATTGATACTTAAGCAATGTTTCCTAACATTTGTCCATTTTTGTTCCTAATTACACTACTTCTTCCCCACACACATTATGTTGATTTCCCATCCTTTGAGTTAAAAACAATATTATATAATTGTATCCTTTCTTTCTGCTGAAATATTTTTCCATTCTTCTTATTACTAAAAAGAAATCATGCAAAAACTCTAGCAAATAAAAATTAAATTATGAAATCTTTTGTGAATTTTATCTTCAATTTGAAAATATTCCGCATTATTTTTATACCTTGCTCCAACAACAACAACAAAACTTTATTACGGTCACTGACCAGCACAAAGCGGGCACAAGCGCCCTAATAAGAGAAGGACAGCTCCCCAGTAAACAGTTATTTAAAATTAGATTACAAATCAGTATAAAATATATTTCAAAAGACAGGATATTGTTGCCTTACCATGTCAATCATCATCCGTCTGATATTAAGAGCAGCAGCACAGAACTTAGCAACACTGTAAGTTATTGTAGTGTTAGAGTCCGAAAGCAGCAGGGTGGAATAATATTTTTCACTGTGCCCCGGGTACTTTAAAAGCCATGGTCCAATGAGATTGGATCTAAGATCTCTGTAGAACATGCATTGAAGAAGCACGTGCTCAGTTGTTTCCACATGACCAGACTCACAGGGGCATAGTCTCTGCTTGAAGGGGGTCTTCTGATACCTCCCCTCCAATACAGCTGATGGGAGGGCATGGCATCTTGCTCCAAAATTTCCTTGGTGTCCCCCCCCCCCAACACATTTTTTCTTGTTCCTTACATTTCCAACAAATGTTTGTTGCTCCCTTATACATTTTAGCAAGTCTTATTTGGATCAGGTACCAACTGGTCATCATTTTGTTAAAAATATTCTTTAAGGTCATTCATTGTCTTGACTTGAGATGGCAAAGTATGCATTCTTTCACTGAGCTATAAGCTTCTTTCTCACATGATGAAGCCTAAAACTTTTACTTCTCATTCCTATAGATCTTGCTATAATTTTCCCTCTATAAGCTGAGATGTACTGTGCTAGCAATCTTCAAATGTCATATAGCTGAAATTGCTGTAACAGTGGACAGAGAATCTCCTCCAACTTATAGTAATCACAGGATAGAAGGTTTTAGAAAAATCTCACAAAATCAAATTGCAGCATCTTTGGGATGTTACTTATGTCTGAATACAAAAATAGTTACAAGTTGCTTTTCCACTGAGAGGGATTTTACTCGTCTGGGTTCATATACTTGTTGATAGTTTGCACAGATCATCTGCTTTGTACAAAGAAGAAGCAAATACACATTCCACTAGATTTTTGAATAAGTTTTGAGTTCATAATAATAATAATAATAATAATACTTTAATATTTGTGAGTCGCCCTCCACCGGCGGTGCTCCGGGCGACTTACAACAGTTAAAACCCTAGGGTGAACAATGTACAACAGTTTAAAAACATGGAATATGAACAGGAGGGGTGGCTCAGGTAGTCCAGGGTGCCGAGCCAGTCCCGAACGCTAGGCGGAAGAGCCAGGTCTTCAAGGCTGGCCGGAATCCAGATAGAGTCGGAGAGGCTCTGAGGGTGGGCGGCAGTGAGTTCCAAGTCGAAGGGGCCGCGACGGAGAAGGCTCTCCGCCGAGTTTCCGCCAGTCTAGCCTCCCACACTCCAGGGGTAGTCAGGCGGTCACCGTTGATGGAGCGTGCTGGCCTCTCGCTGCATTGGGCCGTCAGCCGGTCACTCAGATAGGAAGGCCCAATGTTGTGCCGGGCTTTAAAGGTGAGCACCAGGAGTTTGTAAAGGGCTCTGAACTCTAGGGGCAGCCAGTGAAGTTCTTTAAGAATGGGGAAATGTGATCCCTCACTGATGACCCAGTAATGAGTCTGGCTGCGGCGTTATGGATACGTTTCAGCCTCTTAGTTGTTGTCTGGGGAGGCCCACATATAGGGCGTTGCAGTAGTCGAGGCGTGAGACGACAGTGGCATGGACCACTGTTCTCAAGGCCTCTGGTGGAAGGTAGGGAGCCAGCCGACGGGCCCTACGGAGATGGAAAAAGGCGCCCTTAGCTGCAGCCTGGATCTGGGCCTCCATCGTGAGATTTTCGTCTAGGATCACTCCCAGGCTTTTCACCGCCGGGGCTGGAGCCAGGGACTCGCCCTCGAAGAGTGGAAGTGGTGGGCGGGTCGGGACGACCCGGCCAGAGGATCTCCGTTTTAGCCGGGTTGATCTTGAGTCTATATGCCCTGAGCCAGCTCGTCACCGCCCTCAATCCTAGGCTGAAACTGTCCGGTACTGATGATGACCCTGGGTCAAGCTTCAAGAGCAGCTGCGTGTCGTCTGCGTATTGGTAGCAGGAGAACCCATGGCTCCTAGCAATATTAGCCAGGGGCTGGATGTAGATATTAAAGAGGGTGGGAGATAGAATGGCACCCTGAGGGACTCCACACTCCAATTCGTTTCAAAGAGACTTGACCCTGCCACTCGACCGCTGCGAGCGGCCTCGCAGGAACGATTCCAGCCAGGCCAGAGCTCTGTCTTGGATCCCGGAGGCCGCCAGGCGATGGAGAAGCAGGTCGTGGTCGACGGTATCAAAGGCCGCCGTAAGGTCCAAGAGGACTAGGATTGCCGAGCCTCCCCGATCCAGTTGTCGACGGATGTCATCAGTGATTGCCACGAGAACGGACTCCACTCCGTGGCCCGCGGAAGCCCGACTGGGACGGGTCCCAGCCCCCGGATTGATCCAAGAAGACCCGAAATTGGCGTTCTACTGCTCGTTCAAGGAGCTTGCCCAGGAAGGGTGTTGGCAACCGGGCGGTAGTTAGCAGGAACCTCGGGGTCAAGCGATGTCTTTTTCAAGAGGGGGTGACTCTCGCCTCTTTCAGGGAGTCCGGAAAGGCACTTGTTTCAAGAGAGAGATTCACCAGGTCCCTCAGAGCACCGGACAAGATGTCAGTATTGGACTTGATTAGATGTGATGGGCAGGGATCCATAAAGATCTCTGCATTCTTTTATGCACTGCAATGAAAGGAAGGGTTGCCATTGAATTAACATCAGCAGGAGAAAGCTATTAAATGAGCTTTGCCTTGCTTTACCTGATGCTTATGAAACAAAGCAAAATACCTGATCTTGTTCTCTGCTGGAAATGATAATATCACATTTTAAACCTCTGATATTTTTTCCATATTGAGCCAAGTAAGAATCATCAAGGACTCTGAAGTCAGATTGGTACACACACACAACACACACACACACACTTCTTAAATAAATATAATTAAACAAGTTATAAAATTAAAAGTAGCTAAAACATAATACAATAACCAAAACACAGATAGACAGCCAACACAAAATTCTCCAGGAATCAATGCCCTTGGCATCTCTTAAAGCTATCCTGCAATGCATTTGTCACTAAGTCAACCATGTGATACAATACATTTGTTCACAAGACCCTCAGCTCTCCAATAATTATAGTTACCAAATATTGATGGCTCACTTCAGTAAGAATTGATACTTTAAAAAAAGAGCTGGGGTGGGAATTGAAATAAATGGGGGGGGAATCAGGAGGTGTGGAGCAACTAAGGACCTAATCATAACTAGGGGATTTTCTGGGTATTGTGGCAAATCTGTGGCGCAGTGCGGGAATCTGTTGCCCATGCCCCACATTGGCCACAGTACCGCCTTCCCCATCAAATGGGGAAAAGAATCACTGCCAGGCTCCCCCTCCCCCAGTGTTGGCAATGAGAACACAAAAAGCCTCCTGTGTTCTTGTTGTTCCAGCATAGGATGCTTAAAACACAGTTCAGGGACAGACTCCCACCAGAAGTAGCTTTGTGTAATTTGATGGTATCTGGCAGGCTCCGTCACCAAACTGTACTGAAAGTGTCCTATGATGGGTAAGTTTGCTTGTGTGATGGAGTGATAAGTACAACCATGTATCTCTAAAATGTCTACTAGGTGACTATTGGAATTCAGCATAGAGCATTTATAAAGAACAGAGCTTTCCAAACTGTGTGTTGCAGCACATTAGTGTGGCTGCAGTGTGTAGATGTGTTTCACAAACATAATGAGAGATGAAAAAGATATTAGAAATGCTTGTTATTTTCTTATAAATAATACGTGTTTAAAAATATAAACGAAAGGGTTATGTGTCCCCATACATTGCATTATTACCATTTATGTATGTGCCCATGCCCATATCTTTTATAAGGAGTTGTTTTGATTTCTGGTTTACTAGTAAAATTGAATGACTGTGTTATGAAATGATGCATGTCTGGAAAGTGAGTCACAAACATGGAATGTTTGTAAAGCAATCATATAGAAGAATGAAAACACCATTTCATCTTTCTATTCAATATTCCATAGATAGTCAGATTGCTGAAAGAACAGAAGATATCTAATTGCTAGTCTAGAAACTATATGCAAACTATTTTATATTTTTCCTTCTTCAAGCCTAACAAAAGATTTAGCTGTGCATGCCGGTTAGCATGCAAACCTTGTCGTTGTTGGACAAAACTGTGTGCATTTTAAATCATAGTAAGAAACCTCATGTACATAGAAAATTTTAGCTTGGAAATGCAGCTTTTACAAAATTTTAAAACAACTTATGCAATATGATTTTTAAATGTAGAGGCAAGTTTGAGATGTAGAAAGCCATCTGGAACTGCACATGACTAGCTGACTTCAAGGCTGTTCCTTTGATCTTCCCAAATACAGACACTCTGATATGTCACAACTTTCACTTTAGCATGGATGACTTTGACAACCCTTATGTACTAAGCATGTGTTGTTTGTCATTTGCCAGTGATACTGTTCATTAAATGGCTTACTTTTAGAAGGAGGTATATCTCTCTTCGTTAGGTTTCTATTTTATTCTGCATTGTGCACTGCATTTGAGCATTTAAATCTCTAAAGCTTGAACTCTTTTTTTCTCCTGGGCTGAATATAATTAATGTTTTTGCTTTGGAACTTGCAGGTTGCCTGCTCAATCTGCTAATTTGTTGAAATCAGTTACTAGTTTTATTGAAAAAGATGTGATCCATGCTCTGCTGTTTTTGAGTTCATGGCATACAACAACCATTGTCCTCTGTTTTAAAAAGGAAAATTTGGGTTTTGTCTATATTTCCACCTAAAGGCTCAAGCTAGAATGCAATGCATTGAGGTGTTTTTAAAGTAAATAAAATGTATTCTGCTTCAAGTGCAACAATTGATGCCTCTCACCTCTCCATTGAAACAGTGCATACTATAGTGCAGGGGTAGGAAACCTATGGCTCGGGAGCCGGATGTGGCTCTTTTCATGATTGCATCTGGCTCTCTAGAGCAGCCCGGGTCTCAGTTTCCCAGCATGCAGCGGGGAGGAGTGACACAAATGTGCCGCGACTGCCGCTTCCTCACCGTCATTGCCCTGCGCCCTCTTCGCCGGGGATAGCGGAGTCCGGCGGCAGCGCCTCATTCCTTTCTTTCTCCCCCTTCACCCTTTCCTTCTCCTTCTCTCCTTCCTTTTTCCTCCCTCTCTCCCCTTCCTTCTTTCCTCCATTCTCCCTCTTCCTTCCTTCCTTCCTTTTTCTTTCTCCCCTTCACCCTCTCCTTCTCCTTCTCTCCTTCCTTTTCCCTCCCTCTCTCCCTTCTTTCCTCCATTCTCCCTCTTCCTTCCTTCCTCTTCCTTTTTTCTCCCCTTCTCTCCTTCCTTTTCTTCTCCTTCTTTTTCCCTCCCTCTCTCCCCTTCCTTCTTTCCTCCTTTCTCCCTCCCCCCTCCCCCTTCCTTCCTTCCTTCCTTCCTTCCTCTTCTATTCTTTTCCCCCAAGTCTTCCTTTCCTTCTCCGTCCTTTCTTTTCACTTCCCTCTCTCTTCCCTTCTTTCTTTTCTTCTTTTCCCTTCATTATTTTACTTTTTCCTCACTCCATTTCCTTTCCTCCCTTCCCATTTCCTTCTTTCTTTTCCCCTCTTTGTCTCTCTCCTGCTTTTCTTTTCTTCCTTTTCCATAGTTCATCTTTTCTTTCTTCCTCTCCTTCCTTTATTTCCTCTTTCTTTCTTTCTTTCTTTCTTTCTTTCCCCCTTCCTTCCGTCTTCTCTTCCTTCCCAGTGTTCCGAGCATGCCTTTTGCAGAGCCTGGTCTGAAGTGTCCTGTCTGTGGTGTTCCAGCCTAGTGGTGTGGTGCCCCAGCCTAGTGATTCGAGACATTGCTTGTGTGTGTGATCTAGGGGGGAGTACGCTCCAGTTCTGGGACACAACACCATCATTCTGCCAGGGGAATCCTTTTCTCATCGTATGGACATATATACTCACGTTCAGTTGAATTCAGTCTAAAAATATTATATATCTATCTATCTATATATATATATATAAAATGGCTCTCACTGAAATAAATTTCCAAATATTTTGCTTTCATGGCTCTCTGTGTCACAAAGGTACCTGGCCCCTGCTATAGTGCCCAAAAAGATTGGGCTGGATGAAAATAATTGCCTATGGAGCACTGTTTTTGAAGAAATCTCTTCCTGCTCACCCCCCCCACACACATATCTGACAGCAAATGGTGAAAAAATTCAAAGACCGTACACAGTTTTACAAAGCTCTGATTTGTTATGAATGTAGCCCTGCTCTTATGTCAGTTAACATGAATTGTATTTATTTATCTACCTGCTCCAGCTCTTTCCATTTGATTAGAAATATGATCTTCTGTGGTGTGCTCAAGTCCTGTATTGAAACAATCTGAAACAATTTTGCTAGTTTTGATCTGTACCTAACATTCTACACCTAGCCAACAATCTATAACCCTTTTGTTAAAATTTGGTACTTTTGTAAACAATGTGGCCCTTGCTGCCATTAAAGTTTATGGGAAGCCTCTTGGGGGCACGGCGGGCCGGGGCAGGGCAGGGAGGAAGAGGTTTCAATGCTCATTTTTATCATGAACATGGTGAAACACACTAGCCTTTAAAACATAAATATTAAAAGGCCAGAGGATTGAGGGAGCAATCTAGAGTAGCCAAAGGGTGGTTCAGAGCATTCTCTGGATCCTGCACCGGTGAACACAACAATGGGGCAAAGTGAAACTACATGAAACCATTAGATGTCCATTGATTTTGAAAAATGTGAGGGCTAGTAATCTATTTGAAAGCTATATCACATACCTGTGGACTCAAGAAAGAGAAGTCAGTATCATTTTAAAGCAGATATTGTGGATTTCCTGCCTTATATGGCTGTGTGGAAGGACCCTTAGTTAGCTCAAGTGAAAACTGGGTCTGCCACATGCTTTTAGAGTGGGTGGTTTGAGTATAAATCACAGAGAGAGAGAGAGAGAGAGAGAGAGAGAGAGAAGAGGAAGAGGAAGATATGCTGCAGGAGATTTGCTTATAATTTGGCTAGTTTTAGCCTGGATCAGACCAGTTTTCTCCTGATAATGTGATGTGTTGGTCTGGGCAGTTGGGAGCCAGGAGGCTGTGGATTATTTCCATTGCTTTTTTAATTTTTCATTTTCTGATCTGGTTTATTTGCTTTAATTACCATTTATATCCAGATCCTATGTAAAATGAAATATTCATTATTTCTATAAGATCCTATGGCTTTTAGAGATATTTTATTTGCCTCCCACACACCAAGTTTCAAGAATTCTATTTTTTAAAAGGCGTTTTGTCCTATAACTAAAAGAAACAAAAATCCCATAGATTTCATTTTCTTTGTTGACTTTGGCATGACATAGTGTTTTTGAAGGATATATATCCTGTGTAAGCCACTTTAAGTTAGAAATCAATATAAAGAAGTGGGATATTCTAAAAGAAATCTAAAACTATCTTGATAATTAAAGGGAATGAAAAGTTGTGCTAGCAATATTGTACAGACCTGGGGCACAGGAAAAAATAGTTACAGTATTCTTCCATCGATTACGTGATTCATGTTGAAAAGGTAACAAGGATGTCCAAGCTTTCCCCCCGCCCTTGATTGTTATAAAAAGTTCTTGTACTTTGCTAGAGAACACCTTTTGTATCTCTACCTCCAGCTGCTGCTGTTTCAGGAACAAGTCAATACTGATAACATACATCCCAGAGGAAAGAGAACTTAATTTCTTTCTCTCTTTAGCCCCCTGCCCCATTCCTACTTTTTCAGCTTTTTCAAAGTCAGAATTCAAGACAGTGAAATATGTGGCTAACGAAAGCTGTCTTCCCATTGTTTTAGGGTTTAACCCACTTAAGGAATCCTGAAATCAAGGATCTTATTCTTATCTGATAACTTTTTTTATTCCATCTTTCCTCTCAAGCACTCAGGGCAACATATTAAGCAATGTTCCATCCACCCACTTAGGAGAAACAGGAAATAGTGTCCCCACATTCATCAAAAAATGAAGATGACATATATTGCAAATACTTCAAGAAGTACCCTTGACTATCTCTCATAATAAGTTACTATTTGGTAGCAAGTAATAACTGCCACATTATTTTATTCTACAGCAGCCCTGAGCACAAGTCTATAGATGATATCACATGATTTCTGAAGAATCACATACAGTAATACTAGGGTTGGGCTTTCGGATGAAGAAATTAAATTAGTTCGTATTAGATCTGTTCAAAATGCTAATTTTGAGCTTTTCCGCACCTCCCCCGCGAACCCGGAAGTAGACTTTGATTTACGCTCCTTGAGGCTGGCAATTTGCGTAATTATTGTAATTAATTCTTAATTATTGTACTTACACACCTTCTCCCTGTCTTCTCTCCTTCGGTTCCTTCCCGCTTTCATTCATTTTCTTGCCCTGTTTTTTCCCCCCGCATTTTTATGGGGAACTGGAAGTGACACTGCCACTAGGCATTCTGGGAAGTGTAGTCCTCCACGCTTCTCCCTCTCCCCCCCTCTCCTTCTCTCTGCCATCGCTGCCGATGTTGCCTGGCTCGAGGGAAGAGAGGCAGAGGCAGCCGAGGCACGGAGGGGCTGGGAAGGGCAGGCCCCACCCCCAAGGAGACCTAAACTTTCTGGTGGACGGAGCTGCATTGAGGCGAGCACGGGAGAATTGCAGGAAGAGAGAGAAAGAGAGAGGAGGGGAGAATTGAAGGAAGAAGAGGGGGAGAGAAAGAGAGAAGAAGATGGAGAGGAAAGGAGGAAGGAAGGTAAGGAGGGAGAGAGGAGGAGGGAAGGCAGAGAGAAAGAAGGGAGGAGGGAGGGAGGAAGGGAGAGGAGGAGGAGAGAGAAAAAGATGCCCATGAGATGAGGGAGAAGAAAATAAACGTGTATGGGGCGAGGAAGAAGGAGGGAAAGGTTTGCAGGCAGCAAGAGCAGAGGAAAGAAGAGTAAAGCACAGCTGGGTTGCTGTGTGGGAGGGTCCAGCGGAGAAGGAAAGCCCCCGCTTCTGCAAACGCCCCTGAGTCCTGGGAGATGGCCGTGGCATGAAGGAAAATCCCAGCAGCTCCCAATTTCAAAGGTCTGTTCCCCCCCCCCCAAAGAGGCCCCCAGTATTCTCTATTGCTCATGACAGTTCTCTGTGCCAACTTTGGCTCAATTCCATTGTTGGTGGAGTTCAAAATGCTCTTTGATTGTAGGTGAACTATAAACCCCAGCAGCTACAACTCCCAAATGACAAAATCAACCCCCCCACAACTCCAACAGTGTTCAACTTTGGGTATATTAAGTATTTGTGCCAAATTTGGTCCAGATCCAGGATTGTTTGGGTTCAGAGTGCTTTCCAAATGTAGGTGAACTATATCTCCCCTAAATCACTGTCAATTCCTCCCAAAGCCATCCAGTATTTTCAGTTGGTCATGCGTGTTCTGTCTGCCAATTTTGGTTCAATTCAATCACTGGTGGAGTTCACAATGCTCTTTGATTGTAAGTGAACTATAAATCCCAGCAACTACAACTCCCAAATATCAAGGTCTATTTTCCCTAAACTCCATCTGTGTTGTTCACATTTGGGCATATTGGGTATTCATGCAAACTTTGGTCCTCTCCTGATCCAACATTGTTTGAGTCCAGACTGCTCTCTGGATGTAGGTGAACTACAACTCCAACACTCAAGGTCAATGCTCACCAAACCCTTCCAGTATTGCCACAAATACACATATTAAAATGTATTTCCATAAAAGTTACATATTAAAATGTATTTCTATTATTATTATTATTATTTGAAACACAACAAGATGCATTTCTATATGCTATAAATCTTTAGCTCCAGTGAGTTGCACTCCAAGGTGAAGGGAAATGTTGCCCCTTGATTTCCCTGTGCTTAAAACAGTGTCAGTCCTGTTTCCCTGCTTTGGACAATTTAGAACCAATTACAAAATTTTGTAAGTAATAATATATCAATTAAGATTTTTTTTGAATTTTTTTTGTAATTCATTACGTTAAGCATAAAAAATCCCCCCCCATTTGTTTTTAGAACCACATTTTTTTGGTTCTAAACCAACCCTAAGTAATACTATTTAGAAGGCTAAACTAGATGCAATGTGAGAAACCCATGAATAGAATTTCCAACTTTTAAAAAATATTAATTGTACTCACAGATTTAGACATGGTTACTGGTTGTTGAGTTTGGTTTGATACACTTTTATGGTGTTTTTATACCTTGCAATTTTTAACTGTTTTAATTAGATTGTTTATGTTACATTATTTGTCATTATGTTTTTAACTGTGTTTTAGCTGGTAAATTTTGCTGTATGTTGGGCCCTGAGTCCCTTTGGGGAGGTTGTGGTGGGGTATAATACTTCTTCTTATTCTTATTCTTCACAATTTCCCCCCAGTTTCTTTCTCTCTTGTCTCTTTCTCCACGTTTAAAAGCATACAGAATTGTGCACAGACACGCAGAAAGACACTTTTTCTTTGCATGCAAAGACTTTCCCAGTAGGATTAAGAGAATTGCTTTGCCTTGAGTGTTGCACTTGATAAGTAACAGAGCACAACCAAAGAAGCCCAGCGAGACCCTTAACACCAAAAGTGTGAACAAGGAAGAGATCTCATGATCCCATATTCCCCCCAGCTGTCGAAACTGCTTTCTACAATACTTTAAGGAGTGTTTCGTAGAGCCATGAGTCATAATTCATTTAAAATTGCTTCCCACTGACTAATCAAGACTTGTGTTGATTAATTTGGTGGAAGCTATTTTTCATTGGTAAAAACATTTTTAACTAGTAGGGACAATGGGTAGAAACAAATCTTAGGGGCAATTCTGGTTTGTTGTAAAGAGAGAAGGGAAAGCAAATATAGACAATCTTTTTAACCTTAATAAATATTGTAAATCCATGAAAGCTCCTTACATATGCATAAATTGATTGGTCTCCTAAGTGCTAGTATACTTTCTCCTTGACTTTTATGCCCTTATTTTCATTCTTTTATTTTATTTCAAAATGGTTGATAGTGGGATATATATATATATATATATATATATATATATATATATATATAAGAACAGCGATATATATGCTCTTTCTTTTTATTTTGCTTCTTCACTTTTAGCACCAAAATTGCATATTTCATAGGAGGTGAATTCCTTACCAATAATTTATAATAGCAAGAGTATTTTTTCTAACTCTATTTAAGGCTATTTAAGGTTATTTGGCACCAATGGGGACTTTTTTTCTCCTCTCTGCCTTAATCATACAGGCTTATATCTCATTGCTGGTTCCTACTAGAGTAAACACATTGCAGTGACTGCTGAATCACCACTGCTGCATCACCACTTATGTAAATTCTGTTGTTTTACTGAGTTTATTCTATTTTAAAAGGGCAATTGGACTTCAGTCCTGTATTCCAAGGTGTCAATGTTTATAAAAGCGCTGTTTTCTAGCAAAAACAAAATGGGGAGGGGGGACTGTTGTAAAGGGGTTTGTTTCACTACCTGCGGGCCTTTCAAAGCATTACATGGGTTCAGCTCTGTATTCATAGGCTTGAATCACATGTACACTATGTGTGTAGCCATTAGATTTGTAGCTATAAACCTTATGACTGCTGTCAAGAATATGATTGGTGCACTCCACCCAGCCCCCAAATGGAAAGCAGGGAATGCAGCAACATCACACATTTGAATCCAAAATGTACTGAACATGTAAATAGAGACCTCTTCACATGGGGTATTTTAGCCCTGTTTTGCTTTGCTTTGTGGCTTGAACGGGCCCTGCCATGCCCTATCACACGATGCATGGCAGGCCCAACCCACATTCCTCCCAAAGGAGGAAAGTGTGCTCTTTCCTCCCCTTTTTCCTGTAGGATGGGGGAAAGGGTGTCGGAGCAAGGTGTGTTGCTGTGCATTGCCAACCTTTCTTCCTTGGCAATGCAACAGCAACACACCTGTTGCGACACCCAAAGGAAAAAGGAAAGTGTCCTCTTTCCTCCCCTGGGCCTTTCCTGTAGGAAAACAGGGCTAAAATACCCCAAAAGGTGTACATGTTCAGTAAGGTGTGTGATGCTGTTCCCTGCATTGCCAACCTTTCTTCCTGTCCCATCCCCACCGAATGATAATGGGAAGGAGGGAGGGCATGTGGAGCACCACTAGCTGCCCTGCATGCCTTCCTTTAGCCGGCAACTGCCGGTGAAGTGGCGTGTGAAGATGTCCTAGGACTAGGGCTGGTATTACAGAATTTCAGATGGGATGCATACTCTTTGTCTACTCTTTAAGCTCTAGTGCTCTATCACAGTGTCACAGTATTATACAATTGATTAGATTTTGTTCCATGTGGCTATCATTAATTATAAACTAAATATGTACAATGCTTCCAGAATAGGCAACTGATATCCAACAAAAATACCTGTGAAATAAAGTGGCAATGTAATTCTTATTCCTAAAATTAAATCAGGACAATTTTGCTCATTTTTCTTTCTTTTAAAAGTCTGAAGTCTGAGTGGGAAAGAAATGTAGAAAATTTTAAAAATGTGAAGAAGTCCAAAGTCTTCAATAGCGGGATACCTACAGCAATGCAGCACAAAAGCAACAGACTGTCCCTTTGATTGTCTTTCCTTTTAATGCCAGCAGGAAATATCTGCCATGATGACAATAACAATCCCTGCAGCAACTGCACGAATAAATGTTTCTTTTAGTCAGGTGGTATCTTGGTGGCTGGTCTTGTAATGCTGTGCTAGAAGGGCTGCAAAATAGGATGGGAAAAGAGAAAAGCTAGAGAACAGAATTTGTGGGAATAAGCAGAAGCTTGGGACTGGACTGTGGAAGTTAAAAGAGGATAGAGGAAAAGACTAAATGAGCTGAGGAATTATATGGTGGGGCGAGAAAGTTCAGAAAACTTCCTTGATGTGGAAACACTGTTTTTGTAGAGTCAGCTGTACATGAATATTATAGGATATTAGGCATGGTTTTGAACCCAAAAATCAACGGGGGGGGATTTTTTTGATTAGTAAAAGAAAGACTTACAAAAAAATTTCCAAAAATTTCTAAAATGTAACTTAATTACTAACGAAATCTGTTAGTAGTTCGTATGCCAGAGCATGCGCATTCCAGATGGTTTTGGCCTACAACTCCCAGAAATCCTAACAGCTGGTAAATTGGCTGGGATTTCTGGGAGTTGTAGGCCAAAACTTGAATAAATCACACTGAATTCTAGATGGGACTCTCCAAATAGGAAGGAAGGAGGGAAGGAGGGAGGGGGGTATTCTATTCTTGGAAGCAGCAAAAAAGGAGGAGGAGCCCCCCCTCGCTCCTTGCTGCCTCTCTCACCCCGATCCTGAGGGAGCGAGGGCCCAAGTTTGCCCAGGCTGAGAGGAAAAGGAAGAGGCCTGAGGCTGTGAGGAATGGTGGGAGTTGAAGTCCAAAACACCTACCTGGAGGGCTGAAGTTGGCCCCTGCGATGGGTCAAGGCAGAGCAACGGGGAAGAGAAGGGAGGGGGGAGAAGCATCTGAGAGAGCGCAGGGAGAGGGAGGAGGAGAAGTGTGTGTGTGTGTGTGTGTGTGGGAGAGAAGTTGGCCCCTGCGATGGGGCAAGGCAGAGCAACGGGGAAGAGAAGGGAGGGGAGAAGCATCTGAGAGAGCGCAGGGAGAGAGAGGAGGAGAAGTGTGTGTGTGTGTGTGAGAGAGAGAGAAGTTGGCCCCTGCGATGGGGCAAGGCAGAGCAACAAGGAAGAGAAGGAAGGGGGGGAGAAGCATCTGAGAGAGCGCAGGGAGAGAGAGGAGGAGAAGCGCGCGCGCGTGTGAGAAGTTGGCCCCTGCAATGGGGCAAGGCAGAGCAACGGGGAAGAGAAGGAAGGGGGGAGAAGCATCTGAGAGAGCGCAGGGAGAGAGAGGAGGAGAAGCGCGCGCGCGTGTGTGTGAGAAGTTGTCCCCTGCGATGGGCAAGGCAGAGCAACGGGGAAGAGAAGGAAGGGGGGAGAAGCATCTGAGAGAGCACAGGGAGAGAGAGGAGGAGAAGTGTGTGTGTGTGTGAGAGAGAGAGTTGGCCCCTGCGATGGGGCAAGGCAGAGCAACGGGGAAGAGAAGGAAGGGGGGGAGAAGCATCTGAGAGAGCACAGGGAGAGAGAGGAGGCGAAGTGTGTGTGTGTGAGAGAGAAGTTGGCCCCTGCGATGGGGCAAGGCAGAGCAACGGGAAGAGAAGGAAGGGAGAAGCATCTGAGAGAGCGCAGGGAGAGAGAGGAGGAGAAGCGCGCGCGTGTGTGTGAGAAGTTGGCCCCTGCGATGGGGCAAGGCAGAGCAACGGGAAGAGAAGGATGGGGGGAGAAGCATCTGAGAGAGCACAGGGAGAGAGGAGGAGAAGTGTGTGTGTGTGTGAGAGAGAAGTTGGCCCCTGCGATGGGGCAAGACAGAGCAATGGGGAAGAGAAGGAAGGGGGGAGAAGCATCTGAGAGAGCGCAGGGAGAGAGAGGAGGAGAAGTGTGTGTGTGTGAGAGAAAAGTTGGCCCCTGCGATGGGGCAAGGCAGAGCAACGGGGAAGAGAAGGGAGGGAGGAAGCATCTGAGAGAGCGCAGGGAGAGAGAGGAGGAGAAGTGTGTGTGTGTGTGTGTGTGTGTGTGAGAGAGAGAGGGAAGTTGGCCCCTGCGATGGGGCAAGGCAGAGCAATGGGGAAGAGAAGGGAGGGGGGGGAGAAGCATCTGAGAGAGCGCAGGGAGAGAGAGGAGGAGAAGTGTGTGTGTGTGTGTGTGTGTGTGAGAGAGAGAGAAGTTGGCCCCTGCGATGGGGCAAGGCAGAGCAACGGGGAAGAGAAGGGGGGGGAGAAGCATCTGAGAGAGCGCAGGGAGAGAGAGGAGGAGAAGTGTGTGTGTGTGTGAGAGAGAGAGAAGTTGGCCCCTGCGATGGGGCAAGGCAGAGCAACGGGGAAGAGAAGGGGGGGAGAGAAGCCAGCAGGAAAGAGGAGGACTACACTTTCCAGAATGCATTGCCTAGCAGCAGCGTCACTTCCAGTTCCCCATAGAAATGCGGGAAAAAGAAGAAGCTGAATGAAGGCGGGAAGGAAATGAGGGGGAGAAGACAGGGAGAAGTGAGTACGTAGTACAATAATTAAGAATTTATTACGATCATAATTGTGCAACCCTATTACCCTCACAACACAAAACTACTCAAAGATGCATGTTACTTTACTTGTAACTTACCACACATTCTAGGAAATATGTCCAAGAAACATGAATGTGATATTGTCCAAAGTAGAAGGGGTCATTGGTTCCAGGAGCTCCCTTGGATACCAAATTCAATGAAGGCAAAAGTCCTATTACATACAATATGGCGTCCTTTCCAAAATTGGTAAAATTAAAGTTTTGAGGTTTAAAAAATATTTTAAAACCAAGAATGGTGGAAATCATGGATTCAGAACTAGAGGGCAAAATGGCGCCGACTGTAAGTGTATAAGATTAGGAGACTATAAAGAGCCTTGCAGTACAAAAATTCTTGATAAGGAAAATCCCATAATCTGAGTTTTTACAGTTCAGGACTTATTCTGTGCTCCATATTGGATGTCTGCTTGCTCCCTACTAGGGCAGTTTTTGTTTACCTTCTTACATTTTATTCTGCTTTCATTTCCTTCCTCTAGTTTGCTGGCATGTGATTGTGTGAAATGCCTTTAGGCTAACATTTTTGCTTTGTGTAGTCAGTGAGAATTCATTATGTTTGTAGATTCACTGTAGAAGTAATAAACTCTGCAGCATGGGATGTGACAATAGACTTTGCTGCTTGCGGTGCTTTCCAAAATGTTGATGGTATTATTACTGACATACCTGTTGTAAGCTGCTGTAGACTTTCATTCTTCATCTCTTCTCTTCCACATGTTATACATTTTTTTCTGACAATACAACAGAAATCTTTGCTTTTGGACATGAAAAAAATGACACATTTGAATTAGATTATGCAGCATCCATGTTTTTCAAATGCTTACATTAGTCATTAAACACTTTTCCTCACAGCTGTGGTAAAGTATAACAAGTGCTTGTTACTGCATATGAAAAGGAACATGCCTGAAGCGTTGACCCATAATAGTTACATCAGAATGGATACATTCTGATTTTAATGACATGATGTTCTTATCACATTTAGTTTTCAACTTCGATGTCAGATTTTAATACCAATTATTCTGAATTGTTATTTAAATGTTATTGTACCTCAACTGGAAGAAATATTCAGAATTCTATTCTATTTAATAACGTATTCAATTGGCAATATAAGATGCTCCTAGTTATTCACTAGGTTATGAGAAATTCAGACAGTTGGAAAATGCAGACAGCATGAGAAATGTATATGGGAAATACAGACAGTGGATGCTGATGGTATGATGGTGGTGGTGGTGGTGGGGATAATGATGATGATGAAATGTAAGTGGGAGCAAACACTGGAGACTGAAGGTGAAGTCTCTTACTGGATTCATGTATCACATGAGCACAAAAAGGGTGTCTGGATTGGTTCTTAAATTATGCATGAAAGCTGAGAAAGACTATATAATATACCTGACTAGAATGTCATCAGCATATTCAATAAGCACTCCATAACATTAATATTGTCCTATTTTCTAACCCTCTAAGTCAGGGGTCCTCAAACTAAGGCCTGAGGGCCGGATACGGCCCTCGCTCAAGGTCAACCTATGTCTGAAATGACTTGAAAGCACACAAACAACAACAACAACAACCCTATCTCATCAGCCAAAAGCAGACTCACACTTCCCATTAAAATACTAATAAGTTTATATTTGGTAAATTGTTCTTCGTTTTAATTATTGCATTGTTTTTAAGTGGTTTTTTGCACTAAAAATAAGATATGTACAATGTTCATAGGAATTCACTCATGTTTTTTCAAATTATAATCTGGCCCTCCAACAGTTTGAGGGACTGTGACCTGGCCCTCTGTTTAAAAAGTTTGAGGACCCCTGCTCTAAGTGAAATGGAGATCATCATCAGCCAGATATTGTGCTCTGCATTTCCCCAATTCTCTACTATTTTGCAGTGCCTGCATCAACAACTGTCAACTGTTTATTAAAGTTCCATGATTTTTAAATTGGTTTCTAAGTGGTTATAAGATGCACATGTTGTAGAGGAAAACAGAACAGTAGTACTCTTCAGACCAAATTCATCTTGAATTTTCCATTAGAAACAATTTGATTTCAATTTCATTTTTGATACATATGAGCAAGTATTCTGAATAGCTGATCCTTCTACATTACTGTAATTTATTTGAAAAACCAAACTACTTTATGTATATCCTAAAATCTTGAGTTTTTGTTTCACTCCATTCATATTGTTGGACAGTGCTATTATAAGGAAGCTAGTTTTCTGGCCACAGACCAAGATCATTTATACTATAATGCTATCTCAAGATCTGAAATATATGTTCTGAGAGATGCACTGAGTGATAGTGTTGGCTGGACTATTATTTATGCTCTGACATTAAGCTGGTGGACTAAGCATAGCTTGTACTGTGTAAATATTGATTAAATGTAAGGGATGTCAGCTCACACTACTGAAGTAATTCAAAGTATGTAACCGCTGAAATACAAGCTAGTGGTTTATTTGAACAGATATGGTCACAAATGGTATTTTTGAGAAAAGACTACTAAGAATTGTGACATAACTATTGCTTTGGGGTTACATAATCAGTTACAGCAAATATTTACAAAATGTTAATTGCTATTTTCATGTCCAAAAATCTGTCCGGGAACCAACATGTTTATAAATTACTTCTATAACAGAATAGAAGACATGATCATAACATTTGCTGGTAATACTAAACTGGGAGCATAATTTATAACTCAAAAGACAGTATTAGAATGCACTATAAACTGAACAGATTGGAGAACTAATTTAATAAACTAATGAATTTCTTTTTAAAAATAATATTTTTATTCAAGAAAAAGACAAAATAAAACACACAAACAAGCTTTTTAAATGCATAACTACATACGGTCCACTACCAATAAACTACAACTAACAACCTCACCATATGGGGCTAAAATCAGCAGCATATGTCAATCTAGCCCAAGTCACCCATGGAGCT
The DNA here is from genome assembly GCA_030556195.1 of Anolis apletophallus. Taxonomy (NCBI): domain Eukaryota; kingdom Metazoa; phylum Chordata; class Lepidosauria; order Squamata; family Anolidae; genus Anolis; species Anolis apletophallus. The sequence continues at coordinate 138,387,101 of JARBWK010000008.1, read as the reverse complement.
GGCTGGCTCCCATCAGACAATGTCATGTCAGCTCCATGGATGAAGGAAAGCAGAACTGGCATGCCATCACCACCATGGCAACACAGGACGCATCCAGTGTTGCCATAATCTATGGGGGAAAGCCACACACTCCACACACACTTATGCTTCCCCCCATGTGATGCCCTCCTGGTGATGCCGGTGATGGGAGGCATAGGGCATCGGATTCCTCATGCCCACAGTGAAGTGGAATGCTGCCACTTCCTGCCACTAGTCACTCATGAGGTTGTGAGTCACAAAGAAAACATAGACAAAAAAAACCCCTCAACAAATTTGCAACTCTCTTGATGGTTGATATCCCTTATTAATTCCCTTTACATAATGATGTGATCATGCTTCTACTTTTGGCAACATTCTATCCCACAGTTGAATCCCACAGTTGATTAATACCCCCATCATTGTTGTGGACAGCTGAAGATTGGTATGTCTCAATCTTAAATTTGATCAAAGATTTCTCCCTAATCACCACAGTCAATTTGTCGATCTCAGTAATTTCACAGATATTTCTCAGCCAGTTAACCTGATGAATTTCAATAGGAATTCAGAAAGTTTAAAGTGCTGTATTTACATAGAAAAAAATCAGTTTCAAAAATATACTGCGCCTGGGTTGATAGTATCACATGCAGAAAATAGCTAGGAATAATAGCTAGGTAGACTGCAAGCTAAAAGTAAGTCAAAGTTGTTGTGAAATGTATTTTCAAGTTGCCATTGGTAGAACTATAATATCCAAACAAGAAAAAATAATACTACCACTATATTCTGTTTCATATAGTTTTTATCAGAAATACTGTTATCAAGTATCGAGTATGTTTAACAATTTTGACAACTTCAGTTTGGAAATTAGGTGTTGTGAGAAACAGTATACTTAGCTTGGATAACTGAAGATTGGAAGGTATTATGACTGCCATCTTTACATATCCAAAGAGCTGTTCTATGGAAAATGGAGAAATAGAGGACCAGAACCAAACTGGTGAAATTATGAGAAAGGATTTTGCAACCACAAATTGAGAACTTTTTGACACTTCATATATAGAACAGATGGACACAAAAGGCCATGGCCTTGTAGGAGGGGTGTCAGAGTAGATCTCTCAAGCGTAATAGTCAATTGCAAGGCAGTAGCTGAACATCCAGCTCCATACTTATCCAACCACTGGGAAAGAAATGTGCTTTGTAAGTTTTTTAGAATTTTTTTTATATACCTTTGTTAACATACAATGGGGAGGGGGGCACAAAATTGCCACAAGACAGAATGATTCAAAAAGAAAATGAATGTAGAAAAGCAAAAAAACAAAACAATAGTTGTTATATATATTTGCAGTGTATAAACTAAACTGTGAATTTTAGTACTTTTTCTATTTAAATCTGTTTTAATGTTTTCATATTTGTATATTTTAAATTGTATGCTAATGCTTTTATGCTAAGCCACTTTGATTCTCCTATGGGAGATATAAAGTGGGGTAATAATAATAATAACAACAACAACAGCAACTAAGCAAGGCATGGGAATTTCCAGAATAGGGTCAAAATTAAAGTTTCTAACACTTCAGGTGCAAGAAAAAAATAACACTTAGGAAGTTCCTAAAGCTTTACTTTGATTTTCCCCTTTTCCTGGCCAAAGCTGTACAAGTTTCATTGAAAAATGTACAGCATTTCCAACTGACATATTGTGAGTACTTTTTAATGCAACTTTCCCTTTCTTTCCCCTGCTGCCCAGACCAAAAACTCATTTCAGACTACAGACTTTAGCCAGGATTTCTGTGAAAGATTAGGTGAAGGAGTTGTGGATGGTATTTCCTTTGATATACAGTACTTTCTGGTTTTCCTGCAGTTTCCCTTCTCCAAACTCCAGTCCTGATGAGAGGCTGAAAAGACACTTCATTTGCTGTCAAACCAGTTGGGATGGGCTATGGGAGGAATCTGAAATGTCTTTTCACAGTCGCTCATCAGGATTTCTGTGAAAGATTTGTGGGGAAGAGTTGCAGATGTGTGGCAGCTGACAGTCTGGCTTTTGTTTTTCCTGCAACTTCACTCCCCAAAAGCCCCAATCTTTCACATAAATCCTGATTGCAAACTGTGAAAGGATGCTTCATTTTCTTCCATACATGTCTGCACTGAAAGAGGCTAGACTAGATGTTCATTTTGGTCTCTTCTGACTTTACGATTCTGTGTCTATCACTGCAGTTTTCTACATGTCTGATTGGAATTATATTTCAATTGAGGCAAACAGCCAGACATATTTGTATAGCTTTGGAGTTGAAAAGCTATTATTTTATATCCAGTCAGCCAGGAATAGAGTTACACTGTAAAATTATACTTCTACAAATGTTAGGATCATAGAATCCCTCCAAAACATCAAAAATGTATTTCACATTGAAAAACAAACATAAGCATAATTCATATTCCAAATGAAACAGAAACTTCGTATGCAGGCATCCAAGCAACTTGCAGAAATACTACTCTCAATATAGTAGCTGGTCACTGATTAATTAATATAAAATTAATTTTAGCCTCTCCTGATATAGCCCAATGAAATCTTATCAAATAAAGCAAAGCTGTCCAACTTCTACCGGACCTGTGGCCGGAATTCCAGTTACTGATGATCTGGGGGGCCGAAGGGTCTGCCTCCGCCCCCGGCTCTGCCCCCTCCCCGGCTCCACCCCTGCTCCGCCCCCAGCTCCACCCCATCCCCGGCTCTGCCCCCTCCCCAGCTTTGCCCCCTCCCTGGGTTGGAGGTGTCTGTGGAGGACACCGGGGCTTTGACTTGGAGATAGAGATAAACACGAAAATCCCAGTCTCAAGTCCCAGTCCCTGCTTTGAACTGGATTATATTGCAGTGGGGACTCAGGGCCCTTCCACACAGCCATATAACCCAGAATACCTGCTTTGAACTGGATTATCAGAGTCCACACTCATATAATCTGGTTTAAAGCAAATAACATGGGATTTTATTCAGATGTGTGGAAAGGAAGTCAAATAAGAAGCCAAGGCCCTTCCACACAGGCCTATAACCCTGAAAGATAAGGCATAATATTCATTCTGCCTCTGCTAATAATAATAACAACAACAACAGGTTCCTGGAGTAGGAGACCTCCAAGGGCCATCCAGGGCCATCCAGTCCAATCTCCTTCTGCCATAAGGGGAAAATACAATCAAAGCATTCCTCACAGATGACCATTCAGCCTCTGATGATGATGATAATAATAATAATAATTACAATGGGTTCCTAGAATAGGAGACCTCCAAGGGCCATCCAGTCCAATCTCCTTCTGCTATAAGGGGAAAACACAATCAAAGCATTCCTCACAGATGGCCATTCAGCCTCTGATAATAATTATAATAATAATAATTACAATGGGTTCCTAGAATAGGAGACCTCCAAGGGCCATCCAGTCCAATCTCCTTCTGCTATAAGAGGAAAACACAATCAAAGCATTCCTCACAGATGGCCATTCAGTCTCTGATGATAATAATAATAATAATAATAACTACAATGGGTTCCTAGAATAGGAGACCTCCAAGGGCCATCCAGTCCTACCTCCTTCTGCCATAAGGGGAAAATACAATCAAAGCATTCCTCACAGATGACCATTCAGCCTCTGATGATGATGATGATGATGATGATGATGATGATGATGATAATAATAATAATTACAATGGGTTCCTAGAATAGGAGACCTCCAAGGGCCATCCAGTCCTACCTCCTTCTGCCATAAGGGGAAAATACAATCAAAGCATTCCTCAGCCATGTTGAATCAAACCTAAACTCTCATGAGAGCAAAAGAAAGCACTGTGTCAGCTCCGGCAAGGGGGGTCTAATGAACCACGCTCACTCCAACGATGCTGAAGGATAAGTAGTTTAATAGGTCCTTAATCCAGGGCAAGCAAAGATAGACTAAAGTTTTCCCGCGCAAGAGTCTCTTCAAAAGCCCTCCCCGGCCCGCCCCTGCTGGGCCCCTCCTTCCTCAGGGATGACCATCCGGCTCTCCGCATATCAAAGTTCAGGAAAGGTGCCTGGCACATCAAAGGGCGGTTCCATATCAAAGCCCGCCAGTTCCAGTTCAAAGCCCGCCAGATGTTGCTCTTATCTGATGGCGCGCGGGGCTTGGTCTGTTAGGTCAACAAATGGACCAAGCGGCGCTGACATAGCACCCCCCTCCGAAAAGCGGGCACCTGCAAGGGAGAGAAGAACAAAGGGGAGGGAGAAAGTCAGGGTCCCGGCTTGGCAGGGAAGGCAGCATGAAAGGCTTTCAGCAGTCTTGGGGCTTTCACGTGCTGGGCTAGCACCCACTCGGGTTGCAAATCTTTGGCAGTCCACTTCACTAAGTAACTGAGGTGGCCCTTGTGGCGCCGCGAGTCCAAAACCTCACGAATCTCAAAGTGGGTGTGGGGCCCCACCATGATCGGCACCGGAGCGTCGCCCGACACGGACCACTTCCGGTCGGTCACTGCTTTCTTGAGCAGGCTCACATGGAAGACAGGGTGGACCTTGCGCCAGGTGTGTGGCGATCCAGCTTAACCGCCACGGGGTTAATAACTTCCACCACCCGGAGGGGTCCCACGAATTTGTTAGCAAACTTGCGAGACTGCTGTGTAGACTTGAGATGCTTGGTGGACAGGAACACACGGTCCCCAACAGTGTATGTAGGCTGGGGCCCCCTTTTCTTGTCTGCGTACAGCTTGTAGGAGTCTCGGGTCTGGCGGAGAGCGGCCTGGATCTGCGGCCAGGCGGCGGCGACTTTGGCACCCCAGTCGGTCGGCGGCGTGGCCGAGTCAGTCACCGGGTCCGCAGCCGGGAAGGGGGGGAATCTCGCCCGGAGACGACCCGGAAGGGGGAGGCCCCTGTCGCTGAATGTTCGGAGTTGTTGTAGCAGTACTCTGCGACGTCTAGCAGTTCTGCCCAGTTGTCTTGTTGATAGGTGGAGTAGCACCTGAGGTACTGTTGCAGGGTTCGCTGGACCCTCTCCATCGTTCCGTCCGTTTCCGGGTGGAAAGCGGTGCTCAGGGCCCGTCGAGACCCCAGTCCTGCCAGGAACACCTTCCAAAACTTCGACGTGAACTGTGGCCCACAGTCGCTCACAACGCGGCGCAGACAGCCGTGGAGTCGGAAGACGTGATGCGTGAACAGGTGGCCTAAATGGCTAAACTTTACCATTTGCGAAGCCAACAGAACCCATGGTCTCTCTCTCTCAACTCCAACCTCCATCAGGACATAAATTTTTTTGCTGTTATAACAATAATAAGGACAATAGAGGGGCTCAGGAACAAGGAGAGAAGGATGACTTCAGGTCAGGGGCAATGTGGTTGGCTGGCCACCCCACCCCACAAAGAGCCAATCAGTCCCCAAAGAAGGAAAGTGGAGGACTGGAAGGAGGAGACCCCCAGGATGGCTGGGGTTTGGAGGCAGAGTGGTTGGCTGGTGGCCAGTTCAAAGCAGATGTAATCTGGATTCAGAAAATTGATTATGTGGCAGTGTATCTCCTTACCTATTTGTTATGAAAAGGAACAAAGGGGCCCTTGGGAGACAAAGAGATAAATGCTTTGGGAGGGAATCAGTCTCCTAAAGGAGGAAAGGCGAGGATTTGGAAGGAGGAGACCTCCAGGATGGTCAGGGTCAGGGGCAGAGTGGTTGACTCAGCCAATAAAAAAACTGAGCTAACAAATCACCCTCTACAAAAAGTTGAAAATGATATAGGAAGAATATGATTCGTGTAAAATAAGTCTAACGACACAAAATCCAGTAATTTAAAATCATCAAAGGGAAGAGGGAGAAGGTGAAGCATAGTCTTAATTTCACATTTTGACAACTCTGCCCTGACACCATCACTGCATATCTCATGGACTGCTGCATCAAAGGGCTTGTGCTCTCCACAAAGTCCTGAGGAATGGTGTTATCAACTGATTATTCTTTAGGGTCAGACAAATGGTAAATAAGCCAGTCTTGTCTACTGAATCAAATAGCCTGAATCACATATCCCCAAAGACTCCACATTCAATCACACTACGTACTCAGTAAAAAAAATTAAGCACAAACACTTAAACCATAGAAATTGACATGGACAGAGCAGCTAGCTATACTTTTTGCCCTGTGTCCATTGGCCAACTAACCTAACAGATTCAACCAAAAACAAACAATTTCTCACACTATTGAATTCAGTCCCATGTTATAATTATCCAAGGAAACACATAAGGTGGTGGCCAGGTCTTAAATAGCCTCCAGCTGTGCTCCAGCATACACTGAATCATAGTGTTTTGCTCCACATGCAACAAGCCTCTGTCTTCTGAGACCATCAGAAAGATACCGTCCCATAAAGTGCAATTCACTGAATATTAGGCATAGTTAGGTCCCGTCAGAATCTTCATAATTTGGATTAAATTCAGATCAAATTCCTTATTGAAGCAATTTCAAAGCAATTTGGGAACCCAGAAGTATCCTTGCTCTTTCAAAGCCACTGCTGTCACCTTTGTTCTGACTCAGGAAGTGAATCGGAAAAGACCCAGCATTTGGAGGCAAGCAGCAGCTTGCATGCTGGGATGCTTGCCTCCAGCCAATGAGGGGAAACCATGTGGGGAGGGGCGAGGTTTCAGCACGGCAGCCATTGCCATTTAAAAAGGCCCGTGTGTGCCTCATGGGATGCGAATGGGAAGGGACTAGGCAGCTTTGGTAGGAAAGGTGCCATGCCACTGCTTTGCAAGCTAACAACAGGGTTGGGAACAAATTGGGGAAACCGTCTAGAAGCAGGCCTCTTGCCTCCAAGGCTTCCTTGTGTGTGGCGAGGGAAGAAGGGCAGGGCAGCTGGGAGAAGTGTTTTTCTCTTGCCTGCCACTGCCAATTTTCCTTTTTGAAGCACTGATTTTAACTTTCAACAGACCTCAATCCCCTTTGGGTTACACTTTGGATTTTGGGATCCCAGAAAATCCTTTTGAACTTTGGAAAGCCCATTTTCTGCTAATAATTTCATTGGGGAACCACACCATACCACTTTGGATCCCCTTTTGCCTGCTTTGGGTTTCACATTGTACTTTTGGAAACAAGAAATTTTCTAATCTAATAATATCCTTGGGGAACCACACCATACAACTTTGGAGCCCCCTTTCTCTGCTCGGGGTTACACATTGTACTTTTGGAAAGAAGAGATTTCCTATAATCTGCTAATAATTTCTACCACTATGACAAGTTTTGTCAGTAGCGGTCTAAAAATGAGGGAAAAGGAATCCCCCAAGTTTTGCCTGTTCTATTTGCAGTAGCGCAAGCGCCCACCATTAACAAAGCAATTAGGAAATTTCAGAAAATTTGGAAAATTCTGACCTTTTAAAAAAACAATTCAGAAATCACTTCAGAACTGAATCTCTAGCGTCCCCTACATCCAAAACAAGTTTTGAATCATTTTTTTCTTGATCAAACAAACCTACTGGACATGTTCAAGTACATATTATTCTCTGTATGTGGTGACTTGTCTAAAGACGTGTGATCTGGAGACAAAGTTCTTGATTAATCTGTTTCATCTTCACAGAAGTGACTGTGTAAGCAATAAATTATGTAAGCTAATTTAGATAATGAAATCAATGAAAACTGCACTTGGATTGGGCTGCAAAATGCAGCTGTCCATCACACATGCGAATGCTTGATTCATACTTTGCAAGTTTTGATTTCGATAAATCGGTAGACAGTCTTTATATGATAATGATTCATTATGATGAAGGGATCAGGGACTGAGCAATAGTTCATCAACACAATGGCCAGCTGTTGGCAGGTCTAGAGGGAACCAAAGACAATAGAGTAGAACAATTGGCTCTTTAGGTTCAGTGCCTGCAATGAATTCATGATGATGACAGAGTCAAAAATGAATCACATCATACATATACAGTATATCCCCACAAATATCAAGAAAATTGTAAAAAAAATAAAATAAAAGTGACTCTGCATGTTAGCAGAATTGATTTGGTATCTAGACACAAGAAAGAAAAACTTTGAATAGAATATAGTTTGAGAAAATGTGGAATCTGCTCATTTTCAACTGCAAGATAAAAGCTTTATGAGATCAGACACACTCTAATGGTTCCTACTCACACAGTTGCCTTCATGACAGCCTTATACTAATGATATAGTCAGATTGTGCTGCCAGTTAAATATATACTATCCATATATGCTTCAAATGAGCAACTGTAATCTTGCCATAATAAATGTCATTTTTCTTTAATTGACTTCTTATCTTTTAGGTTTTAACACTATTTTAAGTTTATTATACTTCAAACTTACGTGGTGTATGTCAAGTATTTTAAAAGTTTCACATATGTTATCTCAGCAATTCTTACTGCTGCCCAAGAAAAAAGAATTACTTCCCCCATATTGTATGTGCTTGAGGTTTGATTTAAATATTTATCAGATTAATGAAAATATTGGCATGTTTTAGGAGCAGACATGTGTCTTCTTTACCACATACATAGTACTCTATTCAAGTGTCCCAGGTGTATGCTAAATGAGTGCAAAAACATGTTATTCTCTTCATAAAGGCTACATTTTGCAAACACAAATATTCCCCAAGAATATTTTATTCAGACTGCTATCAGACTTCAATGGTGCTATGGATTTGGAAGAGGCAGGGAATGGTTTGTATGGAATTTTGTTTGAACAAGGAGAAGTGCCCCCTTTCAGATGTGGAATGGGTTATGCCCATTGCTGTAAATTGAGGGAGTGCCCCCTCTGAATGTTAGTTGTCCACTTGGATGGAAACAACTTTGGCCTTCTGAAAGGCAAGGCACTGGTATTGCAAGCAGTTTCAGGCATTATGATGTTTGGATTCAGATGCATGTGGTATGGTCTGCCATAATTCCCTCGCAAAAATGGCCTGACAATGGGCAAATAGGGCAAATAGGATATTTTTGAAGCTTTTACACATGGTTTAGGTTTACACTCCACACAATGACATCACTTATCTGTGTTGTGAATTTTTCATGCTTGATGGTTTCCATCTGTCTGACAAGGGCAATTTGCAATTTCCTCAAGATCTGCAGGAAGGTATTAGAGCTGTTTTAGCAGGTTTGTTGGGGGATAGGGACAAAGTGGATGTTTGCCCCTAATTTGTGGTGGAATATGGGGATACAGTTACATCTTGGTGTGCACCTAAGGCACCCCTTTTGGTAAAGCCCAGGAATGGGAACCCTCACCAGTGAGTTCACTCAACTGAGGTGAGGATGAACAGAAATGGCCTTGGAGCTTCAGGGGAGTTCTAATCCACAAAGTCTCTCAACTTGGGTTTTGAATACTCTATGCAGTTTCCCTAAGTAGTTGCCTTGGTTACAATTCAGGGTGAGCTATGCTGGTAACTCAGATGTCTTTCCAAGTCAGCTGAGGAGTAGGTCTGGGGTGGCCACTGCCTTGGCTTACACAACATCAAGTTCAGATCCCCACTTTTAGCTGGTTGCAGTTCATGAAGAAAATTTAAATAGGTAACAATTTAATAAAAGTTGCCCATATTTATCCCAACATAGTTGCCTGGTCTCATTATTTCATTGATGGGTGGGCAAATACCATATGGATTCAAAAGAAGTGTTCACAGTCATTTACAGATACACCACCAAAACTCTACATCTGGAAGACAATTATACTCGCCCATGCGTGATTACTCATGACCCCATGGTTTCTCATTTTTATGGAGTATCTCCACAGTGCAAGAAGCTGTCTTCTAGAGAATGTCACTCCACACATGAGAGGAATGGTGGAAATGTTTAAGGAGCTGAAGCAACTACTGTACTCCTTTTCTTCATACATGTCTTTAGGTTCTTTAATCATACTGGAATACTGCAATAATCCTATACAATAAGAGCACACCACATGGGCACATGGAATGTCACTGTTTTTCAAATACAATAATTAAATGTTTTGCTGGTGGGGGTGATTTCTCTTTTAAGGGGAATGCTCCATTAGCAAGTTAACTTTACTAGTTCACTAAACCAGATGGGAAATATGAGTGGGGGGCACTAGTAGCAAAAAGGTCTCCCAAATTAGAACCATTCTGAACTATTTTGTTTAGGTGCCCAAATGTCTTCAGCTCACCTTGTTTGATATATCCCAGAAAGCACCAAATCTTTCTGGGCAGTAGTTTACGAAGTGCAAATTCCTTTAAAATGTGAACAAAATAGGACTCTGTACCATTTCTACTCCCTATGGTAAAGCTAATTTCAAAATAAAACTAATATACTGCCTCCTATCACATTAATACTCTGTGAAATGTAAGGGATAAAATGTGTAAAAGTTTATCAGCCTCAATGTGAAATTTATGAGTTGCTCCATTTCCTTCCATAGTTGATAGAACTATTGCTAGAGCATCTGTACATGAAGCATGCCCATTGATGTCAAAGTGCACTTTGATAAGGTGTGACATTCATTTCCAGTGACCTCTGGTTAACTATTGCTTTATTCCCCTTTTTCTTTATAGTCCTTTTATACACAGACACAGACACATTGAAGGTCAAATATATTTGAGATGCTGGGTGTGACTCCACTATGACAGACTCAATGGATGCTTAGAACAAACATTTTAAAAAACATTTATTTCTTTTTGCCAGAAAGACTGGGTACATCTAAGCAAGACTCAAGGAAGCTGTGCTTTTTTATACTCCCTCAGGAGATTAACCATGACTTTTTCATCTATAATGGCAGCCTGTAAATGGTCCTCATAGGTGTGAGAGTAAACTAGTTCTAACAACTACTTTAGCTATTTACAATTGACTGATAGTGAAGCCAGGTTGTTTGGTCGTCATGGTGTTGTACCAGGATGGGAAATATCTGAAATGAGTAGAACTTCATCCATGAAAAGGATGTTAGGAACAGACAGATCTTGCAAAATTGCTTCTACGAAGAATAAATATAATTCCTAAGACTCATTGTTTTGGGAGATTGTAACATCCATGCAGATGCTAATATGCCATCCCCCCTAGCGAAGGAGTTCATCCGATCCATGGACACATTAGGTCTCATTTTGATGGAGTCCGGCCCCACACACCAGGCCGGACATACCTTAGACCTTATCTTTGGGTACGGGTTGAGGGTTACGCAGCAAGTAACAACGAAGGTCCCCTGGTCGGATCATTTCACTCTGAAGGTCGACATCAGAATCCCCCTACCAGCAAGGCCAGAGCCAAAACCCATACTGGCACGCCAGAAGAGGCATATGGACCCCAGCTGCTTCGCAGCAGCCATTGAGCCGACGGAAGTTCCCGGTGGGACCTTGAATCAACGGGTGGACAGATGGAATACAGTCTTGTCGAAAGCCATCGACCAAATAGCCCCCAGATGCCTGATCCGGCCACGAAGAGTCCATTCTCCATGGTTCACGGACGACCTGCGACTGCTGAAGCGAAGGCGGAAGCAGCTGGAGAGCGCGTGGCGTCGGAAACCAACTCAGACATCGAGATCAGCCTTCAGAGACATGCGCAGGTCATATGAACGGGCGGTCAAAGAGGCCAAGAAGACCTATAACTCCTCCTTAATAGTGGCGGCAAGATCGCGCCCAGCACAGATCTTTAAGATCGTTCGAGACCTAGCTATGCCCAACTCACTGCCGAGAGACAATGAAAATTCAGCTATCTCAGCGGAAGAATTTCAAGTTTTCTTCACTGAGAAAATAATTGCCCTTAGACGTGATTTACCCTCTATACCTGAGGAGAGGAGCGGGATGGGTAAGAACCCAGCTCCATCGCCTAGCTTGAAACTCGACCAGTTCAAGGCCCTGAATTCAGAGGAGATTAATCAAATCCTGGCCGCAGCAAGGGCAACCACTTGCTCTACAGACCCGTGCCCGGCCCATCTGATTAAGTCCTGTGCAGGGAGCCTCTCGGCCACTCTGACAGGGTTGATAAATCACTCATTGGAGCTGGGAGTTTTTCCCGATGCGCTGAAGGAGGCTAGAGTCCGCCCGCTGCTGAAGAAGGCGAATCTGGATCCAGCGGCGCCGGCGAACTACCGTCCGGTCTCAAACCTACCCTTCCTCGGGAAACTGATTGAACGGGCAGCAGCGATCCAATTACAGGAATTCCTGGAAACCTCAGGAAGCCTGGACCCCTGCCAATCGGGTTTCCGCGCGGACACGGGACCGAGACCGTCCTGGTGGCCATTACGGACGACATCCGCCGCCAATTGGAGAAGGGAGGTTCGGCTATCCTGGTGCTGCTTGACCTCACCGCGGCGTTCGACACGGTGGACCATGACTTGCTGTTGCGGCGACTATCAGCCATTGGGATTCAAGGCACAGCTTTGGCCTGGTTCGATTCCTTCCTGCGGGGCCGCTCGCAGCGTGTTGAGTGGCGAGGCCAAGTGTCCAAGAAATCCACCCTGGACTGTGGAGTCCCCCCAAGGCGCCATTTTGTCACCAACGCTTTTTAACATCTACGTCCAACCCTTGGCAAGCATAGCCAGAAGTTTTGGATTTGGGTGCTACCAATATGCAGATGACACCCAGCTTCTGCTGAAGCTTGAGCCAGGCGTAACATCGGTGCCTGAGAATTTCAGACAAGGACTAGAGGCAGTGACCAGATGGCTCCGCTCATACAAACTCAAGATTAATCCATCAAAGACTGAGATTCTATGGCCGGGATGCCCAGAGCCACCCATTCCACTTCCTCTCTTTGAGGGAGAGCCGCTGATCCCGGCCCCGTCGGTGAAGAGCCTCGGTGTGATACTAGACTCGAGACTCTCACTGGAGGCCCAGGTTGCTGCGACAAGAAAGGGAGCTTTTTTCCACCTACGCCAGGCACGTCAACTGGCACCTTACCTTCCATCAGATGCGCTGGCTACGGTGGTCCATGCCACAGTGACATCACGGCTGGACTACTGTAATGCCTTGTACGTGGGGTTGCCGCAGTCAACCACTCGTAAAATCCAGCTTGTGCAGAATGCAGCCGCCAGACTCCTCACTGGGACACCACTGAGATGCCATATCGCGCCATCTCTACAGCGCCTGCACTGGCTGCCAGTCGAGCTCAGAGCCATCCACAAGATCTTGTTGCTTACCTTTAAGGCCCTCCATGGCGCCGGCCCAGCTTATTTAAAAGACCGCTTGTCCGAACCAGCTCATTTAAGGTCGCCGCGTTCAGGAAACAGGGACCTTCTCCGCATCCCAGGTGTGAGTGAGGCCCGCCTCGACACCACGAGACGGAGAGCCTTTTCCATCGCGGCCCCTGTTCTTTGGAACTTGATGCCGGCGGATCAGAGAGCTATCCGGGACATGCCCCAGTTCCTGACCGCACTGAAGACCTGGCTCTTCCGAAAGGCTTACGGCTAAGGACACCCTCCAGACTTAGCCTGAGTTACTGGAACTATTTTAACTAATTTTCCTATTCTTTTAGCTTTTAACTATTGAACTCTTTTATGTGTTTTATGTGTAAGTCGCCCGGAGCACTGACGTGGAGGGTGACTCATAAATAATAAAATCAATCAATCAATCAATCAGAAGTCATTAATTAGCGGAGTTGTAATAAGTTGATGCATAATCATCTAACCATTATTCAGGTATAGATGCTTTCAGCTTCTCATTACATACTTTTTTAAACTTCCACTTGATGAAGTCTTTCCATTTCTATACTAAAAGACTGGTATTGATTCATGCTTTAATGATATAACCAATGCTGGGCTGCACTCTGTAGTATATACCCATCAGTGAACAGATTCTTCCTTTCTGAAAAAAAATTAAAAATGATCTCCAGATCAGGTTAAGTGGTCTTTTGGGCAAGTTCAATAATGTCTGAATATGGCTTGGGAAGCTAACAGAAAACAGAAGTAAAGCTGGACTTGCCATTTTTTCTGTAGTTCTATCGATGTAAGCCATGAAAAAGATTAGGGGCTAGCTCAGATTCTCTCTTCCTGATCTAGTGTTTTCCATTGTTACCACAGCCTATACATGGAAGGTAAGCTATATAAGATTTTATATGCCATTTTTTCTAAAGTTTGAAGATCCTTGGTAGAGAGTGAGGTCTCTCCTTGGTAGACACTTTTCATATGTAGAGAGTGATAGAAAGGTGACTAAGTCATCTCAGACACTGCTTGCACATATAGTAAGGAGAGCTCCCAGACATTGCTGGTACTAGAAGGGAAAGGGATTGTGAATCATGGGAGTGGGTATGGGGGATGGACTCAACCACCCAGACACTTTTTCAACAAAGACTAGATGGCCATCTATTAGGAGCATTTTGATTATATATTTCTGCATGGCAGGAAGCTGGACTAGATAATATCTCAAAACTATGATTCTATGAAGTACTGAAAATTACTTTTCTTTCAGTTAGAGCAATATAAGAGCTCTGCTTACTTGTTTCTTCCCCCTTGCTGCTGGAAAATACTGTTAGAGATAATTGTAATGTAATAATGGATTTAGTTTTATCTGAATTATTCTTTGTTATCAAAATAAGAGCACTCACTGAGCAGAAAAATGAATCCTTTTGAAATGCAATGTTTCAAACATACTCAAAACTACCAACATTTTAGCATTTCAAGTGCATTGATGATTCCAATAAAATTACATGTTACAAAGTGACCATCACGAAAGAACAGAGAAAGTGTGATGAAAGGGATAACAAGTCAAGGACAATTTCACTTAGATAAATGAGCTGGTGCTATCCAAAGCCAGGAAAACAAATGAGCAGGGACAGAACAAAACAAATGAGCAATAAAACTAACCCCCCTTCCCGCCCCCAAAAAACCAACAGTGGGCAGATCCAAGCCTGTGATAAAAGGAACTAGTTGTATATTTCAGGAGCAGAACATGAAGAAAATATTCTTTAAATTTGGGGAAACCAACACATTGTTGTTGCTGCTGCTGCTGCTGGTGGTGATTATGTTGAGGAGAAGGAGAAGGAAGAGAAATGTAAAGGTGTTGATAAACTGGGGGATCCTCAGTATACAGAAAAGATGTGTCAATCTATCTGTTCAGCAACAGATGGTCCTTTTCCAGATTCTGACTACACTTACACACATACAAACATTTGCACACATATATAACTCTTGCAGGCAAGAATAAAGGATTTCAAAAGGGATTTTCCCTTGCTAGCTTGGACTGCAAGAGTTTTTGCATATTTTAATGTTTTTTTTAAATATTATTTTTAGAGATTTTTTTGCAAAAATATACATCTTTGAGGGGTTTTTGCACAAAAAGTCTGAGAAACAAGATCAGCTACATAGTTAAATATACTATGGAGCACCTCCCCCCCCCACCCCTGATGATTTATCAGGGAGCAGTCACTGTGTGCAATGGAGGTTTGTTCTCCAATTGATCTGGTCATAATGAATTGATGTTTCTACCTCCCTACTGCAACTAGGATCCTGCTTCTTCTTCTCATACTAAATATCATTTGCAGGAGGAGAATGGAAAGGTAGTCTGCTGGATTTCAATTGAGAGGAGAACAAACCTATGGCATTCACAGCATTCAATCCCTTTTTGTTCACTATGATAGGAAATCATGAATATATTCATGAATACAATTCAGTTACAAACATATAACTCCAGATTATGAATTCATAACTATGATAATAAATTCCAAGCAGGATATTTTGTGAAAGAAATGCAAAAATAAAGGTTTTTGTGCAAACCCCCCAACAACCCACTACTGAAGATTCCCATAATGTAATACAATTTCATGGTAGTTGATCATTTCTCAACCAGCTATCTTGATACACTTTCACATAAAGAATGTAAAAAAGTTCAAATATACTATGGATCAATGATATATTGTATGAGTGTGTGCTATTGTTACTTTGTAAAGCACCAAGCATATTGATGGCATATATGTGTATTTGCTTGTTTTAATTTGAAAGGTGCTTTAGTGAAGTGAAAAAATAAATATAGTTTGAACTTACATGGCATATTTGAATATTGAAAGCTTATTATGTACTTCTCATCAATCTGTACAACATTCCTGTAATCGTTCTCATATTGTAGATAACGTACCGAGACACTCTGAAATCAGTAAGTTGCCTAAAGAAAGGCAGGTAAAACTTTATCTTCAATATGTTGTTTGATTCTAGCTTCTGTTGTTTCAGACCACTTGCCATTACTTGAGATTCATAGGATCCAATGTTCAACAGTATCTGAAGAGCCGCAAGTTCCTTGAACATGACTAATGGCCCCTTAGTGGAATTATGGTTTGATGCAGACCTTTATTAGGATTGAGGGTTTTTAATCCATGACCTAAATTTTGAGATCTTACTCCTGCTTCAGGTATCATCTTAGCCTGACTAGAACTAAAAGATGAATAATATGTTAAATCTATTCATTCATCCATCTCATTTTCACTTATTTTCTCATGTTTCCACTTTAAATATGCATTTAAATATGTTGCTAGTTGCCTTAAATCTCATTATTGAAAAAAGATGGGGTGTAAATGAATAAAATATTTTTTTGATAATGAAAGATGAATAAAGTAATTGATCTTCAGTGGAGATTCAGCTTCAAACTGTTGGTTCAGCTTCACACTATTATTCAACCATAAATTTTCTGGATAATCTTAATCCAGTTAACAACAGTCTAACCCATTTTAGGGGGTTTTGCAAAGATAAAATGAGAGCTTCTTGGGTGAAAGCTAGCATGTAAAATATAGTCACGGTAATGGTGGTGGAAGTGTCTTATTGGTTTTATGCTTAGTTATATAATGTTGATTGTGATTTGGTGTACGTATGTAGGGCATTGAATTTTGCCACTATTTCTGTGTAAACTGTTTTGAGTCCCCCAGGGGTGAGAAAAGCAGTATATAAATACTGCAGATAAATAAAATAAATAAGTGGAAACGGAGGAGGAAGAAAAGAAGAAACATATGCATATTGGTTAAACAGTTCAAGTCAATTACATTTTCCCCCAATTTATATTCATGGATACATCCTGACTATCCAAAGATGAGAAATCTAATAAATATATACTGATTCATGATCTATTTTCCCCTCTTGTCAGTGCTGTCTCAATTACTATCAATCCATTGGAGAATGTGATTCAGTAAGATTCGTTTTCCAAATTCTTAAAGGTGTTAGCAAAATCCTTATTCTCACTAAAAGGGAACAGCAAAATTTGGGGATGTTCATATGAAATGCAAGTTTCACAAGTCCATATCCTCCCACAGTGAAAGAAAAGCAATACATTATAGGGCAATGGTATCCTATGATGTGCCTACTTCATTTCCTGAAATAAGGGTGGAGGAGGATTTTTATCTCTTGTGAGCTATTCATCTTCTCTGTCTTATCTCCTTGGCAAGAGTACACTTCTCTGATTTCTTGCTGCGTTTTAACCAAGGAGAGCGATTCTTCATTGAAGGATGTGTTATCCTCCAAATGCATGGTGGCATCAGCTGCCTCCACCACTCTGCAATAAAATATGCAGGGCAAATCTATTTTCCTCTTTGCAACAGGCAACTAAAGAGGGCTGGTATGACAGAAAGTATTGCTTCCATAGCACTTCTCAAGCTCCTCAAGCAATTATCTGCTTTACTTTTTCAATACAAAACCATAGTCATCCATTCTTGGTAAATTTTAAATGCACTTGCCCAATTGCTTCTTTTCCAGGGGTTTGGTTCCTTAAAAATAATCTCATAAGTGCAGCACAAGGTTTGGCAGTGATGTATCAGTACATTTTGAAATGCAGTACTCATCATACTGATCCCAATAGACTTGCCTCAAAATGGAGTTGAAAAAATTAGGCAGCTCAATGTTGATCCATACCAACAAGCCATTTTCAGTAGTTTTCATAACCACAAGGAACAGCAGGGCAAGTTATATTAGATGGAGTAACACAGCCAGTTCAGTGGCAGAGTCAAGGAGTATTGAGGACCTCATCACACTACAGCAGTGGTTCTCAACCTGTGGGTCTCCAGGTGTTTTGGCCTACAACTCTCAGAAATCCCAACCAGTTTACCAGCTGTTTGAATTTCTAGAAGTTGAAGGCCAAAACATCTGGGGACCTGCAGGCTGAGAACCACTGCACTAGAGCATGGATCCACATTTAAGTCCAATTTCTGCCTCTTGCAGAATTGTGGGGCATGTAGTTTAGGGAGGGATCTTTAAACTGGTCAGCCAAGCAAGTCTTGAGCCTGATGTAATGAACTGTCCTACCTTGCTGGACCAGTGTTAGCTCTGTAATGGCCCAACAGCTAGGCATCCATTTTGGTGAAGGAGCCAGCAGGCATCCATTTTGTAAATCACATTGCCAGAAGGAGGCAGAGCCAGAAGGCAGCCTGGAGGGAATGTGTAGAGCTACCTGATTGGATGAGAGTCCTAGAAGAAAAGTGGGCAGAGCTTGGTTCAGTGAAAGAAAACAAAAGGAACCTTGGAGGTTTAAAAAAATATCTGACATTGGAGACAGTTAGAGCTAGGAGTCAGGAGAAGACAGTTGGAGCTCGGAAAGAGATTTGGAGAAAGAGTTTGACAGTAGTTTCGAGAACAGGCCCTCGTAATTGGGCTGTTTGGGAATAAGGAACTATTTAGTTGAAATTTCCTGTGTATTTTAAAGGTTGTCTGGAACCTAAAGTTTTAAGTGTTGAACTATTCTCAGTAACTTTTATGCTCTCTACCAATCTGCAACCATTAAGATTACAATGCCTGTTCACAGTAAAAAAATAAAATAAACATCTTTCTTTGTTATTATTAAAACCAACACCTCTGTGTGCCTCTCTTACAATCTATCCCCATACAGAAGATTGGAGAAGAGTTTTATCATATTGGTGGCAGCCCTATATTTGAAGATTTGAATGTTTTGCCCTCTGTGCCCTCTGCTTAGTTTAATCTCTCTCCTCACGATACATTTATTTGGTGCCAGTGGTGGGATGACTAAAAGAATGGTCCCCCTTGCCTGAAGATTGCTTTTCCTTGTATTCTAAAAATCCTAAGTCTTTTACACTTGACTACACTACAAACCTCAGATTTCTGCAGGAAGCAGAAACCAGATTTAAAGTGGATCCACATTCTGTTGTGAAAAGGCTCTAATGTGATTGCTTTCTCCTGCTGTCTTTGGAAGGGTCCCACAACTTCCCATATCTTCAATGACTGATGATGTGACTCATTCAGCTCCAGGGTTGGAGCAGATTTCAATCTGTTGTTGCTTCATCCTTCAGTCACCTCTGGCTCAGTGAGGAAAAAGGAGGCATTGGACAGACAAGTGATCCATCAGGCTGGATTGCTTGGATACAGTATTTAAGTCAAACGTGCATGTAACCTGAGAATAGGAGAGAACAAATATATATTATTCACCATTTTGTGATGTTGGTGTTAATGGCGGCAATTTTTCATTTTGTTTATATCTTGACCGTTCCTCCAAGGAATTGAAAAAGTTGCTATCCTACTCCATTTTTGTGTGTGCATCAGGCATGGTGTCTGTATGTGTGGGTTGTGTGTCACAGCCACAGTGAGAGGAGTGATACCTCACCTTACAAAATAGGAGCACTGAGAACATTCTGAAGATACATCATTTCACCCTTAACTTAACCTCTGGATCCAGTATGCCTCTAAATTTGGAACACAAAAAAAACTGAACAGAATTTTTATCTAGCCAGAGCTTTCAATACATTTTAAAGAACTTTGGTTGAATTGACAGACCATTCTACTGCCAAAGGCAAAGTGATCCCACAAAACAAAGTCAAAGTGTCTCAAGCAGACATTTTATTTTGGCATTAAGGGCAGGAAATCCCACAAAAACCTTTGCTTATCACTCTCATGCCAATAAAATAAAATGATAAGAAGGTATGTAGTGGACAATTTGCTGCCCATTAATGGTAACACAAATCTTTTGTCTGATGTGACTACCTCAGGCTTGATCTACACTGCCATACAGTCCCAATTGTCAAATCAAATAATCCAATTATCTTCTTTGAACTGAATTATACGAGTCTACATTGCCATATAACCCAGTTCAAAGGATGTTATATGTCAGTGTAGATAGGGCCTCAGTGCCTAATGGAAAACTCCCTTCCAGAAATGTTGGAAACTTCTTTCAAAAACATTTCCCTTGTATACAACCATCATTTAAAGAAGCAGCTATGCCTGATAGTCTAGTCAAGATTGCAATATTGGGTTTGATCCTGACATGTTGAGACTGATGGTTCAAAGAGTCATTTTTGTGCCATTCCATCAACAGATATATAATTTTCTATATGATTTGAAGTCCTATTTGTGAAGTATTTCATTTATATGAAAAACTCCAAAGGTTTTGTCTTGCCCATGCCAAGAATCTCTCATCTTTTGGGGGCGAAAAACTTGGGAAGAGGTTTGAAGATTAACAAATCTAAATGAGACTGTTGGTTCAAGCTTGAATGTACTCATAAATAAAATGATCTAGGAAAATGAGCACTCACATTGTCACAATGTGGAGCCGAGGGCCCATCAAAGCAAAACGGAAGAACCCTGAGAGATACCCAAAGGGAATCAATAATATTAATATTTATTTAGGGGTTCCTGATAATGGCAGGGATGTGAATAATTGTTACTTTCTTTCATACTTGGAAAAAATATTTGTCAGCAAAATAATTACACAAATGTATTTTGTTTTTGCAGGAAAATCTCAAAATGTAAAAGAAAAAAATATCAAAAATACCAAAAATGCTCATAATCTCACCCATCAGATAATAAATATTTTTATTATTAATTCTTGTATGCAACAAAGTGTCTTGCAATCTAAACTTGAAATATGGCCCTGCCTTGAAAGCAACATCATGAGATAAGGAAACAAGGATAGAAATACAATCACTTTCACAAAAGTGAATTAACCAATCAAAAACAAATAATTATTCTTTTAAAGTGAGTTACCACACTAATTATACTCGAGTGCTTCTTACTTGAATGATTTGCTTTAGTCATTCTCATTCTTTTGCCTTGCTATCTTACAGTATTAAACATCCAGCAGGAGTCCACTAGCACATAGAAGATAGCAAGAACATCACATAAACCAAAAAAAAAAGCATTAAACTTTTAATAAATCTCTATGGTTGATGACATATATTTAGTGCTTGGAGTTTTCAGGATAATCTGTCACAGGATGTTTCATACATCTCTGGTTGCAAAGAGCTTATGACATTCTATTCATGCAGTGGGGAATTTGAAGGAAATTGGAGGGTTGGGTTTTTTTTTTTTAAAAAAAAACTATAAATGATCTATTGCATATGAATCTCAGAGGAAGAGACTTTAGTTCTGGAAAATGTAAATTTGGAAATAGAGATTTGTAAATAGAGCCTAATCAGGATTAGGAAAATGCAAGTGTTAAATCTAACCAAAAGATATTAGCTGGACACTGAAAAATATTTGGATAGTTTTTGTAATAATTGCAAAATATCATTAATGTTTTATTCTGCACTCTATATTATGTTGTTAAGTATATACATTTCTCTTTAGGAAGATTAAATCCTGATAAGTACAACATTCATCTTTCAAATCATATCTCTCCATCTGATTCTGTCTGAGAAAGGAGAAGGCTTTCTTACAGTTCCATCAGTGCTCAGGCATAACAGGAGAGAGCCTTCACAATGGCTGCTTCCAAATTGTGAAACTCCCTTCCTTGGGATGCCCTGTTGACCCTCCTTTTTATTGGAGGACAGGACCACTGTGTTTTTAGTTTATCAGATACAAGGACACCTTCCCCCAATGCATATTGGGAGGAAGGGGCTTTGCCTCCCTCCCACGAGGAAGTGAAAAGGGGGAGGATCCTGAGGGAGCCTCCCTGCAGCTGGGGCGTGGCTTCATCCACCGGAAGCCAGCCCCAGTTGCTCACTTCTGGGAAGACTTCGAGGAAGCAAGAAGCAGGAGGCTCCCTCTCCCACCGCTTGGAACAAGAAGAAGAAAGCTAAGGTCGGTTTCGGGGGCCTTGGGGGGCTGAGGGGACCCGCTGTTCTCCGCAGCGGGCCCCTCTTCCCCCCCTGTGGGAAGTGGATCCTGGGGGGGGGAAGCCCCTGGCTCGCCTTCCCCCCTTCTTCTCTCCTTTCGGCCTGGCGGCTGGGCAAGCCGCCGCGAGGCCCGGGGTGGCCCCACTTATAGTGGGGAAGGGGACTTCAGCGAGGGAGGGGGCTTTGGGTCTCCTCCGGCGCCCCCCCTTCCTTCTTCTTTGGGCCTCGCGGTGGAAGAAGCCGCCGCGAGGCCCTGTGCAGCCCTGGCGACCACGTGAGGCCGCCAGGGGACTTCAGCGAGGGAGGGGGGCTTTGGGTCTCCTCCGGCGCCCCCCTTCCTTCTTCTTTGGGCCTCGCGGTGGAAGAAGCCGCCGCGAGGCCCTGTGCAGCCCTGGCGACCACGTGAGGCCGCCAGGGGACTTCAGCGAGGGAGGGGGGCTTTGGGTCTCCTCCGGCGCCCCCCCTTCCTTCTTCTTTGGGCCTCGCAGTGGAAGAAGCCGCCGCGAGGCCCTGTGCAGCCCTGGCGACCACGTGAGGCCGGCAGGGACTCCAGCGAGGGAGGGGGGCTTTGGGTCTCCTCCGATGTCCCCCTCCTTCTTCTTTGGGCCTCGCGGTGGAAGAAGCCGCTGCGAGGCCCTGTGCAGCCCTGGCGGCCACGGGAGGCCGCCAGGGGACTCCAGCAAGGGAGGGGGGCTTTGGGTCTCCTCCGGTGCCCCCCTTCCTTCTTATTTGGGCCTCGCGGTGGAAGAAGCCGCCGCAAGGCCCTGTGCAGCCCTGGCGGCCACGGGAGGCCGCCAGGGGACTCCAGCGAGGGAGGGGGGCTTTGGGTCTCCTCCAGCGACCCCCTACCTTCTTCCCTCTTCGGGCCTGGTGGTGGGGGAAGCCGCCGCGAGGCCCTGTGCGGCCCTGGTGGCCGCGTGAGGCCACCAGGGGACTTCTATGGGGAAAGAGGGGCTTTGGGTCTCTTCCAGCGTCCCCCCCTTCTTTCTTCTTTGGGCCTGGCGGCAGGGAAAGCCGCAGCGAGGCCTGGTTTGGCCCTGGCGGCCACTTGAGGTCGCCAGGGGGCATCCATGGGGGAGGGGGCCTTGGGTCTCCATCCAACGCCCCCCCTTCTTCCTTTTCTGAGCCTGGCGGCGGGGGAAGCAAAATTATATAAAGTACATAATAGATATATGTATAGAATATTACTATGCGCTGCAGGGGCAAGTCCAGAAGCACTCTCTCCTGACATTTCGCCCACATCCTGGTAGGCGTCTCCAGAAGTTGCGGGGTCTGTCGGTAATTAGGAGGATTCGGTTTATATATTTGGAATGTTCAAGTCGAGGAGAATGAACTCTTGTCTATTTGAGACAAGTATGCTTCAACGCTTGGCTGCTTCCTGCCTGGGGCCCCTTTGTGGGGTCACCCTGTCCACCCCCGGCCATGCAGCAGGAATAATTGCACCCAAAGCACCCCTAGCTGAGGGCCACCCAGCTTCTGTTAAAAATAATAGTAATAATATAACAAAATTAATAGTACCATTTGGTGCCAAGGCAGGAGCTTCCTCCACATCCCAGAGCAGAGAGTTCCACTGTGGAATACCTCTCGTGGTCGGGAAGTTCTTCCTAATGTTTGCTGGAGCCCCCCTTTCTTGTAGTTTGAAGCCATTGTTCCATATCCTATTCCGCAGGGCAGCAAATTATGGGTTGCTCCCTCATGGCTATCTGTTTCCTTCCAGCCTTCTCTTTTTCAGGCAAGACATGCCCAGCTCTTTAAGCCTCTCCTCACAGGGCTTGTTCTCCAGCCCCTGGATCTGTGGGTCACCCTTTCACTGGACACTTTTCACCCCGTTCAAGGTAGTCTAGGTGGCTGTGGGGGAACACAATCAACACTAGGGACACTACATTTAGCTGCCTGCCCTCTGCCTTCACCAGTCAAGGTGGCACAGTGAGTTAATGAATTGGGGCTGCAGAACTTGCTAACTGAGCGCGCGCAGGTTCATACCTGGGGAATGAGGCGAGCACACGCTATTAGCTCCTGTTTCTGATCACCTAGCAGCTCCATAACAGGTTCTTGTGAGCGGATCAATAGGCGCCGCTCCGGTGGGTGGGCGATGGCGCTACATGCAGTCAAGCCTGCCACCTGCCCTGGGAGGTGTCTATGCACATCGCTGGCTCTGCCTCTCACCTTTTTCTCCCTGGGAACCACTGTCGCACAGTGCCACTTGCGCACCTCAGGCTCGGAGTCTGGGGGTCCTTCGGGCACCATACCTTATGCATATGGCGAGGGTCGTCACTTTTGATGTACGTAGGGCGTGCCTAGATTCTCAGCACATGGACTCCCCCGGGCTGCAATTTTCAGTCATATGGGTTCTCTTTTCGTTGCACGTATTTATAGGGCATGACGTCTCATTCTAAGGCACCAACAATTGCACTCCTTAGGCCGTAGCAGCAACATATCCATCAGCCTCCATGGGAATCATGCAATTGTCCTATATCCTGCCAGTGCCTCTTTCCCTTCCAGGTGCCCCCCCCCATACTAAATGTTCTTGTCCAGTTGCAGTTCTGTGTTGCAGGTTCCCTCGAGCGAGGCTCCACGCGCAGGCACAACCCAAGGGTCACTCAGGCAGGAAGCCGAGGAACAGCTATGACCGCTGGAAGGAGTTTCCACCACACCACAAGGCGGAGAGTTCCTCTCCAGAACGGGATTACAGCAGTCGGGCAGCTTATAACGCCCAGGTGGTATCTCCTTTCCTGTTTCATGGCTCCCTTTCACACAGGTGTACATAGATATCATGTCTTCTTCTCTACATTTTCTCCTGCAATCCATGCATTTCCGGTCAATCATGCGAGACAGTCTTGCAGCTTTGGTGAGTGGCTGCAGAATTGGGTCATGCAGGTGAGGAGATTTGCTTTAAGACCGCAAGAAGGTCGCGTGTACAAGACACCCTCTCAGCTCTTGTTAGTGGCTGCAGAGTTTGGTCATTCAGGGATGAGACTTGCCTAAAACCGCAAGGTCAATCATACAAGACACTCTCTCAGCTCTTGTTACTAGCTGCAGAGTTTGGTCATTCAGGGATGCGATTTGCTTAAGACCGCAAGGTCGATCGAATGAGACACGCTCTCGGCTCTTGTTGGTGCTTGCAAAGTTTTGTCAGTCAGGGAGGCGATGTGCTTAAGACCACAGCGTCAATGGTATGAGACACTCTCTCGGCTCTTGTGGGTGCCACAGAGTTGGTCATTCCAGGATGCGATTTGCTTAAGACCGCAACGCCAATTATACGAGACACTCTCTCAGCTCTTGTTAGTGGCTGCAGAGTCGGGTCATTCAGGGAGGCAATTGGCTTAAGACCACAAGGTCAATTATACGCGACACTCTCTCAGCTCTGGTTAGTGGATGCAGAGTTTGGTCATTCAGGGATGCGATTCGCTTAAGACCACAAGGTCAATTATACGTGACACTCTCAGCTCTTGTTAGTGGCTGCAGAGTTTGGTCATGCAGGGATACGATTCGCTTAAGACCACAGGGTCAATGGGATGAGACACCCTCTCAGCTCTTGTTAGGGGCTGCGGAGTTTGGTCATGCAGTGAATGCGATTTCCTTAAGACCACAAGGTCATATTGTCTGAGACACTCTCTCAGCTCTTGTTAGTGCCAGCAGAGTTTGGTCAGCCAGGGAGGCAATTCGCTTAAGACCACAAGGTCATGTGGGTGAGATACTCGCTCAGTTTGTCGGTGGCCGCAAAGTGTGTCATGCAGGGATGCGATGTGAAATACGGGGGGCTCTCTTTAGGACCGCAAGAAGGCGGTGGTAGGAGACACACATGCTCAGCCTCTGTGAGGAGCCGCAGGGGAGTAAGACCGATTCCCAAGAAGGGTAACGCGAAGGCGCACATTCCCAGCCTTTGGGAGGTGCTGCAGAGGCTGGAAATGCATGAGATTCTTCTTCAGGCAACAGGAAGGCTACGTGAGGGATTCCAGTGGAACTGAGGACAATAGATGACCGCTAACTCTCAGTATGTGGGGAGGACTTCAGCAAGGGGGGCGGAAAGTATGCACCTCCCAACAAGAGCGGGGTTATCCCAGCCAGCGGCTCTTACCGCAATCTTGGGGGCTCTGCGAGCAAGCGAGTTGGTGGCAGGCTCCAGATCTGGCCGTTCACATCGCACCCCACTGGCCTCCGATGGCAAATGGAGCCAGGGCAGGTGGAAGATCAGGGCGAGATCCTTTATGATGGATCATTGAGCAAAGGGGTGCTTGATTACATTGGCAACTCTCTCGGATAACAAATTGTGTCCAGTCACGGCCATAGCACGTTGCTCTGCGTTCAGGGGCCCGCTCTCGGGCTATCCGTTCGGCCGCCAGGATGGAATGCCCCCCCCCTCAGAATAACAGGACAGACTGTTACGGGCAAATGTCTCCTGGGGCACAGTAGACTGGAGACGCATTCTTATCAGATTGGCGCAGTGTCAGCAGCTGCCGCAACGGCTAGGAGGCCGAGGCAGTTAAGTCCTTGGGAGGTAACAGTCGGCGCGTACAAAGGCTACACGCGCGCGGCGTGGTTATGTCTTTTTATTGTTCCAGGTCATGCCAGGCTTCAGCGGAGGCGGCGAGTCTTAGTGTGCGGACGCAGCTACAGCAGGCAAGCAGATGAAGAGGCACTCAAGACTCCCTATGGCCAGCATTTGGGCCTCGCCTCCATTGCCGCTGAGGATGGAGAGGTAGACGCGGTCTACGCTGGGACGGTTAGCTCCCCTTGTTCCGGGATCCCAGGAGCAGGTGGCCTCCTGATGGGCGGAAAAAGCATTTGGCTAGGAGGGCCCCGGGCTTCGCGTCGCAGGGTCCGCCATCACACCGCAGTGCATGTGGTCGGGTGGAGGGGATGTAGAGATGCTAGAGAGGGCACAGAGGCGAGCGAACCGGGCCATCCGCACAGTTGTACCTGGCCCCGGGTTCACATCGTATGGTCCGCCATCACACCACGTTACAGGTGGTCGGATGGGGGGATGTGAAGATGCTGGAGAGAGCACGGAAACGAGTGAACCGGGCCACGCGGCGTTGCCGTTGATCCCAGGAGCGGGTTCCCTCCTGATGTGTTGGTGATCCAGACGCGGCGTGGGCAGGACGCTGCATGGGCAGGACCGAGCTGGTATCTAATGAAATAATGAAACTAAGGATTATAATAATCCTTTCCTCCTGATGCGTTGGTGATCCAGGCGCTGCTTGGGCAGGACTGAGTTGGTATCTAATAAAATACATAAATACAGGATAATAATATTACTTGGGGCATGGCCCCGGCGTCACATCATATGGCCCGCCACCACACCACGTTACAGGTGGTCTGGTGCGGGAGATGGGAGGATGCGAGTGATATCCGACCCATGTGGGTGAGTGTAGCCAGAGCCATCGGGGTCCTGCAGGTTATATTTGAAGCTTACTCCTGAGAACTTAGACATTTCTCGGATTCGGGCAACCTTCAATCACTATCAGATTTCCAGAGCGCTACCATAGGGGTGTTAGAAGACTTGGTGGGGGATGGGAGGCAAGATAGACATCTGCCCCCAATCCGTGGCGGAAAATAGATAAGGAAATTCCCATATCTTGGTGTGCTACTAAAGCACCCCCCGTTAGGGGTGAAGGCCATCATGTTAATACTCAACCAAAGATCGAGTTGATCGGGGAGGTTCGGGTAAATGGCCTGGAATGGGAGGAGGCTGGTCTCGATATCTTGGGGACCAGACCTCACTCTCATTTCCCTTAACGAGTTGCCTTGGCCGGACGTCAAGGAAGCCAGTCGTTTCGCCTGCAAATTAACACCGGAACCAGGTAGGGTGGCTACCTGAATTGGATACACCAAATTCCTGACACCCCTTGAGTTAAGGTTAAGGACAATTAAATAGGTAACAATTCAAATAAATGTTGCCCAATTTGAACCCAACCACTGTTGTCGTGTGTCTTATTTCGGGGGTGGCAAGGCAAAAGCATGTTTCATGCCGGCCACATGATCTTGGAGTTTTCTACTAACAGCACTGGCCCCACCAGCTTAGAAACGGAGATGAGCAGCAACTCCCAGAGTCAGACATGACTGGACTTAATGTCAGGGAATACCTTTACCTACTAATTATTGTGTTATACTGTTTCTATTTCCTATCTGTGCTGGTTCCATCTTGTACACTTTTAACATTTACACAAGATGATCTGAAATGATATAATTTTCTGTACAACTTGCTTAAAAATGTTCCTCAAAATAAATAGCCTTAACAATGGATAAACAATCCACACTTCAGAGATTATTGCACAAAATTGGCAGCCACACTAGAGCTTCCAAGACCTTTTAAGGCCATACATGGTCTGGGGCCTGTGTACTTGAGGGACCGTCTCTCCCCATACATTCCCCAGAGATCACTGCGGTCTGGAGATCAAAACCTATTAATGATTCCCTCGGTCAAAACTTACCACCTATCCTCTATGAGGCAAAGAGCTTTCCCTATTGTAGCTCCAACACTGTGGAACTCTCTGCACTCAGGCTCTTACAGAAATATCGGTATTTAGAAGAGCCTGTAAAACAACGCTGTTCCCACAAGCATTCAACATCAATGGTCCCAACTGCCTGTCCTATATCTTTAATGTTCTGGTATTGTGACAAGCTGGACAGTTGTTCAGTAGTTTTATAGCATTTTAATTATATAGTGTTAAATTGTTTTATTGAAATTGTTATGCTTTTATCTATGTAAACCACCCCGAGCCTAAGGGAATGGAGCAGTATATAAATTTGAATAATAAATAAGATATAAACACTTACTGTCGCATGATAATGTCCTATACTCACCCCAAAATGACCTTGTGTTAAACTTGTATTAAATCTTTCAGGTTCTGAATGAACTTTCAAAAAACTTTAGAAAGCGGGTTCTACAATGTGGTAAGAGAAATCTACTTCTGTCATGCATTTTGAGGGCTGTGATATCTATCTGCAAAGACAAAAAATATTCTTTCTCTCCTTAATAGTTTTGACCTTCTGGCCACTTCCTTTATATAAATAATACTGAAGGAACTGCAATAGCACTTGCCAGCCCCAAACCTAATGGGATTACCTCAATTAATTGAACATTTCCTTTTCTTGCCAGACAACATTTTGCATCATTACAAAAGTTTTTTGAAAGTCTTTTTTACACTTCCCACTTGCTGAATAGACACAGTATGAAAAGTATTTAATTTGCAAAGTAATTTGAAAATGAATATAGTTTTAGTTGAATATGGTGGGTGTTTTGGTAATGTAAAAACATGAATTTTATTTATTTCATGTCAAAAGCATTGCATAAATAAAACAGGTATAAAACTGATAAAATAGTGGCTAAATAATTTTAGACCAAAAATGGCAACAGTGACCGCATTGTCTGTAGCTTTAAACAGTTATTCCTCTGTGCACGAGACAGGGCATTGTGGGCAAGCATACAGATGCAGAGTTTTTCTTTCTGCTCCACAGTCGCATAATGTGGAAGATTCTTCTGGTATTGCCATTTTGTCAGATTGTCTTTTGATCTGCCCACTCCACTTCTGAATCTTCCAAGTTGCCCATTCTTGGTTTGCCCCTGGAAGAAATGGAGGCCATCCATTTGGGATTTCCTGGTTTAGCTGCCCAGAGGGATATTCTTGCTGTTGTTGGGGGAACATTAAGAGGAGTGGTGGTTCTCATTAAACTTTTCCTTGATTTGAGTCTACTGGGAGGAGGCTGATAGCCATGCAGTGGATGGATATCATGGAAGTTCAGGGATATGCAGCTTTGAACCTCTGAACTCTCAGTTATTCAGTTCTTACTTATGTAAAATAGCAACAACAAAAATATGGGCATGTATGAACATGGGGATAGCATGAATTGGGAGGAGTCCATCAGAGTGCTTTCCATAGAATTTCAAATTTCTAATAACATTTCAGATTTGACACACTTGTAATGGAAGTAGTTCCATGTTCAAAATGTGGAACTCAGGTATCTCAATGACTAGCATGTCAACAGTCACAGTACTTAAGCTTTGCAAATAAGTTAAACTTTTTCTAATGGAATTGGTCATCCAAAATTAAGTCGGTGGCAAAATCAGATAGTTGTATTTTCCATCGCTGTGTTCTGCCTGTTCAGGAATAGCCTGCCCAGGAAAGTTCATTTGGTCTCTTACATTTTGTCTTTAAGACAAATTTTAATTTTAACATTTCTTTCCATTTTTGACTGTTCTATGATTTATTTATTTTTTATTTATTTATTTATTTACAGTATTTATATTCCGCCCTTCTCACCCCGCAGGGGACTCAGGGCAGATTACAATGTACACATACATGGCAAACATTCAATGCCATAGACACACAACACAGACAGTCAGAGACTATTTAACATTCCAAGTTCTGGCCACCAGGGGAGCTGTTGCTTCACTGTCCATCTGCGACACTGATGAAATACTTTCCACATTCCCCACATATTTTTGCTGGAGATTTTTTATGGCCTCGTAAATTTTGTTAAATTAGCCTCCCCACAAAGTGGTACCTAAATTTCCTACTTGACAGATGCAACTGTCTTTCAGGTTGCAAAGGTCGACAAAGAGCTACACAATTGGCCAGAAGCTCACTCTGATCCGGGCTGGTTTCGAACTCATGACCTTTTGGTCAGTAGTGATCTTTAATACAGCTGACACCCAGCCAGCTGTGCCACAGTCCCAGTGCTTTGATAAATTGATGAGTTGATAAATAATTTAAAATTCAAAAATATACAACTATGGATTTTCCCCTTGCATTTATCTCTCCCTCCCTCCCTCCCTCTCCCTCCCTCCCCCCTCTCTCTGTGTATACACACACACACACACCATTTTTAAAATGTATTTAAAGGCATTCTACAAATGCAGATAATAGTATTATGAAGTAACCTTTCAAATGCATCCAACCATCAATTGGCCTGGATAAAGCTTATTATTACATGCTTGTATCAAAGTGACAAGCAATCAAATTGAAGCGGCAGTAATGCTGTCAGCCTTAAACCCAAATGAGATGATGGGGCAAAGCCACTTCTCTCTTGGAGAAATTGATTCACTTTTCCCCTCCTCTTTTGCATACTCAGGTGTGGTTCTTAAACTGTGTGCTCGGAAATAGTCCCATTGGGCATAGCAGAAACACTGGGGGTTATGTGTTTTGAGAATTAGAGCTCGAGAGTGGCAGACTCTATCAGCGCATATTCAGAAGGAAATTTTATGATCTAAAATACAAGAAAATCTCTTTGATGTGCTAAAGGCTTGTTGGTAAGACATTACCTACCTGAAGCGACTAAAAATTTGCATTGTTAATGAACTTGGGTAGTCTGTAAGATCACTTTTTAAGCTACTTTAAATCATTGGGTTAGTTTTTTTCCTTTATGAAAATTTGGCTTCTTGGAAGAAGTCTTGTGGGATTTAACAGACTGTGTTCTCTTTCACCAACAGACATATAGCTAGTCCTTCTATATCTGGTATCACACTGTTTTGACTCCAGAAAGTGCTAGAAAGATTTTTATTGATTCTTAATGTACTTTCAAGGAATGTGTTGATGAAACATCTTCATCTTACAGAAGATTATGAATGGTGCATTTAAGCTAGTGGTAGTTGTTCTGGGTGCAATATCAGACACAAATTGCTACTTGAACATATATTATTTAGATATTCTGCTATTATCTGACCCAACTAACTTGACAATTTTGAAGACCACGCCAGACAAATCTAATTATACTGTCCTAGGTTTCTTAAGGGTAGGACAAAATAGCATTTGTGTGTGTGTGTGGGGGGGCGGGCGGACTTATTTCATCCAAAGCTTAGAAAAAAATGAACTAATGTTCTCAAAATTATCCAGCCAGGCATTGGGAGCTATAGACCACAAATAACATCGCTCATTTCTAATTTCACCAACAATTTGTGTTTTGTCAATTTTTCACAAAAAAATAATGCTACAATTTTTTTGCGAGGGGGAGGGGTGTAACTACATTACAGAATTAATTCAGTTTAAAATTACTTCAACTGCCATGGCTCCATGGTATGAAAGAATTATATTTGTAGTTTCACAATATATTTAGCCTTCTCTGTCAAGGAATGCTGATGCCTTATAAAAGTAAGATTGCATAACATTGAGTCATGGCAGTTAACATGATATCAGACTGCTTTCATTCCACAGCGTAGACTCATCCATAGCAACGGTTTATAAT
This sequence comes from Anolis apletophallus, assembly GCA_030556195.1. Classification (NCBI taxonomy): domain Eukaryota; kingdom Metazoa; phylum Chordata; class Lepidosauria; order Squamata; family Anolidae; genus Anolis; species Anolis apletophallus. Next base: position 138,355,037 of record JARBWK010000008.1, on the reverse strand, counting down.
TGAAATACCTGATTTTTAAATTTTTTGCTGTAACTACACCAGCATTCAGTATATTTGCCACAGCAACAGTTTCTGGATTCTGCTCACTTTTGTCCTCCACAACACTTACTAAAGCTTACCTAATAATTCATGATTCTTGAGTCTTGAACTAGCTCAGCCTCTAGTTTGTTACATACAGCCCTTACTTTAAACATAAAGGATTAAAAAAAATAGTGGATTCACATATTATTAATATATTTTTGTTTCTTCCTCAGATCAAATAGGTCTTTCACTGTATACTAAACATTTCTGCCAAGAGAAATATTTTCTTAATCCAGAGAATATGGAATACCTTTTTCTTGCCATTTGTGTCTTGTGCATTTCCTTGCCAGTTCAATTTGGGGGTTTATTTCTTCCCAGCTGAATGTGTGTCGCATTATATACTGCTGGCAGATGTTAATTGTTAGAAAATGAACCTGTATGTTTACCTAAATGGTGGAAAGGGGAAAAACTGATACCACACAACAAACATAGCACTATTACATCAAACACATTCATATACTGTCAGATTTATCTTGTGGCATATGATGGCCCTGCATTTTGTATCAGACTCTAAGGTCAGGCCGGTTTATTCTGGCTTCAAATAATAAGCTCCTGAAGAAAACATGGAATTTCTTTCTTGAGAATAGAAACTCTTGTTGAATAACCTTGTTAGAAGTCAGAAAACTTTGGTATTGCAACTGAAATGCCTTGAAAAATCAGTAAAGTTGATGAAATGCATGCTCATACTAATAGAATTGCAACTTTAGATTTGATTTTCAAAACTAATGGTGAGATGACATTTAGAAAAAACTATTATTTATTTATTTCCCACCTCTGCTTGTGGCTTGAGGGTTTCATAAAACAACTCAAAACACATCATCATAAAACATTATATAAAATGCACAAATTAACACTTATTCTATCTATCTATCTATCTATCTATCTATCTATCTATATCTCAGAATAAAGATTGAAATTCAGTAAATACAAGACCTGAGTATAAAATCCATAGATAAATGTGACTTTATTCATTTTCATGGTCTTCTCATTTTTGTTGAAATTGTTTATGTGCTTGTGGATTTCAATGGCTTCTCTTTGTAGTCTGACATGATGTTTGTCAGAGTGGTCCAGCATTTCTGTGTTTATCTATCAGTGTGCTTAGGTTTTCTGTAGGCTGTGAGGCCCGGTTGATTTGGTTTGCAGATGACCAGGGCATCTAGAAATGGTAGTTTTCATTCTCTTTCTTTTTCCATTGTAAATTGCATATTTGGATGGATTTTGTTGATGTGGTCCAGAAACTTGTTCAGTTCCGCTTCTCCGTGGGAAAAGAAAACCAATGTGCACACTACCATCTTTAGGTCCTTGAATTCTAGGAAGGGGCACAGCTAGCATATTATCTGAATCTGGGAGTAAGCACTTCTGACCATCACATCTACTGGGCTGACATTTAGAGAGATTGATCCAGGAGCACTCCAAAAGTGTGAACAGAGTCTTTCAGGGGGAGTGTAATCCTATCCAAACTGGCTGATATACTCAAAGTCATGGTTAGGACCAATAATATCAAGTAACTCTGTTTTATCAGGATTAAGTTTCAATATATTCTTCCTCATCCAGCATATTACCTCCTCCAGGAATTAATTCAGAGGAGACATGCTCTCCTTTGCTAGGGCTATTTTTGAAGAGAAGAATAAATATTTTTGGATGTCATCAGCATGCTGATAGCACCCTGCCCCATTTCATGGAAATGTTAAAAAGAATTGGGGATAGAATGGCCCCTGGCAGGATGAGATATAATAGCCCCCCCTTTTTAGAAGCTGCTATCCCCAAGGACCACTATCTGGAATCTGCCTGAGAGGTGTGACCAGAACCATTGCATAATAATAATAATAATAATAATAATAATAATAATAATAGTTTTGTTTCTCATCAGCTTCCGTTCATGACTTGAGAGAGGTGACAACATAGCTAAAAACACACAATTATAATAAACATTTTATAAAATAAACATATTAAAATGTATCTCCAAAAAACTCTTGATTAAAACTGACTGGATAGGCCTGTTGGAAGAGATAGGTCTCCAGGTGTGTTTTAAATTCCAACAGCTCATTTAACTGTTGGATCTCTTCCAGCAGATCGTTCCACAGTTTAGGGGCAACCAGTGAAGAGGTGACAATCACTAGTTGGGTTCTGGCAGGCTGAGTAGCCACCCCCCAGAGGAGCTAAGCGTTTGGAATGGATCCATCCTCTCTCTCTCTCTCTCTCTCTCTCTCTCTCTCTCTCTCTCTCTCCAGAAAGATATCATCATCAATGGTATTGAAAGGCACTGAGAGATTTAGAAGCACCAACAGGAACACACTTCCACTTTCAGTATTAAGATGGAGATCATTCAGTAAGGCAACCATAGTAGTCTCAACTCTGTATACTGCTCTGAAGTTGGCTTGAAATGTGTCAAGATAGTTTGTGTCATCCAAGACTACCTGGAGTTGGAGGGCAAGTGCAAGTGCTTTCTCAAGCACCTTGCCCCCCAAAAAGAAAGATTTGAAACTGGTCTATAATTATTGATGTTCAGGGGATCCAGGGATGGCTTGGTAATTGTCTTCCTCACCATCAACTTACATTATATCTATTGTATTAGTCATACAAAGAGCCACATAAGGGAAATAAACCCTGCAGACCTGTTGCAGCAGAGACCTGGAGGATCCCTCAGTAAACCACCACAAAGCAGCCGTGATTAAATGCTTTATTTAGAATAGGTGGAGAAGAAAAGAAAAGAGATAAAATATAGTCCCCTGATGCTTCCAGCATCCAAGTATTGCAGCGCAATAGTTCTTAAAGAGTTCAAAGATCCAATAAATGAAGAAATAGTCTTGAAACTCCAATGGGCTATAATCCGGGATAAATCCTTGGCAAACGAGGGCTTGGCTGGATACTTGAGTACCGTGATGTGGAGGCGCTGCAGCCTGGTCCTGAACTTGAGTTCCATGGAGCTTGGCAAAGGAAGCTTAACGTTGGCGCAAGATGCCGAGCACCAACGGGGACCAACTTAAATAGGCCCCCCAATGTTTTGGTCTCGGAGGCACTGACTTCGGCGTAGTACTTTCTCAGGAACAGTTTGTGGGCTTGACTTTCCCAAGCCTGCCGAAGAAGGCAAATATGGCAGGTCATTAATGGCTGCACCTGGAGAAATGAGGGAAAGTGAGGCTTTGATTTCCCAGCGTTTCTTATCAGTTTGGGAAGAAAGAAGGCTGCGCCTGGCCTTGACTGCTGGCTGACTTGGAGGCCTCTGCACAGACTTCTTCTCAGACTTGGTTGGTCACTGAGATTTAACATGGCTTCTGTCTGGTTTGGCTATAGAGTCAGGCTGGGGCATGACAAGACCTTCCTCCTGAAAGACATTGGGTAGGCCTGATCAGATAGTGGAGTGAACAGCTGCTGGCCCAGTCTCATCAACTGGTCATTCTAGCAACTGTTTGTCCTTACTCTCTGAGCTGACTTATGACAGTCATAGCTGTTGCAATATAGGAGGGGTGTTATTTAGGATACATGTCCAGTGGAACTAAATTGTATTCCATGTGGCTGAGCTGTATGGGCTTACTGTCTCCTCTGAGTCAGCTGACATAGCTCTTACCAAGTAGGCTTGGTCCAATTTTTGAGATGTTTTGTCAAGCCACTTTTGCAATCAGTGTAGAATTATTTGAAATCATGGAGGAAAAGATGATGTACTTACCTGCATTGGCATTTTCTTTGTGTATCAAAGAACTACATATTGTCTATTCCTGGTGGACACAGTCTGTAAAGTGGAAGAACAAGTTGGAGAGAAATAATTCTCAGTTCAACTTGCATATTGTTTCTTAAGTCTCAAAATGCTCTTAATTATTATATACAACCAAATTTTAAATGATGTTTAGGTTGATCAGAAACACATGTGAATTAGTCATGAAGTAGCTGGAGAGAGTTTTGCCTATACCTGCTCTGAAATTCATCCTGGAAAATATTTTCTCAGTGAAAATACCTCAGGGTTTTGTGGGTTTTTTTGCATTTCCAGCATATCATGCAGAGGAGATTATATAATTGGATAGACAATTTCCTTACCTGTCATGTCTGTCAAATGATTCCACTTCTGTTGCTTGATTTGGATGGGAATTGGAAATGAATAATGTATGTTCTGTCATTTATAGACTGCCCTGACCTACCTACTCATGTCCTCACTTCAGTCTTTGAACATTGATCCTTCCACTTTCTCTCCACCGTATTTCTCCTTTATGTCACAAATGTACAGAGTTTAACAGGGAAAGATAATTGCAGAGTACATTTTGCAATGGCTCTTTCTTTCACCTTTCATTGGTTCCTGAGGATAAAGCTATTGAGAGCTGTTAATGCCGTATTAAAATCGAAATCCTTCATTAACCCAGTACCATTATTTTCAAAGGGTGAGTTGGGTCATCTAGGGTGAGCTCAAAATCACCCTGCAAGCTGGTTTTCTCCCTGCAGGGGAAAAAGAAAGAGTCTCTATACCTGTTCTTCCATAGGGACTGAAAAACCAAATGGTTAAGTATCGTCCCCCTCCCTTTCCATTCTTGGCTCAGCCTGATGCCACCTGTGATACTCTACATTAAATAAGAAAGCCCTTGGGAGAACACAGCCTCAAAACCATACATCACATGCAGTTTGATGCTCACCGCTTAAGTTCAAAGCCAAAATTATACATATGGTTACCACTGTGAAATGAGTCTGAATGCATCCAGAAATATAAAGGGAGCATAGCTGAGTTACAACCGAGCCTTAATTCATCAAACAGGTTTCAGGTTGAAATCACTGTTAGTGTGGTAAAGCATACAGTGAATGTGTTTGATTTGTGTAAATCTGAGCTGAACCCTCATGCCACATATTTATTCATGAATAAAGTTTACATAATGTTTATGTATGTGTCTATAGTCTAGTTATATCCAGGCATTGAATGTTTGCCGTTTATATGTTGTGCTCCTGCCAGAATCCCCTTTGGGGTGAGAAGGGAGGAATATAAATTCTTTAAATAATTAATAATCAAATAAATAAAGCATTGCTCCTTCCCTAGAGTTATTTTCTGAACCAGTTATGAACCACATGAATACCAAAGGTGGTCTAATGAGTCTGTTAATGTTGGCTACTGTCCTATAGCATCATTGCTGTAATCAGCAACAGCTTGCTTATATTTTGCTTGTCCTCCAGAAGGTTCAAGATTGTGGTTTTATCCTCACAATAGGCTGATATAGGTCAGGTGAAAAGATTCTAGTCTAACAATTCCATCACTGTGGTGACAATGGTTCTGTCAATTTAGCCCAGCATTGTGCATATATGCAACTTCATTTCGTGATTTATGGTGACTCTATGAATTTCAAAGGGTTTTCTGAGGGCCCTTCTACACTCTCCCAAATTTGAGTGAAATCATCATTTTAAATGTCAATTTCACTTGCATTCGATAGTCCCTGCCCCCCTTCACCCTAAAACATATTTTTAAAACCTCATAAACAAGGCATGAAGCCCTGGCACTTCAAAAGGAAGCCATGAGTTTTTTGGGGTGGGGTAACCCCCTCACACACATAGCTTTAAAAGCTCTGTAGCATATACCAGGATACCTGGAATTCCAGAGAAGCTTTATGCCTTGATACTGATGCTTTTATGGTGTGTTTTTGGGGCCAAACTGGGTTGGAGGGAGCAGGGAGGGGACACTGTCATCCCTCCACCCTGGCAGTGATATGGAGACATCCCCCTTGGATCATGCAAGGCAATCCCAAGAGACAGTTTCTACTTACCCTGTATCTTTTTAGCCATTTATAAAACTGGATTTCCTGGGTTAAAACACATTGGCCTGAGGTGTTGTCTATACTGCTCTGTCAACATATGATAGAGCAGTATAGATGGTGCTTTAAGCAAGAAAACTGGTTTAGCCAGTTCCTTCCTCAAAAATATAGCTGACACCATTTCATATTCATTGACAGTCCCTTATCAAGACGATATTTAATTCCTATCATCTGTATTTTCTTAAACCAGAAAAAAGATATTGAATCTAAGGGCTCTTCCACACAGCCATATAACCCAGAATATCAAGGCTGATAATCACAGTATTTATTTATAATTTATTTATTATTTAAAGCATTTATATTCTGCCCTTCTCATCCTGAATGGGACTCAAGGCGGAGCACAACATATAAACGGCAAACATTCAATGCCAGGACATAAATAGATGATACACATACATAATCACTAAAATCACTAAAATCAATATCTGCTTTGAACTGAGTTATCTGAGTCCACACTGCCATATAATCCACTTCAATGTGGATTTTATACAGCTGTGTGGAAGGGTCCAAGGCTGCCTGAGCCCAAATGAAACAAAGCCACTTGTAGCCTGCCCTATGTTATTTTATCTATTTCCATTTCAAGTTGTTAAAAAAAGATTTTGTCAAGGCAGGTCATTAATGTAAAAAGCAAATGAGTTAGTTAAACAATTTATACGGTATATACTCTCAGATATTATCAATTTAGCCACTAACATTTCTGGGAACCAGTGATGATTTCTGTATTTCAGAGAATCCCATTCAACGAATGCTTTTCACTAGCACCCCACGTCGCATTACAACCCACATGCTTTTGCTTTTGGGTAAAGTGCCCAAAAGAACTGTGCAAGGCCAACCTTATTAGTGAAGTTGTTTGTTTTCTTGCAGTGATCAAATAAATATATCTCTGTAAATATTATTGAAACTTGAGGTTCTATTTTACTGGCATTTTGAACTTCACACAGTTTGAAACAATAAGCATATAAGGTTATTATTTTATATCTGAAATTCCTCATTTTAATTGCTGAGTCTCGTGTATAATATTTGAAATTTTGAAAGGCCAAGCTCTAAAAGATTAGTCCTAATGAGAACAGACCCATTGAATATATTGTTGAATGGTAAGGCAACAAATAGATAAATCTTAATGATTCATTATATCTAATCTAGTTGGGACTAGCAATAAGATCCTATTATTTTCTTGGAAGGACTTGGGCCCTTCCACACAGCCATATATCCCAGAATATCGAGGCAGAAAATCCCACAATATCTGCTTTGAACTGGGTTATCTGAGTCCATACTCAGATAATCTGGGATTTTCTCCCTTGATATTCTGGGACATAGGGCGGTGTGGAAGAGTGTGACTTGTCCAAGTGGGTTTTCATGGCTGACTGGGGAAATTAACTCTGGTCTTCAGTATCCTAATCCAATACTGCATTGTTCTCCCTTTATTCAAATATTGCAAAGTATTGTAGAATGATTCCACAAAAGAAAAAAGTGGAGTTTTCCTCTTTAAAAAAACATATTTTCTGTGCAAAATCTGTCAACATAACAGTTTAAGATGTCAAATATCTGTCCTAATTTACATAGAATGCTCATTAGCCTTTCTTTCTTAAGCCCCCCCCCCCATTTTACTATTTTCCAATGTGGGAATTAAAAAAATAGGAAGAACTTTTCTATCTCTATTGCCCAGAATGCTATATAACAATGCTGTATCGGGGCACTGTTGGGCTTTAAAATGGTAATTTCCATCCGATTCTGGTCATGGAAATGTTGCTATTCATCTTTTTAGCCAATGCCACATAAACCAAAGAGATGGTGGGTTTTTTCCATGTCAGGAGCAACTTGAGAAACTGCAAGTCACTTCTGATGAGAGATAATTGGCCGTCTGCAAGAATGTTGCGCAGGGGTTGTCCAAATGTTTTTGATTTTTTTTACCAACCTTGTGGGAGGCTTCTCTCATGTCCCTACATAGAGTGTTGGACTTTATTTATTTATTTATTCAACTTATGTACCGCCACTCCCAAAGGCATGGGCCGGTTCCCAGAGGTACAGCATACACCATTTAAAACAACAAATTAAAACAACATTAATTTAACCCTGCTGTTCTGTCCGGACAAACTGTACACTTGTTATGTTCGGGTCATTTTGACCCGGATGTTATTTTGAGCCACTGAAAAGTTCTTTTTGAATACCTGTTGCATTATTATACTGTGTGTGTTCATAGTTGTTCATTATCAAAGAAAAATTGAATAAAAACTTTTCTTTTTTTAAATTTTGTGTTGATTAATGTAAAAAGCCTAATTTGCATGTTACACCAAAGTAACAACTTGTGCGTGAATAATCAGCTATATCTTTTACAACAACATCAACAACAACTTCAGGTAACTATTAGTACAACTAACTTAAAACTAAAATAAATTTTAACGGTATAAAAGCATTTTGAAAAATAATCAGAAAAATAATCAGAAAAAATAATAAAAATCAGTTTTTCCCCAAAAGGTTTCTGCTAATCTATTTATTCAAAGGCAAAGAAAGAAAAAGCACTTTTTCCACACCCCTTTCCCATCTAAATCTTTCCCCCTTCTCCAGTTTCCCCCTTCCCACTGTCTTTCTTCTCCAGAAACCTCCTTTCCACCTCATAGCTGCCTCATTTCCCACCCTCAGCCTATACTCAAGTCAGTAAGTTTTCCCAATTTTTGTCCTAAAATTAGGTGCCTTATATTATATAGGTGTCAGCTTATACTAAAGTATATACTCAAGTTTATATGATATGTGCTTTCTCCCCTGTGTGCGTCCTTTGATGGATACGCAGATTGTCACTCTGACTGAAGCTCTTTCCACATTCAATGCATGTATGTGGCTTCTCCCTGTGTGGGTCCTTTGATGGATACGCAGATTGTCACTCTGACTGAAGCTCTTTCCACATTCCGTGCATGTATGTGGCTTCTCCCTGTTACTGTTTTGCATAACAAAGGTACTATTTTGAGGGCAGGGAGGAGTCACACACACCTGGTAATGCAGCCAGGCAGGCTATGAAAACAGTAGAAACACACTGAGGAAAAAGTCACTCTGAATAACCAGAAACTACTCACAAGGGTAGCAAAATATCAATAAACTGTAATATGTAGCAAAAGTAAAGGAAGGACATCCCAATACAAAGCATGGGACAATATATCTAACATCAGTAGTAATACATATCATAAGGAATAACAATCTACATGTATACAGTCATAGGTCAGATGTAATGCCTTCCAGGTGGGAGGTAACAGTACAAAATAGATGATCACAAATGGCTATTACATATCAGTCATATGGCAAAACACATGGCAATCATATATCAATCACATATCAGATATAATAACAGGCATATGAAAACACACAACAGTAAACATTCACATTACCTAGTCTGTTCACAATGAATTCAAAAATTGGTACTGAAAGAAAATGCATATGGTTTGTTCTGAAATCATTTGCATAAATGTATCCATCCATTTATGTCCACCTAAAGCAAGTAGATAACTTGATAAACAATAGTAGATGCAATAAGTAGTCTCAAAATAAACTAAAAATCCTTTGTTTTACTCAAAATATGGTATTAGATTAGTATAAAGGCTACCGGGTCAATTTGACCCGAACATAACAAGTGTGTAAAAAACTGTACCGCAAAAAGTAAAGCACCGAAACAAAAAAAATTAGTACCCTTAGTATGAACCCCGTAAATTAGGAAAATAGAAGGAACCACAAGTTTCAAAATCAAAAAATGAATGAATAAAAAAATATCAAATTTCCAAAACGGGTCAAATTGACCCGAGCAGAACAGCAGGGTTAAATGTGCAAGCCCTGCGAAAGGCCACCAGATCCCGTAGTGCTCGGACCTCAGGGGGAAGAGCATTCCAAAGCAATGGAGCAATGATTGTGAAAGCCCTATGTCTGGTCGGCATCAAATGAAAGATCCTGCAACAGGGAATTTCCAATAGATATTGATCTTCTGAACGCAGTGATCTCTGGGGTTTATACGGGATAAGCTGATCCCTCAGATACACAAGCCCCAGACCATATAAGTCCTTAAAAGTGAGAACTAACACTTTAAAGTTGATCTGGAATTCAATCGGTAGCCAGTGCAGTTGCCGCAAGACTGAAGTTATATGGCAACTCGCTGGCTCCTGGCGAGTAGCCGAGCTGCCGCATTCTGCACTAACTTAAGTTTTCAGGTCACCATCAAAGGTAGGCCAATGTAGAGGGCGTTACAGTAATCAAGTCTTGAGATGACTGTAGTCTGGATCACCATAACTAGGTCATTCTGAGACAGAAAGGGAGCCAGTAGTCTAGCCTGATGCAGGTGGAAAAATGCAGCTCTGCTCACAGTGGAGAATTGGGCCTCCATTGTGACCAGCGGGTCCAAAAGGGCTCCTAGGCTCCTTACCAAAGATGACGGACGTAATGCCTTGCCATCCAGGGTAGGCAACTGGATATCCTCACTGCTCAGGCGACCCAGCCATAGGATCTTCGTCTTTGCTGGATTCACCCTCAAGTTGACAAAGGGAGCTCAACCCGCTCTCCTCAAATTCGAACTGCTGATTGAGCAGGCGGTAGCGGGGCTGCTCGAGCAATTCTTGGACAACACAGCCAGCTTAGACCCCTTCCAGTCCGGTTTCTGTTCTGAGCATGGGACCGAGACTGTTCTGGTTGCTATCACAGACCAGCTCCGTTGCCAGCTTGACTGAGGTGGATCGGCACTGCTACTGCTTCTTGATCTCACTGCAGCATTTGATACTGTCGATTATGATCTGTTGATACGCTGTCTCGCCGCGTCCAGAATCCGTGGGCTGGCCCTTATTTGGTTCAGCTCATTTCTCCAGAACCGGGGACAGCGAGTGGAGTGAATGAGACAAGTCTCTGAGAGGTGCCCCCTCTATTGTGGGTTACCTCAAGGGGCTATCCTTTCCCCTTTTTTATTTAACATCTATGTTCAACCGCTCACTCAGCTGGTACAGAGTTTCGGACTGGAGTGTTATCAGTATGCTGATGACACCCATCTCCTTCTGCGTTTGGAGACAGGGGCAGTTTTGGTACCCGATAATTTCACTCTATGCCTTAAAACCATGACTGGATGGCTGCATGCTAGCAGGCTAAGGGTGAATCTGGCGAAGACAGAGTTCCTGTGGTCTGGCCGCCCTGTAGGAGTGGAGCCACCATTGCCTACCCTTGAAAGTGAGCCTCTTGTTCCATTTGCCACCGTGAAAAGCCTAGGTGTCATTTTGGACTCCTTGTTGACAATGGAGGCCCAGAACTCCTCCGTCAGCAAACAGGCATTTTTTTCATTTTGACAGGCTAGGTGGCTGGTGCCCTATCTTTCTGGGGAGGCCTTAGCCACAGTGATCCATGCCATGGTCACCTCAAGACTGGATTACTGTAACGCTCTATATGTTGGCCTTCCTTTGTCAGTGACCCGGAATCTTAGTATAGTTCAAAATGCAGTTGCCAGGCTCCTTACAGGAACCCCTGTGGGATGTCATATAACACCTATCCTGTGTCAGCTGCATTGGTTACCGATCAAATTCTGGATCTCCTACGTGGTGCTGGTATTGACTTTTAAGGCCTTGTATGGCCAGGGGCCGACGTAACTTAGGGACCGCCTCTCCCCCTATCAACCCCAGTGGTCACCTCGATCTTCCCAAGAGAATCTCCTCCATATACCGGGCCCTAGAGAAATCCATCTGGAGGCCACTAAGTGGAGGTCTTTCTCAGCCTCCACCCCAAAACTGTGGAACACTCTGTCACCCAATATCCCAGCCATGCACAAACTGAGATGCTTCACTGTCGCACCGAAGACTTGGCTCTTTGGCAGACTGTTTGATTAGTTGTTTTAATTGTAATTCTTTTAAATTGTTTTATTGGTTTTATGTTGTAAGTCACCCAGAGCACTGCTGGTGGAGGACGACTAAGCAAGTAATAAAAAATAAATTAACCTATTGCACCATCGGGGGCTCTAGGTGAGAAAATGCAAGAAAGGGCTCAATAGCGGTTAATTCAACAGGACCCTGTCAACACTGAAGTAGGATTTGTCGCTAATATTTTTGATTTAATTATTTTTGGAGAGGAAAGTGGGCAAACTCCTGAGACATGTCTCAGACCACGAGGAACCATTCCTCAAGGAGTTCCCATACATCTGGAAATGTCAAAATTCATATAAAATAAAGAAAGCACATTATTACAAGTTACCATATTTTCTTGAACTCTAGTAGTGAGCTATTCTGTGAATGGTGTCCCCTCCCTCTTTCTTTCTTTATCTCACGTACATATGCAAGCAATCCACAAATAATATCATAGATTCATTGTGCTCTTGTCTCCTTTTGTCATTACATAAATGGCTGCACAGAAGCAGCCATTTATGCACTGCCACACTCCTCTGAAATTGAATTGTAGAATTCACATTGTTTTCCCCCTTCTCTTTTTCCTAAACTTCCAAATATGCCACAATTGTGCATACACACTACCAATGGAAATAATATTTCAAGAGAAAAGAGAATGAAAGGGGCTATGCAAGTGGCCACAAACTGCCAGAACACCAATAGAAGAATCCAATCTCCTTTTTCTTTCCTCATTCCTTGAGTAGACTCAAGAACTACTCTTCTTCAGTACAGGCTCACTTATATTCTGTTCCATTAATGGTTAATGGCCACTAGGAGAGATGAGGAGCAGCTAAGTGAATGAGATCATCATACGTTTGAAATGCCTTCTCTCCATCCCTATTGTCACTGACTGTGTAGGGAGAGAAGAAGGGGTAATATCTGCTGGACAGTTTCCTCCCCCACTTTTATTCCTCTTCATTTGTGTATGCAACTTATTTAGATTGTAAGCCTGAGGACAAGAAACAGTCAAATTTGTAAGCCACTCTGAAAGGCTATAACAGAAGAATAGGGCACCAAAATAGAGTCCCCATGGGGAGAGAGAGTGGGTTAAAAATAAATTATTATTATTATTATTATTGATAGATACATAGATAATCGTTAGATGATAGACATATATTTCCGAAACATAACAGACAGTGATCACATCTGCATTGACAACTATCAGAACACAGAAAACAATCACAACCCTTCTCTGACAGATGCCTCTGTCTCTGTATAACATCAGTTGGGACAGATCCAAGTGAAGATCATGGAAGGCTACAGGTTTCACATTCCTCATCACTTGGCTTCCTCCACCCTCCTGAAGTCACCCAGGGCCATTGGGAACCAAGACAAAATACTGGAAGACTGCAGCTTCCACGATCCTTGCTTGACTTCTCTTCTCCCCTTCCCATGCTTCACCCCTATAGCGCACATTTATGCAAACCCACACACATTTGCACACACAGAGCCTGAAATTGTATCTTAAATTTACTTTGCTCATCTTTTTATTTTTAAAAAAATTGTGCATATTTGGAGGGAGCCAAAATACTAAACAATAAATAAATAAAATATCCACACATTCATTTTCCTCCCCTGAAGTGTGCATGCATGGATATACATGCACATACTTGGGTAAAAAATATCAAACAATTATTTGTGTATAATTCCATTATAAATGAAAGCTTTGCTCTCTTTTGCCTAAGGAGTAACTGGCTCCTCATTCGGGCTTGAGGAATTAAATGATGTGCTTGAAACGCAGCACCTTTCCTGCAAGATGCTTTGGGAGCCAGTAAACCAATTTCCCCTGCCCCTGATTGGTCTCTTGAGGAGCACAGCATGGCTGCAGCCATTTATAGATGCCAAAACTGTCATGACAAAAGCAATTAATATGGTAACGAGAGAGTTTAGAATCCAAAACATTATGTCCCCAGGGGCTTGTCTCATAAGCTGTGGAAAACATTAGGAACACTTGCAATCTGCATTTTGTCTTCCAAATACCGATTTCTTTAAACCCATATAATTATTTTTCTTTTCGTTTTTGAGAAGCCAGCACACAGGGAAAAAAATAAAATTGACAGTGTGTTTGATTTCAGGGAGAAGAGCTGCAGATTCTCTGGGATACAGGAAATGATCATCTTTGTATCTGAATATTTGAAAATCTGTTGGAAAGAATAGCTTTTGATTGCTTTTTTCTTCCACACTTTGAAGAAAAAGATAAGATCCCAGTATTGGGCAAAGTATCACCATAATTTTATTTAAATCTTAACAAATAAGATCAACAAACTAGTGACTGTCCCTTTACATTATTTTAATTAATTAACTAACTAATTAATTAAGTCCACATCTCACTTTGCCTATAATTAGCTCAAGAGGGCACACATGGTTCTCTTCTTTACTTAATTGCTGAACAACCCCGTGAGAAAACTAGGACAGAGAAAATAATAGTTTCATGGTCACTGGGTCTTTTCATGGCTCTTTGAGAACCTGAACTTGGGCTTCTGTCCAGTGCTAACCACAACATCACACTTGTTTTCCACATGTAAATTAAAAGTACTAGTTAAAGATCCTCAACCCAACCTGTAGCTGGGAAACTAGTTGCAATTTGAATAGTGAAGAAAGTTCTCACTAATCAATTTTTCAATCCGTGGATCTCCATAGGCAACAAGGCTTTGCACAGTAACATTTATGCATTGAACACTGGTCTAGGAGGCAGAGCAGATTCATGCAATCTACCAAAAAGAGACAAACAACACTAGGAATAAATTAAATCTAAAGCTTTGGACTTGTATTCATTGGCAAAAGGAAAAAGGAGACTCTTCTTGAATGGAAGGCTGTCCATTCAAGATGAGTACCTCAGTTTTGTTTTGGAAACTCCAGTATATCAAGCAGTTTCATGGCAGTTCGTTAGTCTGCTTGTTAGAGTCACCCTGTTTCACATAGATTTGATATCCAGAGTGGACACAAGTGCTATTGCCCTTTTCAGGCACAGCTAGCCAATCTCCCTGGTTGCATGGTTGCCTCTGCTTGTGTCAGAAGGGGATGCCCATGCAGCCAGGCAGATGGAGGGGAGATTTTCCCCTTCATCATGCTAGTCTTACAGACACTCCATTCTTATATTAGCAGATATACCCACAATGGCTAGGAGCTCACATGGAGCTCTGTGTCAAACTAGAAATGGTGTTGATGATGATACAGAGGAGCAGGGCCGTAGCCAGGATTTTGTTTCGGAGGGGGCTGAGTTTGGTTCGGGGGGGGGGGGCTGAGACTGGGTGGAAGAGGGTCTACCCTAGCAAATCTTTTTGTATTGTTATCCCAATAACCCAATTAATGTGGGATATAATGAGCATGGTGATCAGATCATGATATGAATAAACATAACAGTTTAAATAATGTACCAGTAAGGCCATTTCGCTGACCACCCTGAGAATTTCGGGGGCTGAAGCCCCCTTACCCCCCCCCCTGGCTACATGCCTGCAGAGGAGGTGAGATGCACTCTCTGGCCATGTGGATGTTTTCACTGATCATTTGAATCTTAGTAAGACTTCCCACCTGCTCACACAGGGAAACAGAATTTGGCTCTCAGGATTGCATAGATAATGACACCAGAGGAGGAAATGTGCCTGAAGAAGATCTAAAAACTGTGACACAGAATTCCAGTATTCCAGACCATCAGTGTTATGGGAGTCCTCAGTTAACAATACTCATGAAGTCACGTCAAATTTCGAGCTAGAAGATGCTGGCAGCATGACACATTACAGTCACAGAAGCCTGTTACCTAGCATCTAGGCATTCAGAATTTAAGAAATGATACTAAACAGTTTTGATGCCACCTCTGTCTTCCTGAATGCTAGACCCTTGTCCCTCAGTGTACCTTACTGGGTTAGAGTGCTCCATTCCCTGGTCAGAAAACACAGAAGAACACACACAGAGAAAGTTCACATTTGTTTATTGCCTTTCAGGGAATTTGTACAGTTTATTTCTCAGAGTGACTACACTTGTTTTTCAGATGCTTACTGTAGACCAGTGCTGTCCAACTTCTTCCGGCCCAAGGGCCGGAAGAAGTGTCACTGATCACCTGGGGGGCCGCAGGTGATCAGTGAGCGGGGGGCGTGGCCACTCCCGGGGGCGTGGCTGCTCCCGGGGGCATGGCCGGCCTCCTGCGCGGCCCGCCCATTTTCAGGAGGGTTTCCCTGGGTGACGTTAGGCTGGGTGACGCCTGACGTCACCCAGCCTAATGTCACCCAGGGAAACCCTCCCGCAAGCCTGGATGGCTGGTGGGGGAAGCGAGAAGCGCCGCTCGCTTCCCCCGCCAGCCTTCCAGGCTTCGGGGAGGGTTTTCGCCCGGCTCCTGTGTCTCTCTGAGCAGAGGGACATGGGAGCTGGGCGAAAACTCCCCCCGCCAGCCTGGATGGCTGGTGGGAGAAGCGAGAAGCGCCGCTCGCTTTCCCGCCAGCTTTCCAGGCTTTGGGAGGGTTTTCGCCCGGCTCCTGTGTCTCTCTCAGCAGAGGGACATGGGAGCTGGGAAAATCCCCCCCGCCAGCCTGGATGGCTGGAGGGAGAAGCGAGAAGCGCCGGTCGCTTCCCCGCCAGCCTTCCAGGCTTCGGGAGGGTTTTCGCCCCGCTCCTGTGTCTCTCTGAGCAGAGGGACACGGGAGCTGGGCGAAAACCCCCGCCAGCCATCCAGGCTGGTGGGGAAGCAAGAAGCGCCACTCGCTTCCCCCGCCAGCCTTCCAGGCTTCGGGAGGGTTTTCGCCCGGCTCCTGTGTCTCTCTGAGCAGAGGGACATGGGAGCTGGGCGAAAATCCCCGCCAGCCTGGATGGCTGGTGGGAGAAGCGAGAGCACCGCTCGCTTTCCCGCCAGCCTTCCAGGTTTGGGGAAGGGTTTTCCCCGGCACTTGTGTCTCAAGTGCTGGGTGAAAACCCTTCCCCAAACTGGAAGGCTCGCGGGGGAGCGAGCGCCAAAGCTCCCCGCCAGCCATCCAGGCTGGCAGGGGAGTTTTCGCCGCTGCCGTGATGCCTTGGAAGGGAGGGAGGCGCCGCGGGGACCCCTCCCTCCCAAGGCATCGGCTCCGGAGAGAGAGGGGAAGAAGAGGGCGGTGCAGGGAGGAGGAGCTAGCTCTTTCCTCCTCCCTGCACGCCCTGTCCCTCTCGCCGGCGCCGATGCAAACCGGTTTGCATCGGCGCCGGCGAGAGAGGGAAAAGAGGGCGGTGCAGGGAGGAGGAGCTGGCTCACTTTCTCCTCCCTGCCGCGCCCGCCCTCCTGGCCGCCATTTAAAAAAAATTTTTAAAAAAATAATTCAAAATGGCGACCGGGGGCATAGCGGGGGCCGGAGCCAACAGGCTGGGGGGCCGTGTACGGCCCCAGGGCCGCCAGTTGGACAGCCCTGCTGTAGACCAAGAAACTTTGTATCTGAACTGGAGGCTTAACATTAGTGAGCTATGGTAGAACATGTGTGTTTACCAGTTATAAATCTTGTGCTGTGCATACAGCTCACAAATGGCATGAAGCCTCTCATTGGCCTGTCCTATTATAAATACCAGGAAAATCCAATTTCCCAGTCTTTGTCTGTGTTTTCCTAACTACATTTCATCTTCATGATTTCAGCTTTCCCATTTCTAAGCAGTAATCGGTGGAGGTTTTAGGCCTAAATAACTTTAAAATCCCATCTGATCTTGGAAGCTAAGCAGGTCAAACATGGTTAGATTTCAAAGCAAGAAGTTGACAAAAACACTTCTGAGTATTCCTTGCCTAAGAAAACCCTATGCAATTCAAGGGGCCACCATAAGCTAAGAAGTGACTTGAAGGTACATTCCTATATACAGGTAGATCCGCAGGTCTGACATTTTCATGCATCTAGGTTATTTGGTTTATGAAATACTCAGGATTATGTGGTATCTATGTATGTTTACTTAAAGTATGTTCCACAATAGTGAACACAGAACTGTCACATAAAATCTCAACTAGCTTTCCCCATGTGAGTCTAATGAGATTGCTAAACATTCTGTTTTATATGCCTGCAACTTATAAATTAGCCCAGAGTGGGAAACATTTTGAACATATTAAGCTTGGAGGCATGCAGGTAGGACCCATGTTACTGGGTGCAAATAAAGCTGGCAATAGATGTGGGTGGGGCTAGAGCTAGAAGCATTCTAATATTAGACTACATAGAAAGGCACACTTAATTGAGCCACAGACATTCATATTAATATTTTTAATACAAGTTTAGTTCGTCAGGTTTGCTGGGATAGCATTTATATCAGGAAGTTTGTGTGAGGAGTTGATTCTTTCCACTGGGAAACCCAGGCACTCAAACATTTTAACTGGAGGTCAGCTATGAATTTTGAAGAGGCATGAATGAGATGCCAAGAAGAAGGGATGTCAAGCTAATTCTTTTTATGACTACCTTCCATCTGGAAATGTATGCCCTCATTCTGAAAGATCCAAAATAGATCTTCGCAGTTACTTATGGACCGACCATCAAGGGCCCTTCCAGACAGGCCATATATCCCAGAATATGATCCCAGGTTTTCTGCTTTGAACCTTGAGTGTGCACTGCCAGATAATCTGTGATAAACAAAAAATCTGGGATCAGATTTTGGGATATAGGGCCTGTCTAGAAGGGCCCCAAGACTCTACCCTTGGAAGACAATCATACCCGGCTATAAGTGATCACCTATGTTGATGATCATCCTTTCCTTCCCAATTGTTGCAGAGCTCTATGGAGATCACACTGTTCATGTGTCAGGGCTACTTTGGTTGTGTTTTTTTCCTGGATAGCAGGGGTTTGGACTAGATGGCCCATGCAGTCTCTTCCAACTCTATGAATCTATTATTCATTCGTGATCCTCTGTCTTATAAAGTATGACAGCTTTAGAGGTAGGAACCTAGATTTGCCCTCCAGAAAAAGGTCTACCTCACAGTCAGGTGTTTTGCCCAAGGGAGGTTAAGGAGGTGATCTTAGATAGACACATGACATTAGCCAAATCCATTTTAGGCTGATCCGCTCCACCTATTTTTTCATTCATAACTAACATTAAATAGATTCTTAGGTCAAATAAATAGCCCATGTCTTTGTGTCTGATTAATTATTTCATGTTTAGTCATCAATTGTGCTCTATGCAGTATTTGAGAGACTAGCTAGAGTGCTGTTACAAGGATTGGCAGCAGAATTTAGGAGAATAGGAGATTTGACAGGGTAGCTTAGGCAGCCCATGGGTACACTTTGCCCATACAGTATATGCAATAGTCTGGTATTCAAGGAATTATTTTAAAAAGCAAATAAACATGAATAATATTTACGGCAGATTGTGGAAGAGACATATAACCAGAATATCATGCCATTCTTTTGGGTAATTACTAATTTCACGAGGAAAAGTATACTGTTCTCATGATGGGTTGGAACAGAATCTGTTTCAGTCTCCTGAGAAAACTGCTAATTATGCAGGCTTTAAAACAGGTACATAAAAATATGCTAATTGATCATTACTTTTTAATTATTTATATGAATTAGATATACGCACACAATAAAGTCCTACATTTCCTGACTCTTTGGCATGTCATAACCATCAAGAGTAAGTAGAGAAATGAAAACTATCGAACTAATTTTTGGAAACTGGGACTGAATGTAACAATATCACTTTTATATGCACAATTAGTTTTTCATAGCAGATTTTTATTAATGAAAAATTGGTAGTATTTTCACATCTAAAAATGGAGTAATCATATCATACACATCTAATTATGTAAAACTAGTTCATAGTGGACTTCCTTGCTATGTAAATATCTGTCCATCCATCACACAGTCAGATATGAAGTGGGACAAGAGTGTTTATTTCACAGTTGAAAAGCTGATGCAACTTCTGGTGTGAATCTTAGAGAAAACTACAACAGTTAAGATTATTCTCGCATGCAGGGATGCAAGATTGCATCCTTTGCTTTTCTGTGCTTGAAGTTGCATCTCTAAAATGAGCTAACATTACCTCTTAATTTTATTTAAATTTCTAGTTCATCTCTATCCCACAGATCAGAAGACAAAATGCACAGTACTGAAACGGATATGCATATTTTCAAAAACAACCAACTACTTATATTTTATAATTTTTATTGTGTGTGTTCGTATGTGTGTGTGTGGATATAGCCGTGTGTATTTATATACTTTCTAATAACCTGTCCAGTGACAGTAGCTCTATGGATTGTATAAGGTTGCCTTGGACAAGGACTACTCAAAAGTGGTTTGCCTTTGTCTTCCTCTGAAATATAGCCTCCAGCACCTGTTATTCCTTGGTGGACCTCTTTTCAAAATCCAACTAGTTCTGACCCAATTTAACTTCCAAGAGCAAACCACATCTAGTACCTTCATGGGATTTGGGGAAGTGAGAATCCCATTTGTGTTCATTTCCTAAATCCCACCAGCATTCCTGTTTTATCTCAATTCAACATCAGGTTGCAAGATCTGTTTTCCCTTCTGTCTGTTTGTCCAGAATCAATGTATTTTAGATTTTTTTAAGCAATATAGTCATATTTGTACAGATTTCCCTTTATTATTTACTTATTTAGGCTAGCATCCTATGTTGCTGTTATGTGTCCATAGAGTTATAGATCTGTAACTGCTCCATACTTAGTGTATATATATTCATGGTTGTAGCTCTATTGCCACAATCAATCTTAATAGCCAGCAGCTGTACTGATCAATGGAGATTTGTTAGCTGGTGACTGTTGCAGAGAAGGATGAAGTTTCCAGCCTCACTCCCACTAGTGACTGATGCTGCAAGCATTAGAAGCAGCACCCCTATTGCAATTCCTTGATGTAGCCTTGCTTGCTGGTTGGAAATGTCATCATCTGGCACTGGTTGCTAAGGTAGATTTAGGTTGCTGAGCAATCACAACTTCAGTATGTGTTAAGATATCAGTGTTATTTCCTATCCCATGCTTTTCCTATTATGGGGCTCAAGGTGGTTTACAACATATTATTATTAAAAATCTCTATTAAAATAATTAAAACAATTTAAATATACAATAAAATAGAAAAAAATCATGTCAGGAGCAACTTGAGAAAATGTATGTTGCTTCTGGTGTGAGAGAATTGACCACTGCAAGGACGTTGCCTTGGGGATGGCCAGATGCTTTACCAGCCTGTGGGAAGCTTCACTCATGTCTCCACATGGGTTAGCTGAAGCTGGCAGAAGGGAGCGCATCCCACACACTGGATTTAAATGGCTGACCTTTTGGTCTGCCGTCCTGCCACCACAAGGGTTTGCACCACTGGGGCTCCTAGAAAAATGTTAAATAGTATAGTAAAAAGGCAAAGATTTCCGTAAACAAGTCCACTGGTAGACTAATATGTCCCCCGTCCTGTCCCCCGCTTCAATGAAAAGTATCGCAGCAGGCATCCATATATAAGAGGGCAAGATTTAAAATGGATAATCTGGGAAGTAAATGCAAACCAAAGTATTTTCAATTTGTCACTATATATACGAAGTGAGAACAAAAGTCAAACAAAATATTTTCTGTTTTTCTCACTTTATATATAGTCACATGTTAATGTTCTGTTATAACGAACAAAGAAAAATATATAACTAGGTTGTTAATTTTAATTCCAACAGAAAAGAAGTGGATTTATTTAAAACAATTATATATCTATATCTATAAATGAAACATACGGCCAACATAAATAGTTTCTCCTTTGAAATCACAAATCAAGGATGAATCTTGTGCAGAGGATATTTGGGGAGGAAATGGTAAGAAAATTGGCCACAATATGACTGTCATTGCTGTAGGCCCATTCATGCTTAAGCACTTTGGCTGAAATTATATTATGGACAGATGCTGTTGTACCTCTCTGCTTAAGTACCTATTGATTGATGCAGCAACCGGGGGTTGGGGTTCCTCTATGGAGGGGGACATTATCTCATCCTTTGTTACAATGCATCTCATTTGATAATTCCTCAGGACACTTGCATTTCTGGCTAACTTACTAATTGTGCGCTAAAATTGCCCAGTTCTTTATGGTATCAGAAGAGCTGCCATTGCATTGAATCACATCCAAGTCAAGAATGCATGCGATGCAGGCTTAGCAAAGATATCCAGAAAATGTAGGCATGGAAGTCTAAATCACTGCAGCACATTATCTGGATATTTATTACCTTCAACCAGCTTAACTGTGCATCATGTTTCCTGTTCACGAGCAGTTATTTCTTTAAGCAATAAAACTACAATTCAAAATCTTCTGCATTATTTATTGCACAATGACTTTAATGCAACAGCTTTCAGATTGTTTTTCCCTTCTTATTTTGCAGTTTTTAGAACTTACAACAATAGCCTCGCAATCTTAGATAATAATAGTAAATAAATGGGCTGAATTTGAGGAGTGAGGATGTTATTTCTATTCATGGCATCTCAAGCTACATCATGTCCCTAGTGCTTTTGACATGTCCTTTTTCCATTCAAAGAGGCATGGATTTAGTAAAGTTATGATCTAATTCTGTTAATTATTCAATGTCATGATGAATTTGGGTATGGGGTGGAACTGTACACCTTTAATAGCCGAGTTTTAGTATGCAGTTTACCTTTCTTTCTTTTTAGAAAAAAAGCCATCTATTTTAATCTGTCATTTTATGAGTTACAGATCAGAGAATTGAAGTATAAATATATGAGGGATACTAAATAACTTGCACATCACAAGGAACATAGTAAAATAAGACACACATTCTTATTTCTCTTTAGAATATAGATATATCATATAAGGTGCACCACATGTAACCATCTATGTCCAACTTTCCTCAGTCAAATTTGATCTCACAGCAGAACTTTTTTATGATTCCTAAACAATAAATATGTCAGTTATGTAACAATTACCTATAGAAGATCATTTCTGTGCTTGTACAATCTGCATTCACCTCATGCACTTGAAAAGATATAATTATTTTTATTTATTCTTATTCAAAAGACCAACAAAGCTAAAAACAACCCAATATATAAAATACTAGACAAACTACACAGTCATAAAACTGTCCCCCCACCCACCAAAACAAAACGATATAAGTACTTTTTCTCAATATAAAAAAGAAATATCAACTAATACAACATAATCCACAACAATCATCCTCACTAGACCTAACATAGCCTCCTGCCATTAAAAATATGATACACATACAATATCAGTACCTACCCCATGAGCCTCATACTCTCTGACTCTTGGTTTTACCTTGTTCACTTTCCTACATTCATAAAACATTACTAATACTAACCCTTTGAATATAAGTAGCACTTTTGTTGAAATTTCAACCTCCCTCCCCAAAAAAGGAATTAAATAAATTCTGTCTCTCGTGTGTGTGTGTGTGTGTGTGTGTGTATGTATGTATGTGTATGTATATATATATATATATCTGTTGTGAAGGTTCAATGACTCAGTTTTTCACAAAGATTTATCTCCGCAACCACACAGAGCCTGGACATTTCTGAAAGGATTAAATCAATAATCTACCAAGACCAAAAACCCTGGGGAGGTGGAAGGGAAATGTTCCTAAACAACACACTAATCCCAAATCCCTTCACCCAGAGAGCTTTGCACTAACTAAGTGCTCTGAATTTTCCCTTATGAATACATTCATAGGTATGACTTATTGGTAAAATATTAACAGGGTGTGTGTTTGTGTGTGTTTGTGTGTGTTAAAATAACCAGAACTGGGGTGTGCTGGATAGAAATAGATATGATCCAGCACACCCAAAGGAATTTTAAACCATATTGCATTACATACTTATGGAACTGTTGGGGCCGGGAAACTGGTCTAGTGCCCTGCTGAGGGGAAATCCCTTCAGAAAGGTAAAACACGCTGCCCATTCAAGATGCAAGCAGGATCAGGCTCTGAGGAACATCCAGGTGTTTCGGAAATATCGAATATGGCCTATGCCACAATAGAAGCTGTATGTTTTCTATTTATTTGTCTAGATTTGGATTAGTTTATTCATTGTCTCAGAGACTGGATCCTTTTGTATATTCATATAATCCCATCACAGACTCTTTCTATTCAAGGGTGAGAAGGGCAGAGGTATAAGTACAATAAATAAAGAAATAGTTGTCTTAAACCATATGATTAAGTCTAAGCCTGGATGAATGACTCCAGCTCCAAATGAACAAGTGACAGCTCTCCATTCTTACTGCCACAGGGAAACTATCCATCTCTGATGTCAGTGGAGACCCCAGCCAAAAGAAGCCTAGAGACTAGCTTGATCATTTCTAAGACAATGGAGGGAGGGAGTGGGTTTTCCAATGACAGTCAAGGCACTGCTTTCAAGAGTATGGCAGATTCCTTTTGAGCAGAGACTCTGTATCAGGCATTCTTTCAGACCTGAACGTTAATAAACCTTTGTTTGTTGCCTTCAAAACCAGTCTGCATTTATCATTTACTGTGTAGTTGCATCCTGTGTGTATGAACATTCGGCTAGCTATTTGATATAATACTGTGATATTAAAGTAAAAATATTGTCCCTGCTGAATACCTCTCACAGGTCAGGAAACATTAGGGTCAACACAAGGAGATAATATAGCACAGTTTGACAGATATTCATACCAGCAGCAAAGGGGTTTTTTCTTTGAGATAAATGGCCTTTAGAGATCCCAAGGGATTGCTATTTCTTGAACAAAAAACAAACAAACAAAATAAATTGGTCTTCCAAAGAATGGTAAAGTATTACACAACTGCTCTAGAGAGGTTGTTTGGGTTTAGCTGCATGTCATGCAATTTCAGTGGTATGCTTAAGGAAAAAATTGCAAAAGTCGTCGGGAAGATTTGTGCCAGCTGTATGTTTGTCAAGAGGCCAGGCAGACAGGATCATTTACAGTTACAGTAATACTTGCCAGGCCCCAGAAAATTGGGAAGAAACTGACAACTGGATGACAGCGACTTTGGTTGCAGTTCACTATCCTCAGATATATTCTGTGACTTTTTGAACCAGAAAGTTACACATTATTTGAAATCTCTCTCTCTCTCTCTCTCTCTCTCTCTCTCTCTCTCTCTATATATATATATATATATAGAGAGAGAGAGAGAGAGAGAGAGACAAGATCTGATTCTTTCTTCTCTCTCTCTCTCTCTCTCTATCTATATATATATATATATATAGAGAGAGAGAGAGAGAGAGAGAGAGAGATTTCAAATAATGTGTAACTTTTTGGTTCAAAAAGTCACAGAATATATCTGAGGATAGTGAACTGCAACCAAAGTCGCTGTCATATCTCTCTCTCTCTCTCTCTCTCTCTCTCTCTATATATATATATATATATATATATATATAGAGAGAGAGAGAGAGAGAGAGAGAGAGAGAGAGAGAGAGAGAGGAAAGAATCCAGATGGGCTTGTCACAGATAACTGACTACAATGTCCCAGGGTAGACCATATGTTTTCTATGAACAGATATAACTCTCATCAATTTGCAACCTACTGACATTACTCTCAAATATAAGGTTAGGATCATAGAAAATAACGAGTGAAGTGTGAACCAAACATAATCAGTCCTGCATGTATTTCAATAGGTCAGTGCTCTCATCTGCTCCATTGATGGCACAACATTCTTTTCATATGCTTTTTTCCAATCCTAGTGCATTTCAGGCAGAAAATAACAACCTAATATTATATAATTTTTTTATGAGAGGTTCTAATATAAACTACAAAAATCCCTTTCCATGCACTATTTTACACATGTTTCCTTTTATTTGTATCAGTTTCTTCAGTATTTTCAAAGGTAAAACAATGTTTCAACAAGCATATACATATCAATATATTTTAAGGACAGTGGAATTGTTTAAATCTCAAGTTTTTTAATATTTTGATCTGGCGGGTGATGCAGGATATCCTTAAAATAAGGATACAGTTTTTGTGTGTGTGTACATATTTATATCTCTCTGTTGGGAAACTTTTCTTGCCTTCAGAAAGATATTGTTGTAGTTGAGCCTGAGGTTGAGAGAGAGTAGTCTGTAGCTAGAAATGCCAAACGGTCTACTAGTGAGCAAGAGTCAGATGAGGAGCAAGAAAGGAAAAGACTGAGGCAAATATTAGCAATTCTTTTGGGGATGAAACATTTCTGGGTTTTTTGGAGGATGATGGAAGTGGGGACGAGGAGCGGCCATCAAGAGGTATGGATGAGGGTCCACAGAGTACTGAAGGAGACTCTAATGAGATGGATTGGACTAAGGTGCAACAAATATAGGCTGTCTGCTTGGAACCCACTAGCAGTGATTCGTTTGCAGGATTCACAGAAGATGTGAGTTGGAGTGCTGGGAATGGGTCTCATGGGGATTGCTGGGGAGAGTTGAGTTGTCGCAGAAGATGGATCACCTGGAGAGAAAGACAAAGGGCAGCACGGGAGGAGATGCTGGCAACTGAAGGAAATTGGGAAGGGGTGTTGATGCAATCAAGCCCTGAGGAGGACTGAATAAAGAGAGCTTGCAATTAACCATTCCTTGCAGCTGGCAAGGTGTTGTTCTTGCTATCCAGGCTGTTGCCTTCTGTGCTGGGTCACTGCTGTACTGATCGCTGGACTGACTGTGGACATGGAATTCTGGATCTTGGTATTGTATTTCATGGGCTTCCACATCTTTGTATCCTGCTTTTGGCTGCACCACCTTAAATCCCTTCTGTGCTAGATTTCCCTGTTTCTTTGTTTTGGACTCCGGATTGACTTGACTTCGTTGCTTCATCTACATTCCTCCTGGTTTGACGTAAGGACTGACTGGCGTTTCTATTCATCCTGTTTTCCTCCTGGCATAATGTTTGGACTGTGTGACGACACTACTACTTCTTGACAACGATGTTACCATCTGTTTGTTACTCTGCCTTGCAATAGCCTGTTCTTCTTAGCTGATTATGACCTTGGGCTGCTCACACACACTCTCTCAATCTCGAAAGAGTTGGAACTTGGAGTTTTCTACCTATTGGGTTGTCTCATCATTTTGCTGTACCTTTTGTCATATTTGAGATGCTGTGAGAAGCTTTGGGGCTGTTGCTAATAAACTCTAACTGTTTACTTTATTGTGTCTGGCTTCTTAAGGTGGTCTGGACCACAACAGATATAGTATCTCAATAGATCACATGAGATTTTTTTTTAAAAAAATAGATTTTTATTAGAGTTTTTGAACACAAGACAAACAGGAAAAAAACATCACTAACATTGACCCTTGAGCCATACACCCCCCCCCCATATCCCACATTCAAATCCAGACCATCCACACTTGACTTCCCCCTCTCATTCCCACCCTCCCGGACCAACGTTTGGGTCCTGGCTTGAAAGTGTCTATGATCGTACAAAGTAAATCCTCTTGATAAGACCGACAGAACTTGTTCACAAATATTTATTTTTTTTATTTATTTATTTCTTCGGTTTTATATTCCGCTCCTCCCTGCAGGCTCGGGGCGGATCACAATATCGAACATGCAATAAAACATACAGTAAAACAGGTAATAAAACATGGTACATAACCGTGGTGGGACAGGTCTACAGTTCTTTGCTGAGACCGGGCGAGCTAGTCACGTTTGGGTATATAGTTTCTCGTTAATGTCCATCTTCCTATGTTTCTTCAAAAAGTCCAGTATCGGTGACCAATCAGTAGCCTCCATATCCTGCGACAATGCTCTTGACAGGCAATCCATATTGATTATATCCAGTAATCTAAATATCCAGTCATCTTCCCTGGGTAGAGTCTTTTCTTTCCAGCGTTTTGCCAACACCAGTCTCGCTGCAGTAATACAGTAAACCAATAGTTTCTCTTTGTTCCTGTCTAAAGTAAAATCCAACAAACCTAACAGCATATACTCTGCTTTAAAGGAGAAATCAATATTGAGCGCAACTTTCATTACCTTATATATCTTTTTCCAGAATTTTCTCACTAATTTACATCCCCACCACATATGTAGAAATTTCCCCTCTACTTCCCCACATTTCCAGCACTTATTATTATAGGCGGGATTATACTTGGCAATCTTATCGGGCGTCAGGTGCCATCTGTAAAACATTTTGATGCCATTCTCCCTAAGGTCATAGGCATATGTGTATTTATAGTGTTTCCTCCAAAGCCTTTCCCATTGTCTCAGGGGAATTTTGTGTCCTAGGTCTTGCGCCCACCTGACCATGCATATTCACATGAGATTTTGGTTATTTTTCTTTGGCTTTTTATTATAATTTTGCAATTAATGACTTTCTATAAGCATTTTTTTCTGTACATAAACTTTGTATTTTCCATAGAACCATAGAATCCTGGAAGAGAATACAAGAATCATGCAGGAAAACCCAACTGAAGCACTTCTAAGACTACCCATTTGACTTTTTTTGAGGTCCTCCTCCTTTAAAAAGACTACCAGCTGCTGAAACGATCTATTCCACTGTTGAACATTTCTAATACTAAAGTTCTTTTTAATGTTTAAATGAGACGTCTTCTCTAGCAACTTTAAGCCATTGTTTCATGTTCTAGTAACTGGAACATTAGAAAAGAAGCTCACTGCATTTTCTACATGACATTCTTTCAGATATTTAAATATAGTCACTATCCTCTCTCTCAGTCTTCTATTCTCAAGGCTAAATATACTAGCTTTCTTAGTTGTACCCTTTAGGCTTTCTTTTGAGATCTGGATACATTCTATCCAATATCCTGGACTAGACATGGTATTCCTGGTGAGGTCTGACCAAAGCATAGTAGAATTGCAAAAATAAAATAAAATTTCTAATAAAATAAGGACACAATATGATGATGTTTACTCAAGTTTAGTTTATAGACTTGCTTACACCACTAGCAACTTAATCACACGGAGGTCCGAAGACGGGTCCTGGGACCTGCATCGCCCACTGTGCTGCATTTCCAATCACATGCAGGAAAGCATCACTGCCTAACTACCCCCCCCCCCCCCGTCTTCTCTATGAAAAATGAAAAGCCTCCCATGATCTCAGGGAAACATCCTAGTATGCTGCCAGTACACTTCCTCTACAGAGCCCTGCCAGAAGTTGCCTTATGGCATGTGATGACATCCGGCAGGCTCTGTTAAGGAAGCATCCTGGCAGCACACTTTTCAACCTCCATGTGATGAAGTGGTAAATCCATTTCAGATGTAGTGCTGTCATGGCAGATGTTACCCATGATATATTTATGCAATTTATTTTAATTGCCTCAGTGTTGTACCTTAAATTTATCTCTGTTTAAATTCATTGTTTTTAGTGCTGTCCTAGTTTTTCATTCTGTCAAGATCATTTAGAATTCTCATGCTATCTTTTAGAACAGTGGTTCTCAATCTTTGGTCATCCAGGTGTTTTGAATTTCAATTCCCAGAAATCCCAACAGGTTTTTTTGGCTGTTTGGAATTGTGAGAGCTGAAGTCCAAAACAACTGGACAACCAAAGGTTGAACATCACTGCTTTAGAGTATTAGCTAATCCATCTAATTTGGTGTTATCTGAGAAAAATGTATGTCTTCTATTCTATCATGCAAGTCATTTGTAAAGATATTGGACAACACAAGGTTTAGGACAGAATCCTACACCACCACACTAGTTAGACCTCTCTAGGATAGAGAAATCACTGTCAACGCCCTGTTTGCTTGGTCGATTAACCAGTTACAAATTCACCTAACAGTAGCTAACAGTTCACAAGTGTCGAGGCCTGCAAATCACCACTGGGGATGAGGATGGGGACTTTTTGGTGGAGTCTGAGGTTTTTACATCTGAGTCTGTTACTTCTGTTGGGGAAAATGAAAGTATTCTTCCTGTTGATGGGAATGTTTTGGTTAGATCTGTTATTAGAGAAACGGAAAGTAGTTTTCATGAGAATCTGCCAGCAATTGTCTCTGAAAAGAATGTGTAGGTGACAGTAGTGCTGTCTGTTTTTTTAATTATACCTTAGTGACTGCTTAGTCTGCTGATTTTGGTATGAATTTTGGATTATTGCCTACTTGTTTTTGAAACGGCCTTGTCTATTATACACTGGTTTTTTAATAAACATATTACTTATTGTTGAACTATGTGGTGTTAGGGTGAAAAGGAGTTACGGAGGTGGCTGTGCTGCAACAACAAGTTTGTCTGCAAAAATGTCATTGGTAACTATGTTAAGATCTTTACCTAAATATAACATTCCCTTTATCTACCAAGGATATAACTGAATTGTAAATAGAAATAAAATTAACAAAATTTACCGGGCCACCATTACGGTGGTCCTTCCATCCTCCTGGTACATAGAAATGACATGCCAAAATATGGGTAGTGAGGAGAAAAATTGCTCCTGCCTCCTCTCCCCGGGTCCCCTGGCTTGTCATTTCTATGCAGTAGGAGGACTGAAGGACCACCTTAATAGTGGCCTGTAAGATTTTTTTCCATTTAAGGCTTGTTTTGGGAGGTTTTGGGGGAGGGGCCAAATGCACCTTTGGACTCCAGGAGCCCAAAAGGTGTGAGATGGCAAATGGTGATTTATCCTCGGGTAGTTCCAGTTGGTCCTGGAACTACTCGGGGGTGAGTCCCCACAGGCCCAGTATCACGTTAGACCCCAGCCTTTCAAAAAGGCCTGGATCTGATGAGGTGTTCAGTTAATTCAGAACAAAGCAGGTAAACCCTGGTTTGTTCCAAATTAATTCAGTTTTACTGAAAGCATTGTTTGGATGTCTCCAGCAAAACCGAGACAGGTCTCGATTTAAAGCCCTATCTTGATGGGGCCACAGTCTTCCTTTCTAAGGCTGGATCTACACTGCCATATAACCCAGTTTCTGAATCCAGATTATTTGCTTTGAACTAGATCAGTGCTGTCCAACTTCTGCCGACCCAAGGGCCAGACTTCTGGTGAGTGATCACCTGGGGGCCGAGTGGCCACGCCCCCAGCCACACCCCCGGCCACGCGGCTCTGCCCCCTCTCCCAAAGCGTCACAATAGCCTTGAAAGCGGGCGATTTCGCCCACTTC
This sequence comes from Anolis apletophallus, assembly GCA_030556195.1. Classification (NCBI taxonomy): domain Eukaryota; kingdom Metazoa; phylum Chordata; class Lepidosauria; order Squamata; family Anolidae; genus Anolis; species Anolis apletophallus. Next base: position 138,324,380 of record JARBWK010000008.1, on the reverse strand, counting down.
CGAGGCTGTTGTGACGCTTGGGAGAGAAGGAGGAGCCACGGGGAGCCTTCCGCGGCTCCGCCCCTCGCCCCCAAAGCATCACAACAGCTGTTGTAACACTTTGGGGAGAGGGCGAAAGCTGCGTGGAGGCTCCGCGGCTCCGCCCCCCGCCCGCAGGCCTGGATGGCTCGGGGAAGCGAGCGCCAGTTCTCGCTTCCCCGAGCCATCCAGGCTTGCGGGAGGGCTGCCCGGCTCTTGTGTCCCTCTGACCTGGTCAGAGGGACGCGAGAGCCGGGCAAAAACTCTCCCACAGGCCTCCCTGGAAGGCCTGCCCCTCGCTCCCTCCCGCCCTTCCCGGCGCGCCGCGTGTCCCACTCGCGCGGCGCGGGAAGGAGGGAGGGAGGGAGGATTCCTCCCCCCTCCCTCCCCCCCGCTGCTGCGAACCGGATTGCAGCGACAGCGTGGAGAGAGGGACAGAGGGGGAAAAGCAAGGAGGAGGAGGGAGCTGGCTCCCTTCCTTCTCCCTGCCACGCCTCCTCCTCCTCCCCTCCCTCTCACCCGTCGCTGCGATCTCGCAGCGGCGGCGTGGAGAGAGGGACGGAGGGGGCCTCCCTGCACCACCCTCTTCTTCTTCCCTCTCTCACTGGCGCCGATGCGATCCGGTTTGCATTGGCGCTGGTGAGAGATGGAAGAAGATGGCAGTGCAGAGAGGAGGAGCTGGCTCACTTCCTCCTCCCTGCCCCGCCTCCCCCCCCCCGGCCGCCATTTTTTTAAAAAAAATTTTTTTAGAAATTTGTTTTTTTTTAAAAAAAAATTAAATGGCGGCCGGGGGCATAGCGGGGGCCGTGTCCAACAGGCTGGGGGGCCGTGTACGGTCCCCAGGGCGCCAGTTGGACAGCCCTGAACTAAATGCCATATAATCCAATTTCTGAATTCAGATTATCTGCTTTGAACTGGATGATTTGAGTCTACACTGCCATATAATCCAGTTTAAAGCAGATAATATGAATTCAGAAGATCTCTTTCAGGGAAAGCTCTTTCCCCTCACATTCCTACATTTTTCTGAAAATGTGGGAAAAATTCGCCTATTCTTCTGTGAACATCTCTCAAAGAAATCTTAAAACTGAACAACATTGTCTCTTAAGTTACTTCTGTAAGTCCCACTGTTTTCTTTGAATATAGTCTATCAAATAGTGGGGGGTTGAATTCATTTAGAGTAGTTAGGTATTCCTTTAATATCCCTTCATCTATCCTGGCTTGCAGTTCCTAAGTACATCATTGGTTCAGTAGGCAGAGCTCTCATTCTTTTTTCCAAGAGTTTCTCTGTCCCTGTTAGCATTTCACCTTCACAACACAGTGTCCATACCATTTTCTTGTTTTATTTCTTACTCCAAGCATAACACCCCTCTTCTTATTGTTTTTAGCCTCTCTAGCAAACCTGAGTTCATTCTCTTTGAATCATACAGTCATAGAACTGGAGGAGACCATCCAGTCCAGCCTCCTGCCATGCAGGGATACACCAACTAAGTAGATTTATGTATGATAAATCATTGTATTAAAGATTGTACTCCTATATCCATTGTTTTGTGGTTCTAAAGCAGAGTTGGTGCTCTTAGCAGAAGTACAGTCAGAGGAGAGTGATGCACAAGCACAATAGGCCTTAGAATAGCGAAGTAGCTTGCCAAGAAATCATGTTGGCAACCAAGTCCGAGAATAATGCACTCTGATTGGTACGTAAGGCACCCGCAGTGATTTGCCAGGGAACATCATGTGCCTTACTGATAATACAAGCCTTGATTGGTTTAGCTAGCACCCAGCGTGGCATTGTTTACACTGTTGCTAATTGGTAGAAGCTGAATGGGCAGAAGGCCGCCTCCTCGCTGGCACAGAGGGACGGATTAGTGAAGCAGCAAATTAAGGAGTTACCAACTTAAATTTACCAAAGCTACCTGAAGGTGCGGGTACAAGGATGAGGGAAAACTCACGACAACGGTGAAGTAGGTGAAATCAAACGGGTTTATTGATGGCACCAGCTGGTGGGCTTCTGCCAGCAGAACACGCTGCAATCAGGGGCAAAAGACCCTGTCACTTCTCAATACAAAAACATTTATACCCCAATGGAGGCATTTCAG